>JBAMAV010000123.1:0-399293 GCA_037043315.1 Amiota communis | reverse complement strand
AGTTCCATAATGACAGCAAATGACAAGCACGAGTAAACCAGCAAACAGATACTCATACAAAATTAAATTAAATAAGATAAAAAAAAAAAAAAAAAAAATAATACAAAATTCCTACCACAGTTAAGCTACTCATCCAAATACATAGTAGTATAAAGCCTTGGTGTTATCGTAAATAAACCAACAAACACATCCATTATCATTATCGTCTCAACATTTATAACAACATAACATTCTACATCAGAGGGAAAGCTAAACACTCAATTTATTAGATTCCACCATAACCGGATGCAACTATCAAACCAAAATCATCATCATCTCAGGAAAAATCAAGTTGAACAAAGTCAATTTTATAACATCACCAGAGAGAAATCAGTTAAAAACACTCTTAATATATTGGTTTCCATCATCAAACTCATGCAACTCATGCAACTATATAAACAACAGTCATCTTCATATTAGGAAAAGTCATATTGAACCAAGTCGAATGTGTGTTGTCTCCTCCATAAACTACTCAATAGAAAATAAGAATGAAAATCTTTGGCTGATTGAATGAAAAGATACTATGAAAGACATGAAAGTGAACTATCAGACATGATAGTGAAAGATAAGCGACAAAAGAAAGTATTTTCTTTGTTTGCACGCATTTATTTATTTATTTTTTTATTGACACAATCAATACCTAAAAATAAGTTGACGTGACTGGGAGTTTAGTGCTGGAAATTGTGATTCCAACAAGGAGTAAAAGAAATTGGACGAAGTAAGTCGAAGCACCAGGAAATGGAGGCATACAGAGACGGAAGGAGGTGCAGCATTAATCTGATAGAGACCACAACACCAGGTTACCGGATAAGCAGCTGATCAATTGTGTAACGCTCAAAATAGTGAAATAACAGTTGTGATATTAAATAGTAAATTTTTTCTTAATAGGTGTATTATAATTGCAAGTATCATTTCATATTTCCATTTAAAAACGTAATATTTCAATGCGTTCTTCTACGCCGCTCACAATTGGTTCACTTTTAAGTATATGGCATAGGACATAAATGCATCGAAATCCAAATGGGGATCCATACTAAATGTAAGTTACATAGATTCATTTTGTAATGTTTTTATTGGCAGTTTTCTTTTACTGTTTGATACTAACTACTATATGCTTTGCAGTAGCTAGCTACATATGTATGTATATACATTAGAACCATCCGATAATCCTTGTTCAGATCGAATGGCAAATAGGATGATACATTTGCACTGTAAGAAGCTGATGTTTCACTACGGAAGTTTTTCCATCACATCTCCAAGAAGTTGTGTTTTTAAAATAAAAACTTTGGTCTACTATTTTGCACCTTCGTTTCACACCTCTAACTGCTGACATATGGAATTCGTCAGATCATGTCAATGTGTCAAATATATTATATAAGAGATAAGAAATTTTGTAACTTTAAAAATTGAAAAAGAAATGTAAATTTAATGAATAAAATGTGATAATGGATCACAAAGGCTGAACTAAGGTTGCATTGCATTTTAATTATACATATATAGGGTAAAACTATGTTAGACATTAAAATGAAGTATGGGTGTTATCGGAATCCTTGTGCCAAACATTTCTTTACAGATTTATTGTTGGAATCTGGTCCTTATGCATCAATGCAAAACTGCCAGTGTCACTCCTTACATGTCACTACTCTGCAATGTCCTGTTAAGAAGTTGGAAACTATACGTATACCTTTCCCAGCTAGTGCTACTGTTATATTTTGTTTGCGTTCAGCCAATATTGGTGCAATATACTTTCAAATCATTGTTTGACTTGTATTTTTGTGGAACTCCATGTCAGCCCGCCGGTTGATTTTGTTTTTTCAATTGAGGACGTGGCAGCTCCCTTCCTATGGAGTTAATCCGCCTCTTCATTTCCAAGATTCCCACAGTATACAATATATATCCAAATAAGATAAACATAAATACTTGCTGGTAGTCTTTTTAGTAATGTTAAGCAGTCTTAGACTATGTACAATAGCTTCGATTTGTTCTCGAAAGCGTTGAGTGTAAGTAGAGTAGAGAACTGCACGCCATTTCGAATCCATTCACAGGTAGGAAATTACTTGTATTCGTGCTGGTCTCCCTTGCTATCAGAATAAATGTATTGGACCTTTAGTTCTTTGCCCCATGCTAGCGTATTACTAAACAGTAAACACAATTTCTTAAATTTTTTAATTATTGTACTATAATATATTGTTGTTCCATGGTCATGAGTAATTCCTTGACCATTCATTTTGCAGATTTAAAAAAAGCACTTAGTGATTTTTTTGGGGTTGATAACACTCTCACTCAAAACCCGAACTAATGGGATCGGGATGCTTTGCCTTTGATTCTAAACTTAACTGTATTATAATAGGAATTGTGATATTGAGTAGTAAAGTTTTATTAATAGGCATATTATAATTACAAGTGGGGTTTTTATTAATCCATTTATTAACGTAATATTTCAATGCGTCCTTCTAAGCCAGTCAGAATTGGTTCATTTTCAAGCATATAAGAAATTAATGCATCTAAATCCAAAGGACCCACACTAAAAGTAAGTTGTAGATTAACTTTGTATAGGTTTTAATGCAAGATTACTTTTTGATACTAACATTACATCCTTTGCATATTTGTTTATCAACCCGAAACCATTTTTTCCATTAGCCAAATACTCCATTACAACCATCCGATAATCCTTGCTTAGATCTAATGGCAAATAGGATGGTATATCACACTGTGAGCAACGTACCTTAACATCTACGATGCGTTGCCCAGCCAATGCGCTTATGTTATAACGTACACGCATCCCGGCCAACTGGAGAAAACTCTTTGAAGTTGGGGCCTTGAGACTAGCATTCATAGAGGCAACACTATCCTCCAGCAAGTCCCATAAATATAAGCCACGCAGTGTTAAAGCATACAAACGATTCTCCCATGGACACATGGCCACCAATTGCTTATATGTGATATCTATAATGTTATGGAAAGCATGGTACATATATAGACATACTTATTGTCCATATGTATATTGAAACACTTACTGCCTGCCGGTATGGGTACACGAAAATTGCCTTGCGTTGTTAATGCCAATGTTATGTTGCTCCAATTAGGTGCATCATAATCAGATGAAGCTATGAACTATGAATGAAACTATGATTTCCATTGAATTTATTGAATAAACATAAGGGACTCACCGCATGTAGCATAGCATCTGTATATAAATTTCCCAGATTACATTCCCCTCGTGCACATTCCTGTTGCTGCAGATAGACACGACTACTGCCAACAGGACGGTTGGCAATCTCTTCGATCTCAGTCTGCCAAGGAAATAATGCTGCAGTGACCTCTACATCTACAAAAGAAAGATGAGCTTTCTTCATTAATCGGAGTTAAGAATTGTAGTATAAATGTATCTTGAAATTGATCAAGAAGAAAACAACACTGATAATAGATATTTCTGTTAGTAGTATGTTGAAATTTTTATTAACTTAAAGTATTACGAGTATATGATAATAATATACTTATATGAATATATGTAATTTCAAGTTATTATTGTTAAGCGTCCCTCAACACCTATGTAGATAGGTGACATCTCAATAATGTACTCATTTAAGGTAGCCAGATCATGTACTGTATGCCTAAGGAAGAATATATTTTGAAATGGAGATTGGAGCAATCAAAACCAAACCATCAACTAACTTACTTGCGCTCTATGCTATGTTCTTGCAACATATTATAGCCATGATTACCCAATGCTAGAAATCGAGATGTAATCACAGAATAAATCTCCGATTTGTTCAATGGCACATACATGGGCACTGCACAATTCTCACAACGAACAAGTGCCGCAATAACACGAGCATTCCTTGGCTTATTCAAATTATATATAATCTTTAGACCAGAAACTTGCAAAAATTGTTGATTATCTTCAAGATCAGCAACACTGTGTTCCAAAGCAGCAAGTAAGTGTTCACCTTGTAATCGAAGTACCATATATGGCGAATCATAGGCAGCAAGATCAAATACTTGACTGTAGGTTATTACTAAAGAATGGAAATAGATGCAATACGGAATTATATTTATAAAGCCATGATATTGTAGGTACTTTGTATAATACAAACCTCCAGTTGGTATAGTTGTGAGAAGTTCAAAACTTGACAGAAATGCTATTGTAACATTGCTCCAATTAGATGCATTGTAAGGCATTGACTTGAGTTGCTGTTCAATGAGAAATTAAATGAATTATTTACTTGTAGATATACGAGGAGAGAGTGTTTGCGGTTAGTATTTTTGGTAGGTAACATCTTTTAGAAGATAACTTGTAAAACTAGAGTGGAATTCAATGCGTGGTTCTACCCGATTTTGCACACTTAGTACTATAAGCTGGATCGCTTGTTGATTTCAAACCAATATTTCTATAAAATTTTAAGTAATACTCCTTAATTTGTGCGTCGGACAGAATCGTGGATCCATTACTAAGCACCCGGTATAGAGGAACAGTCAAAACAATAGATTTCAGGTTCAAAGAGATCAAAGTAATCAAAGACTGCTTGGTCTTCCATCTAAGCACACTCGTATATAGTTTTCATTCTACATATGTACAGAATATATATATCATATTTTCAAATTATACGCACCGAGTAAATCATGGCATCCGTTTGAAAATTACCCAAATTGCATTCCTCATAGCCACAGTTTTCAAATGTTAGGTCGACTTTTGTTTCACCTAATTGCACCGAGCCCTCTCTTTCAATGACAGAACGCCAGAGTGGTAACAATTTAAGTGTTTCTTTATCTAGAAATGTTAATGTTAAAATTAAATTTAACACATCATTTTTCATGCTCATAAGTTAATCTCATGGGTTTAAATATTGTAGTAAAAAACAAATTCAATTGGTCCTTTGTTTTTTATGAATTTATTCCGAAATAAAAAAAAGAAGTACACAATTTAAATTTATCTAATTTAAACTGTCATCAGCAGAGAAGATCAGCTCACTTCAGCTCAAGACAGTAATGCGACCCTCTTGGCCGGTATAAATGGGTGATGAATTTCCAATATAGGATTCAAGAGCATCTATATCAGTCATGCCAACGCTGTGAAGTTACAATTTGATTAAATATTGTATTTAGTATAATTATAATCAATGTATGTGTATTTACCGAACATCTTTGCCATGATCAAGGAACATTTTGAAACCATCGCCGCCTGTTTGCAAAAAACTGGGCATAACCACACGATAAGATTTCTTGACATCAAGTGGCTCATACTTGGGTACTTGGCAGTTAGCACAACGTGCCTTTATGGCCACAACACGTGAACCCACTGGTTTTCTATAGTCATAGGTAATCTTTAGGCCAGAAACTTGTAAGTTAATGTATGAATCTGTTTGATTATTTGTTAGATCAATGTAACTGACACCCATTTCCAAGCCCTCAATAATTTTATCACCCGTTAAACTGACAGAATGCAATAAATTCTCAAAAGGTGACATGGTCACAACATGATTATAGGTGAGATCTTTAAAAAAATATGAAATTATTTCTACTATTACATTGAAATTAGTTGTATTAAACTTACTGCCTTTGGAGAGCGGTACGCGTAGACTCCCCACATTAGTCAAACCAATACTAACATCAGACCAAGCGCTTTGATCGAAGGACGATAGACCTACAACCTTAAAATTGATAACATTTGATTCGACACACAAGGATAAATGGTTATATTATCATACTTACCGAATGGACCATGGCATCACAAAAGAAATTACCCAAATTACATTCACCTGAATTGCAATCAGATTTACTCAATTCAACTTTATTCTCGCCGAGTACGATATTGCCGCGTTCATCGACAACTTCTTTCCAAGCTGGCAAAGCAGCCAACACAGCTGGGTCTGAAGTTAAACACTGAAGTCTTTAGTATAGAACCACAGAATTAGATCAGAATACCACATAATTATAGTAATAACAGTAACACTCAAGCACAAGCACAAGCATAAGACCACAACCGCAAAACACAAGATCATAATAAGCACAACTTTAAGACACATTTACAGAACCCAACTTAGATTAATCCCGATTAACTATTATGAAACTTAAAGAAGTTCTTAATACCAACCGAAATTTTTGATCATATATACTAAGTATGGTGTATAATATTATCTCGTATGTATCTACCTTCTGGTACATCATTGCTCATATAAATCGGTGCACCATCATAATCCACAACATTGCCATTGTCATCAAAAAATACTGTTATATTTCCGACATATCTCGCATATGCTGATGCTTGTACAATCAATACCCTATGACCTGTTGGTTGATGGATCACTTGCGTAGGATAATCACCACCGGGACTTTCGGGTCCTGGCAGTACATCACCAGTAAATAGAAATGTATGAGAATGAGCCCCAACAATGACATCGATTACATCACCAGCGGTTCTGGCAATTATCTTATCCACTTTATATCCACAATGTGAGACAACAATAATAATATTGGCACCAGCATTTTGTAGTACTTGAGCCTCTTCACGAATTGCAAGACTTTCATTGCGAAAAATTAACTTGCCAGTGTTGGCGAGATCCTAAAAGAAATTCAGATAATGTATAATTACATCTAATCAATCAATCAATAAATCAATCATCGAGTACCCTGAACTCTCAATCAAAAATTGTTTACTTCCAATAATCTATCGTTGAACGGGGGACTTCAAAAGCCCAATAAATTTCATTAATAATTGTGTTTACTCTTAATCATTATGAAGATGAATGAAACCATATTGTTGTTATGTTATGACCCCATATCACACCACATTATCTCACCATGACGTTTCCATTTTAAAGCGGTTGCATCTTAGACAGTTTCTTAATTAAGTTTAGGTGTAAGTCATTTTAATTTATATTCGAACTGTTATTGTACAGTACAGTAAATAAATACTCGTAATATTATATCAATTTCCCCCATATACTATACACCCATTATACCTGTCGGTTTAATCATAATTCATTCATCTTATCAAATGTACAAAACTTAGGCAAACCACTTTGTAATCGGTCACACGCTTCATAATACACACGGACATTATCTACAATAGTAATTTAATGAAGTACTACTCTCCTATAAGTACTATATTGATCTAATCTTATTTGTTTTATAAGTATTTAACACACTCACATCTGTCGTTTCTAGAATCACACCGATAATGCCAATTTTGCGACCGCTTCGCTCAAGAATTGTTGATTTATTGTATTTTCCTTGTAATGTGGACTCATGACTTGAATCCATATTCGCCACAAGCATGTTAGTATTCAAGGTCTCTAAAAATGGTACAACCCCTTCAACACCATGATCAAATTCATGATTACCGAGAGTCTGACAGGGAAAAGATAGAAAAATTAAAGCATACAATAAGAAATATGTATTACTACAATATTGGGAAGTTCCTTTCTATCCTTACCATAACATCAGCTGGCAATATATTCAAGAATTGACTAGTTACATTCCAACGACCAATGTTATACCAGAGAGTTCCTTGAAAACTATCACCTGCATTTATGTACACAGGATTATAATCCTTTTGTTCCTCAAGCAAACGACGGACAGTGTAAACTGTACGAGCATAACCACCTATGCATATTTCACCGGCATTACATGTACCGCCTCGTGTATCTGTGGGCTCAAATCTACGAATAAGAGTAGAATATATTTATATTTGGTATACCATAGGATTTTATGGAAATATATAGTGTAAATAGAGGAAGGACGAGTCAAAATCGTTGTACACTAAATTTTGTTTTATGATGCTTTTCAGATTTTCGATTATCGTTTTCAAATACAAGTATTATAGATGTCATATGAAACTTGAATCGAAGATTAGATATTCTATATTTCTAATAAAAGTAGTATCTGTGCGTGGTTCCCATAAATTCCTGACGATATTAAAATTGGGTATTTTGGCAATCAACAATATTTGTTTTCGCTCACATTACATGATTTCATGTAATTCCCCGAAATTCCACTTTACTCAAGGTCCCCACTGTTTAAAACACGCCTCATAATATTGAATAACAGAGAAATCATTCATAATTTATACACTTGATTAATTTTCTTTATTCCACAATAAATTTTTACTTCTCGGATTGTATAATAGTAAAACACAATAGAGATTCGATTGAGAAGTAAATATGGCGCATTTAAGGAATCTTTTCAATTCAATTTACCGGGGTAATGCATATACTTTCACTAAAACACACAAAAACAAAAATCTTTCTTTCATTTAAAAAACACATAGACCTTATCTAGATCAGTTTAAGAGGTCTAACAAACAAAACAAAAAAAACCAGATATTACCTGGCATGGAAATCATTTATATGTATAATTGAAAGTGGAAAAAGTTCTGAAGCATGAGATGCATTCAACAAAATTGAAGTCAATATTGATATTAATAAAGCATTGTGACGCATTTTAAATTTTTAACCGAAATTTAGACACATATGATATGTTAAGTACAACCACAACAATATACCCCGAAACACAAGTTAAGTTATTTGAAAGGTAGTTAACCGCACGGTAACGTTTGTGTGACTGATTAAGAAACTTTTGCAAATTTTTGTTAAAGCTTTAGCCGTGAACATTACCGGCATCAATTGTTGAAGGTGATAATGATGATGACGAACCATGTTTATGACGACGACTACAACAAAACCGATGACGACGGAACATTGCGCTAAGCAAATCATTTGAAATGTACCGCTAATAATAGCTAAATTAATTAAACTAGGGGAACCCGCGGCCGACACAATCGACCGCATTCTAGAAAAAAACATTTGTTTTTTTAAGTGCTAATAACTTTTTTATAAACAATGTTCTTTGTGAAAACTCTACTATCACCGTGATAAATGGCCCTGATCTGATGTCTCAGAAATATAAAATCGCAATCCATTGAATGATCGAACTTGACTGGCGGCAACATACAATTGTCCGTGACTCAACAAAATTCCAACTTTTTGAAACGTTTGACCACGGGATTTATTTGAATTTTAAACGGTAAAAGAGTTCCCGAATAAGTCAAAAGAATACGGGGAATTAAAATTCGATAATTGCGCAATTACACCTGGTAACACCTCGCAATCTATTGACTTTCGGTGCAATCGTTTTACGCGCATGTGATTTCCGTTTATTATTGCTTTTCCTGTATTTAAAATCAATTTATGGGGAGGAAGACCACTAAATGACACAGTATTCATAAACTCAATATGGAAATTATTATGTTCACGTACATCATATCTAAATTGTCAAATCAAAGCTGTAGTAAGCCTGCTCCTTTCCAGGCATTCGTTCAGTAACGCGGAATTGAGGAATCTACCTTGACTACTGTTAGGACTGATATTTGAAAATGAATTCTCTAATAATGGAATTGGTAATTTGAACAGATTGTGTAAGGTCCTCCCACCGATGAAGAGAGTAGAAGCGATACCGCTGAAAGCTGTGGGTATACAACGAAGGTGTTATGTTGAATTTGATTAGCTGGAAGGTATAAAAATTTCTTGTTTGGATCAGGTACATATCAGGCAGCCCTCGTACATATGGATGTTAATTACATCTGAATCTGTTTATCCAGTTTGTAAAAACAAAAACTTGCTATACTCGCTTTCTTTTCTTAATAATATCTTTAGAATTAATTAAAGTGACACACATCAGTTTATTTATTCTTGAACCTCTGCCGTAATGTCGATATAAATATCTAATATATATACAAATATCATATATTTTTGTAGGGTATAAAGAAAACAAACAACTGCAAATCTTGTCTAAATCATTTTATACATAAAGTAAATAGTGATAACTAAACACAGTGAAAATATTTTAATACTTACTAACTGTAATATACAATAAGTATGTCTGAATATACAATATCATATAACTTTTGACTTGCTAACTTTTATGGGTATATTTCCCACTATAAAATAATCCGTAGCAACTAAATCCGACTCAATTCGACATACGCAAAAGTTATACAGTTTGGCAAACAAAGTGAAAATATCAAAATATGTTGAGAACTCTGCAAAAACTTCACAAATGGTGATGATTGTTTATCCCGTTCGTAAGTTCAAAGACAGTCGGGAGGACCAAAATCGGGGAGGTGCCACGAAAACACCAAAAAAATGAATGAAATGAAATGCGATCGTCCAATGGTCGAAAATTTCATTGAGGAAGATAGATGAGAGTCTCAACATTCCGCATGTCACAATTCATTGCATTCTGAAGGAAATTCTGGGCTATCGGAAGTTCTGCGCTCGTTTTGTGTCAAGCACTCTTACAGAGATATAAATACGCACCGTACCGCCATCCAAACTTTATCAAAACTATTGTAACTGGTGATGGAAACTAATAGTCAAAGTGCCAAATGGAAGCAGGCAGAGTGGAAGAGATTGAAGGTCATGTCAATCAATGGCGACAACGGGTTTTGCGAGCGTGACTGATATATCTCAAAGCCGGAAGCTGGTCACTTATCCACGACAACACGCGGTACCACCGATCATTCCTTGTATGTGATTTTTTGCCAAACACAGTATCACAACTTTTAAGCACAGCCCACATTGACTTGATATGGCTCCGTGTGATTATTTCCTATTCCCCAAGCTTAAAAGAGTCATAAAAGGAACGCGTTGCGTTGACACGGGACCTACAACCGAGGTATTTCTTCACCATAGAGACTAAAGTTAGACTACCCTCCTATTGTTGCATCATTGCAAAAATTATTGTGCACGCTGTGTTCCAATAATCTTTATCCTTTAACAAGAATTTAATGAAGCCAGTTGCTGTAAGGTTTCCATCTACCTCTAACGTGATTAAATTAACTTTGTGTAGGTACTCGCGAAAACAGCCATGCTCTATGAGGAAGTGCTTTCGAGACACCTAAACACTAATGTTGCTTATTAACTCGAACGTCCATCGCGCCATTGCTGCTAATGTGATTCCCTGGTCTTGTGTAGCAGACTCTACCCGTTTCAGAGCATATATTGCCATCAGCTCGTTGAACTGATTGAAATAAGTCGGTACGCAGAGGCAGCTCTCTTCATATATGATCTATGTTTGGTTGCACAGGACCATACTGCTGCAGCATCACAGATATCCGATTCGGCATATGCCTTGCTAGGCATGCGTAGCTCTTCGATACTTTCTCGCTTGAGTTCTGTGTCCCGACTCGGATATGTAGCATTTCCCGCTGCTGTTTAGAACCAATCGTATATATCACTATCATCATTTGAGTCATTATGTTCTTCTTCGGCTTCATGCACAAGCGCTTCCTCAGTTTCTTCTTGTTCATATTCACAGAAGCCCAAATCCTCAGAATCAGAATCGGTGGTAGAATCAAATTCATTAGCTTCGTCACTATCATCATCATTTGAATCATCTGCAGATGACAAATTCTCAAGAAATTAGGAATAAAGAAAATGGTCCACTTCCTCAACACCACCAGCTGCTTGTGGGATTTATAGATGATGTACAATGGAGATGCCGGATTAGGTCTTAACACTTTTAACATACTACCGACAGTGAATGGATGCAAAGCTTAGGTACAGAATGGGAAAGGAATTTGGATAGATAAAACCTGTATATAAAAATCAGTAAAAAGAAAACTATCCATAGATAACGAATGTCATACATACATCATTTTGAATATACTATTTAAAGTATAAAAAAAGCTTTTTATTTTTATTGATATAATAGATTCATAGTGATTTGAAATATCGTATTATGTTTAAATATTGTATAATAAATAAGTACAGTATGGTATAATCTTTTTAAAGCACGAAAATAATTGCTTCGTTTCAGTACAATAATGTTATATATTATATATATGTATATCAAGAAATATATATGTATGTATATGGATATATTATATTGTATGTTTGTTGTATGTATATTTTATAATAAATGAGGATTATAACATCCACATTCATCCATCAATTAAACTATCAATTTATCAAAATATTATATCTTGTTATTTGTAAGCGTGTTTTCATATTTGATTTGTTATATTTTGTTATTTACTCGTATTTATATTTTTATTTGATATCCTGTGCTGCAAATTCTCTGAGATTTCATTATATATTTTTAAGTTTAAGCGTGTATTGCTGAGCTTCAGCAAAGGCCTATGTCGTTATACTCGTACATACATGATTTTTATAGTACAACTGAGATTTGATTCGTTTTGATTATGATTATTTAATAATATGATATATGTGCCACACATAAAGAGAACTTTTAACGACTCCCCTATAAATATTATAATAAACAGAATGATTGAAAAAAAAAAAATTAAACAAAACAAGAAGTATACTCCCTGATATGGTAGGTTAAAGTGCAGTTCTACCAACATTTGGCTGTTGGCTGGTTACTTGCTTATTTGTTGGTCGATATCAATAGATCAGCACTTTAATCATTGTCTTTGTGTTTCCCAGTTTAGTGAAAGACGTCCATGAAAGGGAAGGAGGCCTTTCCAGGCTGAAGCAAGTCAATCAAGAAACAAACAGTGCCGGCAACACCTTCAAACAGACTGTGTGGTGCATCTGGGATACGTGCACGTAATTTGAATTCAGAATCAGTGAGAAGATTCATGAATTTCTCAGCTCGATACAGGTACTTAAGATCGTGGGTCAAGCGAAATAGTAGTAAGAAAACATAACCATTTCCAGCAACTCCATGACAAATACCGGGACCCTTACGTAAAAACCCCTTCTCCCATATCAAATCCGCTGAAAGACGCAACGCCTCTAAATACTTTTCCTCTTTGAAGATCAAGTAGGCTTTGGCCAATACATATACAGCACCAGGAGCACCATGACACCAGTGCACCAACAGTTTCCCGCGACCGCTACGCACATCCTCTAAAGCCACTGGAAAATTTCCCTCAAAATCTTGCAATTCTAAAAAGAAATCAATCGACCGCTTTATATCACGCAATTCATCGGCTGGTGCTGATGTTGGCACAGTACGGAACCAAGGACTATCAAGTAACATATGCAATATAGAGCAAAGCCCATGTGCAGCGCCCAGATATTCAACTTCGTGATATTGAAACATTAGTGGTAATCCATCAAATCCATGTTCTTTGGAATAGTCACGGCCACTATTAATAATAATTTGACAAATTGCTATCAAATCATCATCAGTAATCTTCTTATCCGGAAGTATGTCATTCAACCAATAGCATCCTGAAAGGTAGCCAGCACGTCCATAAAGAATCTCATCGCAACCATAATTATTTTGTGAAATATCTCTGCATGCGGAAATTCCGCTCTTGAAATTAGCCAAATCATTCGAAAGTTCCTCGGTATCATTTAACTCATGCGATAAGGCCGCTGACACAGCATAAATCCCAGCATTACCGCACATGAATGAATAACGCTCCGGTAGACGTGTCTGGTAAGCTTTTGCATTCTTTTTAGCACTGCGTATGAAAGCTGCAGCATGCTCCAATGCCGGATACAGATCAGATGTTTTCACGCATTTATGCATCTTCCAGAACATAAAGGCAATACCGGCATTACCAGTATATAACTCACCGCGTGGATCGTCGCGTTCATTGTGTGGATTGCAATGCTCTAAAATGGCATCGACATAGGTACAAATTAAATTTTTAACATATTCCTCGTCTAAGTCTTTATGGTTGTAACTAATACTATCATAATCGGGAAACGGATTTTTCAAATAACGAGCATCCATATTGCGGTCCTTATACGTTATTTCTTCTTTCTGGGCGTTTTCAATATTTCCACTTACGTCGCGTCGGTTGCAGTTGTTGAGCCTAAGAGAAGACATAAAAAAATAATTTATAAAAGTCATATTTTTAACTTAATACTACTCCTATTAATTGCTGGGTTCTCAATAGTAGATTAGGTAAGGTTGTGAGCTAGTCTCCACTACACTGCGGTGGCATCAATTGGGCTTTTGTAACAAACTTTATAGGAGTCTCGCATAGTAGATGCTTTGCTGTTTTTTCTTTTTCAAAACATAATCTTAATTGTTCCTTGATATTTAGTCGCTCGCATGTTATGTAAGTGTTCTATAACTCTACAATATTTTGTTTCTAATAGCAGTGTCCTTAATAACAACAATAGGACATGGGACGGTAGCTTTTATCAGAGCTTAAGTCCCACACTCATCTCGAGTTTGCTCTAGTATCTCTTGACTGGGAGCTAGAAGGCATTAAGGTTTTCTCAATTGTTATATTTTTGATTTCCAACAAATATTAGTACGATTTCCTACAGAGGCTCTCAAGCAAATCCTCTCAAACTGTTTTAGTTGTAGGACTTTTTATAATTTTGTCTTTCCCTCTATATTGTTTTTCATCTGCTTATTTAATTAAGAACACCAAGAAGAGGGACGTGTTTTTGTGTTTCTCCTCCACCTGAAGTAACAATTTAACAAGACGACTTCACTGAGGGCCGACTGCCGGAACCACCCCAAGAAAAACTCAACATTAAGTCTTTTTAAAGTAATGTCTCTACAAATTATTTTGTTTTGTTTTCCATTAACTTCACATTGATGCACAATGAGTCGGTACAATGAGTATTGTCCGAAATTTCACTGAAGCTTTAATCTTTATTTCCCATTTCCCTATTTCTATGATATTTTGCTTTGAGACTGGGTGCGGCCGTTTATTCGACCATAAACACTTCAGTGATAATACCAAAAAAAAAAAAAAAAAAAATATAGACATAAAGCACACATATAGTATAGGAAATACGGAATATCCTATAATTTTCTACAAACGCACAAACATTGTACAAATAAGTATTATATTGTATGTTCATGGTCACATATGCATATTTTCCATAGTTTACTATACCACCACCACCACCACCATCTACACCTACACCAACACACTGTCTGGGCCGGTCATATACACACTGCTGTTTTTAGTCCTTTCAACAATTTTTCGATTTTCCTTATGCTTAAGATATACTTATGTTAATATAAGTAAATATAAACGTACCTGGTTTTGGTATTAACCACTTCTGTGTTGTCGATTTACAATATCTTTTCTATATGTGAGGTATCTTAAATTGTACAGAAAAACACAATTACAATAGTATAGTAAGTAGTAAAAATTGCCGGCTACTCTCTTCTTTCAAGTTCAGCGGCCTATTCGATTTGTTTGTATTACATTCGTCTTAGCTTTTTTTTTTTGTGCAATTACATAGTTGTTTTAGTGTTGGTAAGCGGTTTTACGTGTCTGCTGGTTGTACTGCGATGTAATTAGTGTTGGCAATATTTGCAAGGATACAATTTCGTTTGAATAATGCGAATGACCGAAGGACCTGCTCATAAATTTTCAAATTTTGCTTAAGCAAAGTAGAGCTGCAAGGCCAAATTTTAGATCCTTAAGCAATCTTCTACTTTTCTTTACTGATCAGGTCTACGTAGCAAAAGATCCCAACCTTGTCAATCTGCATTTACAGATTACAATAACAAAGCATGTGAAAGCATCTATGACATTGAAAGGGGACCGAAATTAGTGGTAGATAGCAATTAGTTAATATAAACAGAAGAATGGAGGTCATTAAAATATTGTATTAACAGGAAACCAATATTTCCGAAAAATGACGACAGTTAGATGGTTTTTGATGCTTCAAACATACATTGCACATTTGTTGGAAGCAGAAAACGAGGACTCTTCTTAACACGGCCATCAGCAGAATCTCATTAGGAGTTTTTCGGTCAACACCCATAAATAACTTATATTTTGAAACAAACATTACACGCATCAAAGATAGATCACAAAAATTAATAGGAAAACTTGTTAACACAACAGTTCATTTGTATGACACTCCCCTTTACAAAATAATATTCCATATAAAACAATAAATATAAAGCCTCAGTCGTAGATAGAGCTATTACACTCTGCAAAAAGTTACAGATTCTTGTCTCACTCATAAAACCGAATGTTACAGCAAAACCCCATTGGCATCTTATACATGATGCAATAGATACAAGTCTCAGTGGCTACAACAAAACCTACCATAATAAAGAAGTATTCATCCAAAAAATTTTGGCAAACAAAGAAGAACTAAGAGACTACACATTCATTTATACGAATGGATGTTACAAACAAAATGTACTGAAAATATACCCCTCAAACCTGAATAATCTTCAGTATTTACATGCGAAATTATAGCTATCATAGAAGCTATACAATTGACACTGAATAGAAAAGGCAAAGTTTGCATCTGCTCCGACTCCATTTCTGTTCTAGACGCTTTCTCTAATTTGCAAAATGATGCATATTATCCAAGCAAAATCAGAAGTCTCCTGCTAAAAAAACAAACAAAAACAAAACTACTAGTCATGTAGGCATTGCAGATCAAGCAGCTAATGACACTACTACAGCTCCACATAGTATAACATCAACAAATATAAACCGAACAGACATCAACAGATTTTTAGAACAACATTTTTCAAATACACAATCCAATCTGTTGCAAAATGTATCCAATTGGTATAAGAACATTAATTACAAAACACAAAATATTGGTGACTTTCTGACCACTCATTGCAAATTGTTAAGATTATGTCTAGGACATACAAGATTATCGCATCAACAATATTTTTAACCTAACACTAGCTATCAATGTACATTCTGTAATCTACTCCATACAGCTATGCCAGACAATCAATTCAGCAAATTACTCTCTCTCCCTACTGCAGACAACCTTCGAAGAATGGTAGTATTTCTTAAAACAGCTAACATACTACATCTCATATAAAATGAGATCATTATATATCATTTATAAAAGATGTACCTTTATGTTAGTTATAAGCAACTTTATGTCATTCTTATTACTATTATATTACTAATTTCTACACTACAGTGGCCAAAGACCACAGCAGCCATGGCCCTTCTTGTAGCTTTAAATTAACTTTAAGCATACGAGATGTAATAAATAAATAAATTTAAATTCAAAAAAATATTTTGAAATTACATTTCTGGATAGTGTAAACAGATGTCTCTCCTAATCTATTTAATCTAGCGCCCACCTTCCAGCGATGATCGCGCCTACATCTCGGACGGGACCGACATTGCATATCTTTCAAATATTGTACAATCTGCATCCAAAAATGATTACTAAATTCATTTAAATTATATAGTATAAAACCTTTTAATGAATCATTCGGATGGTAATATTAATTTTTGGTATGTTAAACTGTTTATTTTATAACTTCTGGGCAATATGGATTGGATATTTGTGTAAAAATGTATGTAAGATTGGATGAGAACAAAAACAAATCATTGTTTTTATAAAAGGCATGATGATGTTAAGAGCATCCATGTAGATAGCAAGCGAACTGCAAACAAATATTTGAAATAGTTTAAGAAGGAGAAGAGAATATTTTTTAAACTTATAACATACGGTAACATGGCATATTGTGGATGGACCTCGGGCTTTACGAATAATGCGTTGAGTATCATAGAGTAAAAAACTGCTAAAAACTACCAAGCCGCCATAAAGCGATATTGAAGCAAGCAAGACCTTTTAGAGGAGAATCAAAAGTAAGTAAACGTTTGGGAATTATCATATCATAATTCATCAACGATAGATGATTGGCACAAGCGCGCCCAATGGTACTCACCTGCACCAAGAGCTGTTGTAGGCGGCGTTACATGCCAGCTAACGATGAGGCAACACAATTGTTTACACCTTTAACAATTGCTTGCTGTTGCCGCCGTGATCTTTATAATCCGAAATATCATCCAACTTGAATTCACTAACGTAAATTTGTCTCAAAGTCTCCATGCTTTTGACTCATCTCACACACTTATTTGATGAAGTTCTGTTTTGTTCGAAATCAGACACGGTGTGATTTTGGCGTCGCTGGCGTATTGCTAATTATTTTAAATAGAATTAGAAACAATAAGAATAATGTGATGATTTCTATTCTTATGTAGTGGGCACATCACTTGGAGTATGTAAATGACTTAAATCTTTATGAAACTTCACTTCATTTGTATCCATTATTGCTTCGCTATTAAATGTTCAAAGAACGCTTTCAATTCAATCAAGATTCTTATTCGCACCCGGCGGCAATTTTTTGAAGGTCAAAGCAATTCAACATGTGTTAAAAAATCAGCTGATTTTTCTGTTTAAAACCAAGTGCAAGTGGTTGGATTATGTCTTGTTTGTTTTTCAATTTTACAACACTACTAAATGAAATCAAATGAAAGAGGAGAAAACTTGCAACGGTTTTGCTACTGTTAATTGAAACAGTAATGCTACGATCCCACGATATGACAACATGCGTTCTATATGGCAGCATACATTTAGCAGGTTGTCATATAGTGTGACCGCAGCATAACGAGTGAGCAGTTATTGAAATCTCTTTTTTTTTCCTTTTCGAAATATTGATTGCTTTAGGTTGGCAGCACTCAACTAATTCGTTGCATCGTCTTCTTCATTCTTTTCAATTTCTTTTTCTCACTTAATGCAACAGACGCCGGTTTAAAAAAATCTTGTGAAAGGAAATTTCTGGAAAAAAAACTTTAAATAAAGAAAAAAAGTTATAATATTACAAACTTTAAGAAATTTAAAAAATAAGTGAAATAGTAAAACTGTGATTGCTGCAAGTATGTGCATTTTTTAACAATATAAAAACTATAACTTTTTTTAATAATTTTTAAGTTAAGTCGAACGAGGAAAGGGTATGTGTGCAATATTCACATTCACATAATCTTATTGAAAAAAGAGCAATAATTTATGTTGATTAAATTAATTTATATATTTTAAATAGAACATCAACTCTATGCCAGTTGCGGTCGGAGGAAAACTTTATGTAAGTTCCGATTCTTCTAGAAGAGGGAATGACTTTCAGGCGTCAGTGTGTTAGTGCCTTGAATTGTCCACGTGGTTTGGTAGATGAACTTTTGAAGCAGCCTCATAAACATTTGTTGAGAAAATTTCGAAATTTGTGTAGCGACCAGTCAGCCTGTCTACAGATGAAAAGCATGTTGAAATGGATTAAAGGCAGATGATCCGATCTCGAGTCAGTGTGCGTGTCAATGCGTAGCTTCCAATGGGGAATGTTTCGGTACAAAGCAAAGTGCATACAGCTTTGGTTTTTATTTGTTCTATTGGGAAATCTTGTGGTGCTGCCAGTAGCACCATAGCAGCCATTCCTGAGAGGAAAGAACGTACTGCACTAGCTCCGTACCTCTTTTGTTGCTACGATGGTCATCCGAGAGCCAGAGCTTAGCATTCCAGTCGCCACAGATGAGGAAACTTCCTCCGAAGTTGATTAAAAGAATTGCATAGTCAGCACTAGAGCAATCGTTCTTAGGTGGGCAGTAGATTGAACCAAGCTTATTGTTGCAACTGTCCAAGAGAAGAGAACCAAGTTTCCTCCTCTACCGATTCCCAGAAAGAGCTTGAGAATTACCTACTAGATCGACTTCCAATTTTTTATCCCGCTTAAGCAGTGTGCATTGAAATGATATCTAGTCTTGCTTGCGACCACAATCGCCTTCCATTCTTGCTTGAGATATACGTAATTAAACGATTGCCAGTCTTGATTCTCGTTACGCGTCTGTGAGAGACTCATAAGTTTCCAATCTTCCTTTCCATTGCTCGCATGTTAAACGGGCTTGAGTATTGTGTATGTGATGGGCTTCCAGCTTTGCTTTCTGTTGCCGATTTCTTTCAGAAGATTGTGTTGCCTTTAGCTGTTATGTCAAAATGAAATTACAGAAACCTTCGTTTGGGCATACCAATTCGAAAACCTTCTATGGTGGGTAGTATAAGAATGCATAGATGCTAGTGAAACAAATCAACAAAAATTAATTTTATTATTAATTAATTATGTTTATGTTTATGGATGTAGTATATAGAGGATACATAATAAATTTGTAATACAACTGTCGAGAGAGGACATGGAAGAAGAAATTAAAATGAAAGTACGAGGGCAATTACCATTCGTGATAAGTCTTATTGACTACTTTAAAGCGCACCTCAATGTATCATTCGATATATTTAAAGCGATCAATACGGATGCAAAGTGAGTGTTTTCGTGATAATATTCCCTATCTCGAAAATAATTTGTTATATTTTATTTTCAGTATAGGAATCCACACCCTTATGAGATTTGAAAACATTTTAAACAAATACCGTAAAATGTTTAGAGGTAATAATATAGAAACCGCAACCACAATCGAAGATAAAGATTCCGAGAACATTGCTTCTAAAGAAAACTTAAAAGAATCTACCGAGGCCTCCATACATAATCTTATTGCCACCTCAAAATTAAAATCACAATTCAAAAACTTGTCGAACAAAAATCCACCACCAGTCGAGCCGCTAATGGATAATAAAAAGCCAGAAGGCCTAACCAGAAAGCGACCTTTGTCGACCAAACCAACTGCACGACTACCGCTACAAGAAATAGTACCACCAAAACAATCAGCAACAGTATCAGCGTCAGCTGTAAGCTTGAATAACAACAACAAAAAAATTAAGATCGATCATCCATCATCCAACACTACGTCTTCAAATTCTAAAGCATCTAAAAGTCAAGAACAATATATAAAATGCAAGGCCCCGTCTTGCGGTTTTCAAACATCGATGGCCAATGCTTTTATTGATCATTTGATGCGACATCAAGCTTATGATATCCGCGACAAAAGCGATTATTTGGAGTGTTCTCTATGTTCTTATGTAGCTAAAGATATTGATGATTATAAAAATCATGGCATTGCTACACATAATCTACAAATGGTCAATGAAAAAAATCCACCAATCACCACCACCATCATGACCAGCAGCAGCAACAAGAACAATAAAAATAGGATCAAAAGCTCACACAAAATAAATTAGCAAAACCTGTGAGTATAACTGCTCCACGAAATTTACCAACAGTGCTGGACAAGCCTTTAACCGCTCGAAAAGTTGATAAACTAGTCGCAAGCACAGGCTCGCTAGGCAAAAGCGATTACTTGGAGTGTGCTCAATGTTCTTATGTAGCTAAAGATATTGATGATTATAAAAATCATGGCATTGCTGAACATAATCTACAAATGGTCAATGAAAAAAATCCACCAATCAACACCATCATGACCAGCAGCAGCAACAAAAACAATAAAAATAGTAAAAATATCACACAAAATAAATTAGCAAAACCTGTGAGTATAACTGCTACACAAAATTTACCAACAGTGCTGGACAAGCCTTTAACCGCTCGAAAAGTTGATAAACTAGTCGCAAGCGCAGGCTCGCTAGGCAAAAGCGATTACTTGGAGCGTGCTCAATGTTCTTATGTAGCTAAAGATATTGATCCACTACCAGCAGAGCCGCTAATGGATAATAAAAAACCAGAAGGCCTTACCAGAAAGCGACCTTTGTCGACCAAACCAATTGCACGACTACCGCTACAAGAAATAGTACCACCAAAACAATCAGCAACAGTATCAGCGTCAGCTGTAAGCTTGAATAACAACAACAAAAAAATTAAGATCGATCATCCATCATCCAACACTACGTCTTCAAATTCTAAAGCATCTAAAAGTCAAGAACAATATATAAAATGCAAGGCCCCGTCTTGCGGTTTTCAAACATCGATGGCCAATGCTTTTATTGAGCATTTGATGCTACATCAAGCTTATGATATCCGCGACAAAAGCGATTATTTGGAGTGTTCTCTATGTTCTTATGTAGCTAAAGATATTGATGATTATAAAAATCATGGCATTGCTACACATAATCTACAAATGGTCAATGAAAAAAATCCAGCAATCACCACCACCAACATGACCAGCAGCAGCAACAAGAACAATAAAAATACGAGAAAGCTCACACAAAATAAATTAGCAAAACCTGTGAGTAGAACTGCTCCACAAAATTTACCAACAGTGCTGGACAAGCCTTTAACCGCTCGAAAAGTTGATAAACTAGTCGCAAGCACAGGCCCGCTAGGCAAAAGCGATTACTTGGAGTGTGCTCAATGTTCTTATGTAGCTAAAGATATTGATGATTATAAAAATCATGGCATTGCTAAACATAATCTACAAATGGTCAATGAAAAAAATCCACCAATCACCACCATCATGACCAGCAGCAGCAACAAGAACAATAAAAATAGGATCAAGCTCACACAAAATAAATTAGCAAAACCTGTGAGTATAACTGCTCCACAAAATTTACCAACAGTCCTGAACAAGCCTTTAACCGCTCGAAAAGTTGATAAACTAGTCGCAAGCACAGGCTCGCTAGGCAAAAGCGATTACTTGGAGTGTGCTCACTGTTCTTATGTAGCTAAAGATATTGATCCACTACCAGCAGAGCCGCTAATGGATAATAAAAAACCAGAAGGCCTTACCAGAAAGCGACCTTTGTCGACCAAACCAACTGCACGACTACCGCTACAAGAAATAGTACCACCAAAACAATCAGCAACAGTATCAGCGTCAGCTGTAAGCTTGAATAACAACAACAAAAAAATTAAGATCGATCATCCATCATCCAACACTACGTCTTCAAATTCTAAAGCATCTAAATGTCAAGAACAATATATAAAATGCAAGGCCCCGTCTTGCGGTTTTCAAACATCGATGGCCAATGCTTTTATTGAGCATTTGATGCTACATCAAGCTTATGATATCCGCGACAAAAGCGATTATTTGGAGTGTTCTCTATGTTCTTATGTAGCTAAAGATATTGATGATTATAAAAATCATGGCATTGCTACACATAATCTACAAATGGTCAATGAAAAAAATCCACCAATCACCACCACCATCATGACCAGCAGCAGCAACAAGAACAATAAAAATACGAGAAAGCTCACACAAAATAAATTAGCAAAACCTGTGAGTATAACTGCTCCACGAAATTTACCAACAGTGCTGGACAAGCCTTTAACCGCTCGAAAAGTTGATAAACTAGTCGCAAGCACAGGCCCGCTAGGCAAAAGCGATTACTTGGAGTGTGCTCAATGTTCTTATGTAGCTAAAGATATTGATGATTATAAAAATCATGGCATTGCTACACATAATCTACAAATGGTCAATGAAAAAAATCCACCAATCACCACCACCATCATGACCAGCAGCAGCAACAAGAACAATAAAAATACGAGAAAGCTCACACAAAATAAATTAGCAAAACCTGTGAGTATAACTGCTCCACGAAATTTACCAACAGTGCTGGACAAGCCTTTAACCGCTCGAAAAGTTGATAAACTAGTCGCAAGCACAGGCCCGCTAGGCAAAAGCGATTACTTGGAGTGTGCTCAATGTTCTTATGTAGCTAAAGATATTGATGATTATAAAAATCATGGCATTGCTACACATAATCTACAAATGGTCAATGAAAAAAATCCACCAATCAACACCATCATGACCAGCAGCAGCAACAAGAACAATAAAAATAATAAAAATCTCACACAAAATAAATTAGCAAAACCTGTGAGTAGATCTGCTCCACAACATTTACCAACAGTGCTGGACAAGCCTTTAACCGCTCGAAAAGTTGCTAAACTAGTCGAAAGCACAGGCTCGCCAGGTAAATATGAACACCTTTATATATAAAGTATATAAGTACATTGATTTTTTGTTTTATAGAAAAGGATATATACAAATGTCCGGTAACGAATTGTAAAGTAGCTGTAACTGGAGACTCATACAATATTCATGTCTTGTCTCATATTAAAAGCACTGGTACAACTAATATGTCATGTCCCCATTGCCATCAAGTATTGCACAATTTAGTACAATTGAAAAACCATTTTTTCTATCATTCTTGCCACAACACTTTTTGTTTCGACTGTTTGGCAACAGCTCGATATGGTGAAGATATACAGAAACATATTTCAGTGAAACATGCCAATGGTCCTACTGAAACCATTTATAAAGTTATGCCATTTTTAAAGAACAGCAAAAAAACTGAGTATTTTATTGGAGCTACAAAGCGTTTAGGCTATAGAGAATTGAATGATTTCAACATTCGTTTAAGGCAAGAATATCAGACGCGTAATTCAAAGAAAAAAATTTACTATAAACCATGTGAGGTCACTATAGTACCCAAGGTGTCAATATTTAAACACGCATTATGCTGTGCAGAATGCAATTTTTCGACAATTTATCAATCAGAATTGGTTTCTCATCTAAATAAGCATGATGCTGAAACTGATGAATGTTGGGAGGAAATGAAACAAAATACTTCAGTTCCATAATGACAGCAAATGACAAGCACGAGTAAACCAGCAAACAGATACTCATACAAAATTAAATTAAATAAGATAAAAAAAAAAAAAAAAAAAATAATACAAAATTCCTACCACAGTTACTCATCCAAATACATAGTAGTATAAAGCCTTGGTGTTATCGTAAATAAACCAACAAACACATCCATTATCATTATCGTCTCAACATTTATAACAACATAACATTCTACATCAGAGGGAAAGCTAAACACTCAATTTATTAGATTCCACCATAACCGGATGCAACTATCAAACCAAAATCATCATCATCTCAGGAAAAATCAAGTTGAACAAAGTCAATTTTATAACATCACCAGAGAGAAATCAGTTAAAAACACTCTTAATATATTGGTTTCCATCATCAAACTCATGCAACTCATGCAACTATATAAACAACAGTCATCTTCATATTAGGAAAAGTCATATTGAACCAAGTCGAATGTGTGTTGTCTCCTCCATAAACTACTCAATAGAAAATAAGAATGAAAATCTTTGGCTGATTGAATGAAAAGATACTATGAAAGACATGAAAGTGAACTATCAGACATGATAGTGAAAGATAAGCGACAAAAGAAAGTATTTTCTTTGTTTGCACGCATTTATTTATTTATTTTTTTATTGACACAATCAATACCTAAAAATAAGTTGACGTGACTGGGAGTTTAGTGCTGGAAATTGTGATTCCAACAAGGAGTAAAAGAAATTGGACGAAGTAAGTCGAAGCACCAGGAAATGGAGGCATACAGAGACGGAAGGAGGTGCAGCATTAATCTGATAGAGACCACAACACCAGGTTACCGGATAAGCAGCTGATCAATTGTGTAACGCTCAAAATAGTGAAATAACAGTTGTGATATTAAATAGTAAATTTTTTCTTAATAGGTGTATTATAATTGCAAGTATCATTTCATATTTCCATTTAAAAACGTAATATTTCAATGCGTTCTTCTACGCCGCTCACAATTGGTTCACTTTTAAGTATATGGCATAGGACATAAATGCATCGAAATCCAAATGGGGATCCATACTAAATGTAAGTTACATAGATTCATTTTGTAATGTTTTTATTGGCAGTTTTCTTTTACTGTTTGATACTAACTACTATATGCTTTGCAGTAGCTAGCTACATATGTATGTATATACATTAGAACCATCCGATAATCCTTGTTCAGATCGAATGGCAAATAGGATGATACATTTGCACTGTAAGAAGCTGATGTTTCACTACGGAAGTTTTTCCATCACATCTCCAAGAAGTTGTGTTTTTAAAATAAAAACTTTGGTCTACTATTTTGCACCTTCGTTTCACACCTCTAACTGCTGACATATGGAATTCGTCAGATCATGTCAATGTGTCAAATATATTATATAAGAGATAAGAAATTTTGTAACTTTAAAAATTGAAAAAGAAATGTAAATTTAATGAATAAAATGTGATAATGGATCACAAAGGCTGAACTAAGGTTGCATTGCATTTTAATTATACATATATAGGGTAAAACTATGTTAGACATTAAAATGAAGTATGGGTGTTATCGGAATCCTTGTGCCAAACATTTCTTTACAGATTTATTGTTGGAATCTGGTCCTTATGCATCAATGCAAAACTGCCAGTGTCACTCCTTACATGTCACTACTCTGCAATGTCCTGTTAAGAAGTTGGAAACTATACGTATACCTTTCCCAGCTAGTGCTACTGTTATATTTTGTTTGCGTTCAGCCAATATTGGTGCAATATACTTTCAAATCATTGTTTGACTTGTATTTTTGTGGAACTCCATGTCAGCCCGCCGGTTGATTTTGTTTTTTCAATTGAGGACGTGGCAGCTCCCTTCCTATGGAGTTAATCCGCCTCTTCATTTCCAAGATTCCCACAGTATACAATATATATCCAAATAAGATAAACATAAATACTTGCTGGTAGTCTTTTTAGTAATGTTAAGCAGTCTTAGACTATGTACAATAGCTTCGATTTGTTCTCGAAAGCGTTGAGTGTAAGTAGAGTAGAGAACTGCACGCCATTTCGAATCCATTCACAGGTAGGAAATTACTTGTATTCGTGCTGGTCTCCCTTGCTATCAGAATAAATGTATTGGACCTTTAGTTCTTTGCCCCATGCTAGCGTATTACTAAACAGTAAACACAATTTCTTAAATTTTTTAATTATTGTACTATAATATATTGTTGTTCCATGGTCATGAGTAATTCCTTGACCATTCATTTTGCAGATTTAAAAAAAGCACTTAGTGATTTTTTTGGGGTTGATAACACTCTCACTCAAAACCCGAACTAATGGGATCGGGATGCTTTGCCTTTGATTCTAAACTTAACTGTATTATAATAGGAATTGTGATATTGAGTAGTAAAGTTTTATTAATAGGCATATTATAATTACAAGTGGGGTTTTTATTAATCCATTTATTAACGTAATATTTCAATGCGTCCTTCTAAGCCAGTCAGAATTGGTTCATTTTCAAGCATATAAGAAATTAATGCATCTAAATCCAAAGGACCCATACTAAAAGTAAGTTGTAGATTAACTTTGTATAGGTTTTAATGCAAGATTACTTTTTGATACTAACATTACATCCTTTGCATATTTGTTTATCAACCCGAAACCATTTTTTCCATTAGCCAAATACTCCATTACAACCATCCGATAATCCTTGCTTAGATCTAATGGCAAATAGGATGGTATATCACACTGTGAGCAACGTACCTTAACATCTACGATGCGTTGCCCAGCCAATGCGCTTATGTTATAACGTACACGCATCCCGGCCAACTGGAGAAAACTCTTTGAAGTTGGGGCCTTGAGACTAGTATTCATAGAGGCAACACTATCCTCCAGCAAGTCCCATAAATATAAGCCACGCAGTGTTAAAGCATACAAACGATTCTCCCATGGACACATGGCCACCAATTGCTTATATGTGATATCTATAATGTTATGGAAAGCATGGTACATATATAGACATACTTATTGTCCATATGTATATTGAAACACTTACTGCCTGCCGGTATGGGTACACGAAAATTGCCTTGCGTTGTTAATGCCAATGTAATGTTGCTCCAATTAGGTGCATCATAATCAGATGAAGCTATGAACTATGAATGAAACTATGATTTCCATTGAATTTATTGAATAAACGTTGGGGACTCACCGCATGTAGCATAGCATCTGTATATAAATTTCCCAGATTACATTCCCCTCGTGCACATTCCTGTTGCTGCAGATAGACACGACTACTGCCAACAGGACGGTTGGCAATCTCTTCGATCTCAGTCTGCCAAGGAAATAATGCTGCAGTGACCTCTACATCTACAAAAGAAAGATGAGCTTTCTTCATTAATCGGAGTTAAGAATTGTAGTATAAATGTATCTTGAAATTGATCAAGAAGAAAACAACACTGATAATAGATATTTCTGTTAGTAGTATGTTGAAATTTTTATTAACTTAAAGTATTACGAGTATATGATAATAATATACTTATATGAATATATGTAATTTCAAGTTATTATTGTTAAGCGTCCCTCAACACCTATGTAGATAGGTGACATCTCAATAATGTACTCATTTAAGGTAGACAGATCATGTACTGTATGCCTAAGGAAGAATATATTTTGAAATGGAGATTGGAGCAATCAAAACCAAACCATCAACTAACTTACTTGCGCTCTATGCTATGTTCTTGCAACATATTATAGCCATGATTACCCAATGCTAGAAATCGAGATGTAATCACAGAATAAATCTCCGATTTGTTCAATGGCACATACATGGGCACTGCACAATTCTCACAACGAACAAGTGCCGCAATAACACGAGCATTCCTTGGCTTATTCAAATTATATATAATCTTTAGACCAGAAACTTGCAAAAATTGTTGATTATCTTCAAGATCAGCAACACTGTGTTCCAAAGCAGCAAGTAAGTGTTCACCTTGTAATCGAAGTACCATATATGGCGAATCATAGGCAGCAAGATCAAATACTTGACTGTAGGTTATTACTAAAAAATGGAAATAGATGCAATACGATATTATATTTATAAAGCCATGATATTGTAGGTACTTTGTATAATACAAACCTCCAGTTGGTATAGTTGTGAGAAGTTCAAAACTTGACAGAAATGCTATTGTAACATTGCTCCAATTAGATGCATTGTAAGGCATTGACTTGAGTTGCTGTTCAATGAGAAATTAAATGAATTATTTACTTGTAGATATACGAGGAGAGAGTGTTTGCGGTTAGTATTTTTGGTAGGTAACATCTTTTAGAAGATAACTTGTAAAACTAGAGTGGAATTCAATGCGTGGTTCTACCCGATTTTGCACACTTAGTACTATAAACTGGATCGCTTGTTGATTTCAAACCAATATTTCTATAAAATTTTAAGTAATCCTCCTTAATTTGTGCGTCGGACAGAATCGTGGATCCATTACTAAGCACCCGGTATAGAGGAACAGTCAAAACAATAGATTTCAGGTTCAAAGAGATCAAAGTAATCAAAGACTGCTTGGTCTTCCATCTAAGCAAATGATTAATGTCTATTAAGGAACCACACTCGTATATAGTTTCCATTCTACATATGTAAAGAATATATATATCATATTTTCAAATTATACGCACCGAGTAAATTATGGCATCCGTTTGAAAATTACCCAAATTGCATTCCTCATAGCCACAGTTTTCAAATGTTAGGTCGACTTTTGTTTCACCTAATTGCACCGAGCCCTCTCTTTCAATGACAGAACGCCAGAGTGGTAACAATTTAAGTGTTTCTTTATCTAGAAATGTTAATGTTAAAATTAAATTTAACACATCATTTTTCATGCTCATAAGTTAATCTCATGGGTTTAAATATTGTAGTAAAAAACAAATTCAATTGGTCCTTTGTTTTTTATGAATTTATTCCGAAATAAAAAAAAGAAGTACACAATTTAAATTTATCTAATTTAAACTGTCATCAGCAAAGGAGATCAGCTCACTTCAGCTCAAGACAGTAATGCGACCCTCTTGGCCGGTATAAATGGGTGATGAATTTCCAATATAGGATTCAAGAGCATCTATATCAGTCATGCCAACGCTGTGAAGTTACAATTTGATTAAATATTGTATTTAGTATAATTATAATCAATATTATATCGTAATACAATCGTAATAATATATATGTGTATTTACCGGACATCTTTGCCATGATCAAGGAACATTTTGAAACCATCGCCGCCTGTTTGCAAAAAACTGGGCATAACCACACGATAAGATTTCTTGACATCAAGTGGCTCATACTTGGGTACTTGGCAGTTAGCACAACGTGCCTTTATGGCCACAACACGTGAACCCACTGGTTTTCTATAGTCATAGGTAATCTTTAGGCCAGAAACTTGTAAGTTAATGTATGAATCTGTTTGATTATTTGTTAGATCAATGTAACTGACACCCATTTCCAAGCCCTCAATAATTTTATCACCCGTTAAACTGACAGAATGCAATAAATTCTCAAAAGGTGACATGGTCACAACATGATTATAGGTGAGATCTTTAAAAAAATAAGAAATTATTTCTACTATTACATTGAAATTAGTTGTATCAAACTTACTGCCTTTGGAGAGCGGTACGCGTAGACTCCCCACATTAGTCAAACCAATACTAACATCAGACCAAGCGCTTTGATCGAAGGACGATAGACCTACAACCTTAAAATTGATAACATTTGATTCGACACGCAAGGATAAATGGTTATATTATCATACTTACCGAATGGACCATGGCATCACAAAAGAAATTACCCAAATTACATTCACCTGAATTGCAATCAGATTTACTCAATTCAACTTTATTCTCGCCGAGTACGATATTGCCGCGTTCATCGACAACTTCTTTCCAAGCTGGCAAAGCAGCCAACACAGCTGGGTCTGAAGTTAAACACTGAAGTCTTTAGTATAGAACCACAGAATTAGATCAGAATACCACATAATTATAGTAATAACAGTAACACTCAAGCACAAGCACAAGCATAAGACCATAACCGCAAAACACAAGATCATAATAAGCACAACTTTAAGACACATTTACAGAACCCAACTTAGATTAATCCCGATTAACTATTATGAAACTTAAAGAAGTTCTTAATACCAACCGAAATTTTGGATTATATATACTAAGTATGGTGTATATTATTATCTCGTATGTATCTACCTTCTGGTACATCATTGCTCATATAAATCGGTGCACCATCATAATCCACAACATTGCCATTGTCATCAAAAAATACTGTTATATTTCCGACATATCTCGCATATGCTGATGCTTGTACAATCAATACCCTATGACCTGTTGGTTGATGGATCACTTGCGTAGGATAATCACCACCGGGACTTTCGGGTCCTGGCAGTACATCACCAGTAAATAGAAATGTATGAGAATGAGCCCCAACAATGACATCGATTACATCACCAGCGGTTCTGGCAATTATCTTATCCACTTCATATCCACAATGTGAAACAACAATAATAATATTGGCACCAGCATTTTGTAGTACTTGAGCCTCTTCACGAATTGCAAGACTTTCATTGCGAAAAATTAACTTGCCAGTGTTGGCGAGATCCTAAAAGAAATTCAGATAATGTATAATTACATCTAATCAATCAATCAATAAATCAATCATCGAGTACCCTGAACTCTCAATCAAAAATTGTTTACTTCCAATAATCTATCGTTGAACGGGGGACTTCAAAAGCCCAATAAATTTCATTAATAATTGTGTTTACTCTTAATCATTATGAAGATGAATGAAACTATATTGTTGTTATGTTATGACCCCATATCACACCACATTATCTCACCATGACGTTTCCATTTTAAAGCGGTTGCATCTTAGACAGTTTCTTAATTAAGTTTAGGTGTAAGTCATTTTAATTTATATTCGAACTGTTATTGTACAGTACAGTAAATAAATACTCGTAATATTATATCAATTTCCCCCATATACTATACACCCATTATACCTGTCGGTTTAATCATAATTCATTCATCTTATCAAATGTACAAAACTTAGGCAAACCACTTTGTAATCGGTCACACGCTTCATAATACACACGGACATTATCTACAATAGTAATTTAATGAAGTACTACTCTCCTATAAGTACTATATTGATCTAATCTTATTTGTTTTATAAGTATTTAACACACTCACATCTGTCGTTTCTAGAATCACACCGATAATGCCAATTTTGCGACCGCTTCGTTCAAGAATTGTTGATTTATTGTATTTTCCTTGTAATGTGGACTCATGACTTGAATCCATATTCGCCACAAGCATGGTAGTATTCAAGGTCTCTAAAAATGGTACAACCCCTTCAACACCATGATCAAATTCATGATTACCGAGAGTCTGGCAGGGAAAAGAGAGAAAAATTAAAGCATACAATAAGAAATATGTATTACTACAATATTGGGAAGTTCCTTTCTATCCTTACCATAACATCAGCTGGCAATATATTCAAGAATTGACTAGTTACATTCCAACGACCAATGTTATACCAGAGAGTTCCTTGAAAACTATCACCTGCATTTATGTACACTGGATTATAATCCTTTTGTTCCTCAAGCAAACGACGGACAGTGTAAACTGTACGAGCATAACCACCTATGCATATTTCACCGGCATTACATGTACCGCCTCGTGTATCTGTGGGCTCAAATCTACGAATAAGAGTAGAATATATTTATATTTGGTATACCATAGGATTTTATGTAAATAGAGGAAGGACGAGTCAAAATCGTTGTACACTAAATTTTGTTTTATATTCCTTTTCAGATTTTCGATTATCGTTTTCAAATACAAGTATTATAGATGTCATATGAAACTTGAATCGAAGATTAGATATTCTATATTTCTGATAAAAGTAGTATCTGCGCGTGGTTCCCATAAATTCCTGACGCTATTAAAATTGGGTATTTTGGCAATCAACAATATTTGTTTTCGCTCACATTACATGATTTCATGAAATTCCTTAATATAATGATTCCTATATATTTCGTATTGAATTTCCTTCTTTGCTTTAAAGAAATTCAAAGCCTATATGACGTTAGCGTTAGGGACCCTGAAATTCCACTTTGCTCAAGGTCCCCACTGTTCAAAACACGCTGAATAACAGAGAAATCATTCATAATTTATACACTTGATTAATTTTCTTTATTCCACTATAGATTTTTACTTCTCTGATTGTACGAGTATAATAGTAAAACACAATAGAGGTTCGATTGAGAAATAAATATGGCGCATTTAAGGAATCTTTTCAATTCAATTTACCGGGGTAATGCATATACTTTCACTAAAACACACAAAAACAAAAATCTTTCTTTCATTTAAAAAACACATAGACCTTATCTAGATCAGTTTAAGAGGTCTAACAAACAAAACAAAAAAACCAGATATTACCTGGCATGGAAATCATTTATATGTATAATTGAAAGTGGAAAAAGTTCTGAAGCATGAGATGCATTCAACAAAATTGAAGTCAATATTGATATTAATAAAGCACTGTGACGCATTTTAAATTTTTAACCGAAATTTAGACACATATGATATGTTAAGTACAACCACAACAATATACCCCGAAACACAAGTTAAGTTATTTGAAAGGTAGTTAACCGCACGGTAACGTTTGTGTGACTGATTAAGAAACTTTTGCAAATTTTTATTAAAGCTTTAGCCGTGAACATTACCGGCATCAATTGTTGAAGGTGATAATGATGATGATGATGACGATGACGAACCATGTTTATGACGACGACTACAACAAAACCGATGACGACGGAACATTGCGCTAAGCAAATCATTTAAAATGTACCGCTAATAATAGCTAAATTAGTTAAATGTGATGGAAAATATACTCGTATATACATAAGTGGGTACAATGAAACTGATATATACCATACTATATACTACTAAGAGGGCGATATAGTAAAAAAGATAATTATTAAGATACAATAGTACAATATGATTATTATATGATTTTATTAGCTGGAAGGTATAAAAATTGGAGGAGATTAACTTTTTAGTAAAATAAAAATAATATTTTCTTGTTTAGATCAGGTACATATCAGGTAGCCCTCGTACATATGGATGTTAATTACATCTGAATCTGTTTATCCAGTTTGTAAAAACAAAAACTTGCTATAGTCGCTTTCTTTTCTTAATAATATCTTTAGAATTAATTAAAGTGACACACATCAGTTTATTTATTCTTGAACCTCTGCCGTAATGTCGATATAAATATCTAATATATATAAATATCAGATATGTGTGTAGGGTATTAAGAAAACAAACAACTGAATTGCTCTAACAATGAAACAAAATTAATTGCAAATCTTGTCTAAATCTAAGTATACAAGTAAATTCGAATGAATCGCTTTACTGATATCTAAACACAGTGAAGATATTTTACTACTTACTAACTGTAATATGCAATAAGTATGTCTGAATATACGATATCATATAACTTTTGACTAGCTAACTTTTATGGGTATATTTCCCACAATAAAATAAATTTCAATTATTATTTGCAAATGTACGGTAGAACTTCGCTAATCCGGAGCAATTAAAACTAAGTCAATCCGGATTAATGAAACCGTGGAACTGACAAGGATTACAAGCGAAAAAATAGAAATTTTTAATTTTGTAACTCTGTGCGGATTACAGAATGATTCGGATTAAGCCATATCCGGATTAACGAAGCTCTTCTTTACTATAATTATATCACTTTAGATTATTTTAATGCTATCGGTCGATTTCTATTTGAAGTTCAATTCACACCTATGCGCTATGTATGGTATAGCAAGAAATATTATCACTTAATCTTGATTTATGAATTGCTTTCAGATAAGAAAACGCTCTTTGTTTATTCTGTAACTAGGCTTTTCTTCCGTAATTCAGCAAAAATTATATTGATTTAACCAATTTATTTTGTAGCTACTTAGATAAAAACATAAACTTATTTTATTTGAAGTTCAATAGACCTCTAGATGTTGCGATGCAATTCTGCCCATTAATAAAGTCAATTGGAGCAATATATGTACATATGAAGTTAAATAAACAATTCCCCCAATGCTATCTGATGAGGTGATGAGATGGCGACGAAGAGACTTGTCTCTTGACGATTTAAATGGATCTGATTTCGACAGCAATACAAAACGGTAGTCAAGTGGGGGGATCTACCACTGGATCTCCATCATCAGAGGGATCAAAAAATGATGTACACATTTAATACAAAAGTAATACTACCTGTGGCGGGTATATTAATAACACCACAAGATCCTCCATGAGATAATCTGTTCAACCTGTACCAGTCCTATTGTCAAAATTACTTCTTACAAGCAATAGGGATAAAACAGTTTGTATTGTTCAAAACCTTCATTTATTTATTCGAGAAAATGTTACAAATATCGAGACCTGTGCAATAAGAGGAACCAAATCATCATCCAAATCATCCAATTAATATACAATTATATTTGTTCTTAGTTTACAAGATAATATACAAGCATTCGGATGAATTAACCTGATTTGATCGATTCGGATCGAGTTGCGAACTAAACCGCAACCGACTGGCTAGATGATTCCATCCTAGAGTCACGGGTTCGGATCCCACTCAAGTCAGGTCCAGCATACTTTTATAATTTTTCATCTTATCCTTGTTAACTCTCCCCCTGCACTGAAGTGCTCTGTCTTTATTGCTCATATTAAAAATATAATTATAAAATTAATAAAATTATAATCTTATTTAGTTCTAATTAAAAAAATAATACTAATTTCATCCCATTTGAATGTTACATATACCGTTATAGGCACAAATGTGACTGTATCTGTTTAGGTACAGAATAGGAAAGGATATATTAGATAAAGCCTGTATATAAAAATCTGTAACAAGAAAACTCTCCATAGCTAATAAATGACACTCATCATTTTGGATTTTCTATTAAGATTATAACATTTTTTATTGATAATATTTGGTGATATTTTTTTATAAGTAATCTTATTTTATATTACTGATTTATATTTTTTTTTTTTGATATCCTGTGCTGCAAATTCTTAGATTTGAATCGATTATCTGATATATGTATGTTCCCCACATAAAGATATCCTTTAGCGACTCCCTTATAAATATTATAATAAACAGAATAATTTTAAAAAATTTAAACATAAGAAGAAGTATACCCCCTGATATGGTAGGTTAAAGTGCAGTTCTACCAACTGTTTGCTGTTGGCTGGTTACTTGCTTATTTGTTGGTCAAAATCGGTAGAACAGCACTTTAATTATTCTCTTCGGTTACTTGTTCATAGTTTTAGTGAAAGACGTCCATAAAAGGGAACGAGGCCTTTCCAGGCTGAAGCAAGCCAATCAAGAAACAAACAGTGCCGGCAACACCTTCAAACAGACTATATGGGGCATCTGGAGTACGTGCACTTACTTTGAATTCAGGATCAGTGAGAAAATACATATATTTCTCAGCTCGATACTGGTACTTAAGATCTTGGGTCAGGCGAAATAGGAGTAAGAAAACAAAGCCATTTCCAGCAACTCCATGACAAATACCAGGACCCTTACGTAAAAGCCCCTTCTCCCATATCAAATCCGCTGAACGACGTAATGCATTTAAATACTTTTCCTCTTTGAAGATCAAGTAGGCTTTAGCCAGTAAATATACAGCACCAGGAGCACCATGACACCAATGCACTAGCCGTTTTCCGCTACCACTACCCACATCCTCCAAAGCCACTGGGAAATTTCCCTCAATATCTTGCAATCCTAAAAAGAAATCAATGGACCGCTTTATATCACGCAATTCATCGGCTGGTGCTGATATTGGCACAGTACGGAACCAGGGACTATCAAGTAACATATGCAATATAGAGCAAAGCCCATGTGCAGCGCCAAGATAATCAACGCCGTGATATTGAAACATTAATGGTAATTCATCTAGTCCATGTTCTTTGGAATAGCAACGGCCGCTTGTAATAATAATTTGACAAATTGCTATCAAATCATCATCAGTGATCTTCTTATCCGGAAGTATGTCGTTCAACCAGTAGCATCCCGAAAGATAGCCAGCACGTCCAAATAGAATCTCATCGCAACCATACTTAAATTGCGAAATATCTGTGCATGCGGAAATTCCGCTCTTAAAATTAAACAAATCATTCGCAAACTCCTCGGTATCATCTAGCTCATGTGATATGGCCGCTGATACAGCATAAATCCCAGCATTACCACAAATGAATGAATAACGCTCCGGTATACGTATCTGGTAAGCTTCCGCACTTTTTTTAGCACTGCGTATGTAAGCTGAAGCGTAATTCAATGCCGGATACAGATCAGATGTTTTCACGCATTTATGCATCTTCCAGAACATATAGGCAATACCGGCATTACCAGTATATAACGCCCCGCGTGGATCATATCGTACGTTTGCATTGCAATGCTCTAAAATGGCATCGACGTAGGTACGTATTAAATTTTTAACATATTCCTCGTCTAAGGCCTTATGGTTGTAACTAATACTATCATAATCGGGACACGGATTTGTCAAATAACGACCATCCATATTGCGGTCCTTATCCGGTAATTGTTCTTTCTGGGCGTTTTCAATATTTCCACTTACGTCAGTTGCAGTTGTTGAGGCTAACAGAAAACATAAAATATAAAACAAAACAAAAAAATTAATTTATAAATTCATTTTGCATATTTTTAACCTACTACTACTCCTATTCCCTATAGCAGAATGACTTGGAGCATCAAGTCCCTCAATAATAGCAGTGTTCTCAATAACAACAATAGGACAAACGCACAAACATGTCTATTTATGAGAATCCACGACCGCCATTGCATAAATAAGTATTACATTGTATGTTCATGATCACATACGCATATTTTCCATAGTTTACTAAACCACCACCCCCACCAACACATTGTCTGGGCTGGGGCCATATGCACACTGCTGTTGTTAGTCCTTTCAAAATTTTTTCAATTTTCACTTATGCTTAAGATACAATAAAATATAATATATGCATATATGTAAGTATAACGTACCTGCTTTTGGTATTAGCCACTTTCGTGTTGTCGATTTACAATATCTTTTCGATATGTGAGGTATCTTAAATTATACACAATAAAAAATCTTTTTTGATTTAACCAGAATATCAAAATATTATACTAAGTAGTAAAAAATGCCGGCTACTGTGATCGTTCAAGCTCAGCGGCCTACTCGATTTGTTTGTGTTACATTCGTCTTAGGGTACTTTTGAGAGAGTAAAAAGTCAAATTGGCGCGAAAAAGCGTGCACAAGGAAACATATGAAAACGCTCGAAAGCGCACGCTGCACGCTGAAGCTGAAGCCGAAACTAACGCGAAAGCTGAAGCAGAATTGCTTGCGGTGCTAGCAAGCTCTTGAGTAAACATAGTGGAAGCCGAATTGCTTGCGTTGCGAGCAAGGCATGAGTGTGCATTGACGTCAGCAAGGCGCCGAAAAAGAGAATTGGGTAAAGGAAAAAAAAACAACAAATATGTAACTGATCAAAATCGAGATCATTTCAAATTAAACAAACATTATTGTATGCATGTATGTATGTATAACATATACTAGATAAGTCGCTTCGTCTCCGCCTACACTATGAACACTTTCGAGCGTTTTCATATGTTTCCTTGTGCACGCTTTTTCGCGCCAATTTGACCTTTTACTCTCTCAAAAATTACTCACTCTTAATTGTTGACGTCATTCGCATATCAGTGTATAGTAAAAAATTGGCGCCACGTCTATATCTTACACCATGATTTGTACCCTTAGCTTTCTGTATACTCTTCACGCAGGGAATAGTTTTATAAGTTAAGTGTCAAGAAGTTTGTATTACCCTTAGCTTTTTAGCTTTCTGTATACTCTTCACGCAGGGAATAGTTTTATAAGTTAAATGTCAAGAAGTTTGTATAGCACAGAAGGATTCATCCGAGACGACATAAAGTATATATATATATTCTTGATTCATGTCCGTCTGTCCGTCCGTATATATGCAAACTAATCCCTCAATTTTTAAGCTAGAGAGCTGAAATTTTGCATATATATATCAATGTTTTTATTAGAAAAACTTTTTGGTTTTTTGTCTTATCGAAAAGAAATTTGGACACTATGAGTAGCTGATCCATGTTCACCAACCATGTTCATTTCATGGATCTTATAGCTCCGATATGTGAGCTCAATACATGAATATATATGACACATATTTCATAGAGTCCGGTGTGAAATGATCTAAGTAAGTCAAATCAATAATATAATATTTCTGCATGTTCATTTACTGGTGCGTGAAGAGTATTACATCTTTGGCATTGCCAAAGATAACCGTCTTTCTGGTTTTGCTATTACATAGTAGTTTTAGTGTTTGTAAGCGGGTTTTATTGTCTGGTGCTTGTGCTGTGATGTTATTAATGCTCGCAACATTTTCAAGGATATAATTTCGTTTAAGTAATGCGAATTACCATAGTCCCTGTTCAGAAATTATCAAGTTTTGCTCATGCAAAATAGAGCTGCAAGGACAAATTTTAGATCCTTAAGCAATCTTCTACTTTTCCTTACCAAAATGTCTCAACTTTATCGACGAATGACTATCAATCTGTTTTCACAGATTATAATAACAAAGCATTTTAAGGAGTCCTTGCTTGCTTGCTTGGATAGAACATTAAATCCTGCACCCAATATATGATAGGAATGAATTCCATCATAGTAATATTTACCAAAAAGAGACTTAAAACCCGCTTATATTTGGGAAAGGATACCCTTCTCTACAGAAGTAAAATACTTAGGTATCACTCTTTATGAGAAATTGCTTGGGAACAGTCACCTGGAATCCACCATTCATAAGGCTAGGGTCTGAATATGGACCAGCAATAACTGATTGAATCCAAAGATGTCATTGTGTTATAGCTATCACTAGACTAATAATGGCACCATAAAGGTGAAGCAAATTGGAAAAAACCACAACACAATCAGAGTGGAAAGACTGGTTGGTGTCTATGTAACAGGAGCAATGAAAAATGAAAGAGTTTCGGTATGGTACCTACAATCCCTAATCAGGGATGATCTTAACCTGAGTAAAACCAACTTTTAACAAAAAAAAAAGAAACTTTAAATTAAAAACACGCATAGGGTAACATGTTAACAGTTAAGACAAAAACCCACCTGTTACTTCCATGTGTGGTAAACGGATGGCTTTAAAACGGACTTTGGCTTATGGGGAAAACCCCAGAAGTCGCATATTTAGCAGTATGTATACCAGAAAGTCAGAGAATTTATAATTTTGGGGTATGTCTCAATATGCCTATTCAAGGCTACAGTGACAAGGTGAATAGATCCGGATCTTCTCCTAATCTAGTTAATCAAGCCAACATCTCGGAGGGACCCGACTAGGCTTCTCATTCACATACAATCTGCATCCGAAAGCGACTACTAAATTCATTACAATTATATGGTATAAAATCTCTAATGCAAGGATGGCGAAAAACAGAGTAAGAAAAGGTCAATAAGGAGTTGAATTCAGTAATTCAGTCATCAATCGAAAAAATATTCAGTAAGATTCCGTCAGATCAAAGAATTATGGGAAACACACAAATTTATTGTGTATCCTGATGTGACTTCAGTGGATAAATTATATTAAAAACTTGTCCTTAACTTGATTGGATGAAGATAAAAGAAATTGAAATGCAGCTAATTGAATTCAAGTGTAGTTCAATATGGGTTCATAAATTTATTGAATTAAGGAAAGAGCCAATACCAAAATTATGGAAACATGGATTTCAATTTCAGACATTAAATAGTGTTATAAAATTCCTTACATCTAAGTATTCTGTTATGTAACATTGACTAGGGCATATCTATTTATGGGAATGCAGCCAAAACCAACATCAAATTAATTGAACCAGCATACCACAAAGGCGTCAGACGAAGCCTACGTGCCTACCCCACTACACCAATAAAATATATGCTTATAGAAGCCGGTCTTCCATCACTCCACCAACGGATTAAAGTTGTGAAGCTTCCTCTAATTCCAAAACTTATTTTAAACCACAACAAAAAGCTGTACGATACAGTTAAGACATATTATAATTATATGCGCACCTCAACAACGATGCCAAGAAGATAAGATTTACTCAAGGTCCCAGCTATATTTAAACTAAACGATTTCCTCAATGGACACTTAAGCGTTCTTCGTTCATTGAAAAACTTGAAACATTCCCAAAAAAGAACACTTCTTCAGAAGTATATAGAGCTCTTTACAATGAAGTATACCAAGATCCAAGTCATAACAAAACGCCATTTCCTCTTTTGCTATTGTAGACGAGTCAATAATACAATATAATATGGTTTAATGCTACATATCTGCTCAATCTTTACTGCAGAAGTCTCTGCGGTCCTTCAAGCAGTACATTTTGCTGCTAAATTACCATCCAAGGGTGTTATTTGCACGGATAGCAAATCAACCATTGACTCTATAAGAAATGCCAACAACAACGGCATAATCGCTTCATCTATCCGCGACCAACTAATTAAGCACAAACACATTAATGTCATGTGGGTTCTTGGCCATGCCAATATATTTGGCAATGAAATAGCTGACTCCCGTGCCAAACTCGCCTTAACAGAACCTTTGCACAGAGTCAACATTTTCGAATAGGCTGACATCCTCCTTTTAGTCAAATCGCACATTGAGATGAAAGACCGAGTTTCTTGAAATAACGCAAGCCATTACTACACGCATATTAAACCAGGTGCGATTACACCAATTTACCCTACTCAATGCCATCGGAATGCAATTATACTTTTTGCCCGCCGACTCGGGCTCACCGCGCTTACTCATCAACACCTGCTTCGTGAATTCAACAATGATGTTTGCCCTCTCTGCAACGATGTTGCAACTGTGCTGCACCTGCTCTCAGGGTGCATTCAAAATCAAGCCAAACTTAACATAGTGGAGTTACTGGTAACATAAACCTAATCTAAAATGTTTTTTAAATCCATTAAATTAGAAATTCTTATTTAAATACAATAGTATGTATTATTGATCTCATATTTTACTACATTTATTTTTAACCTTAGAGCTGAAAGCCATGGCAGCTAGTGCTCTTATTTTTTTCTAATTAGTTTAAGAATTTATTTGTTACCAACTACTTCTAATAATAATATTAATAATAATTCCAGACATGCATACATATTTAGTTTTTTGAAGAAGCTGGCTTTTGGTTTCTTAATAATATTTTCATCTATGAATAACATTAAAAACTTGCATTGCAACTTGTTTGTCAGATGACTCCAGTTCAACATGCATTCTGCTAAAAGTAACACAGTATGAGCAACAGCAGAAATCAGACTGAATTTTGAAATAGTAAACATTACGATTTCTGTACTACAAATTTCTGGTTGCCAATAAGGGTTTAAACATTAGTATTTTTTGTGAAAAATGGCATGTTCACCAATGAAGGTTCAAACATCATCACTGCTCTAATGAATCGAATTCGAATGTTAATATTAAATTTTTGGTATGGAAAACTATTTATTTTAAATTTTCTGCGTAATGTGGATTGGATATTTGTTTGTAAAATTAAATGAGAACAAAAATAAATCATTGTTTTTATAATAATAAATAATTTGTTTTTTTTTTTCGTTTTAATCTTAGAATTTAGCGCATAATCCTGTTTCAAATCACAAGTTTTTTCTATTTTATTATTACAGGTTTATATCTTAATCAATAAGATTTCAAAAATGATATTTTAAGGAATATTCGAAATAAGCCAAAATCAGTAAAAACAAAAAAGTCTCAGGTCGAAGGAAAATAGAAATATCATTATCATTTTTGATTTTTGTTGAATAAACCCAAAATTTATTTGCGTTTGTTGCCGCCACCACCTGATAGAATAGTCACTATACGTATGAAGATGTTAAGAGCATCCATGTAGATAGCAAGTGAACTGCAAACAAAAATACGAAATGGTTTAAGAAGGAGAAGAGAATATTTGTTAAACATTAAAAGATAACATACGCATTGATTGGGTCATAGGGTAACATGGCATATTGTGGATGAACCTCGGCTTTACGAATAATGCGTTGAGTATCATAGAGTAAGAAACCGCTAAAAAGTACCAAGCCGCCATAAAGCGATATTGAAGCAAGACCTTTTAGAGGAGAATCAAATGTAAGTAAGTAAACGTATGGGAATTATCATATCATAATTCATCAACGATAGATGATTGGCACAAGCGCGCCCAATCATACTCACCTGCACCAAGTGCTGTTGTAGGCGGCAACCACATGCCAGCTAATGATGATGCAAACACAAAGCCCAACCCCAATGCCAAAGGACCACCCATATATAAAAATTTATCACTTGGCGCACAAATGGCAACGGTTGAGAGTCCACCGCAAATGCCACCAGTATAAAGTGCAGCACGCGTCAATATTGGGCCACCAAGGAAACACATTGGTGCAATGACAGCGCCTAAAATAGCGCAATGAGCTATCCAAGCCAATTGTTTAGCTCCAATGCCAGGTGTGTATTGTATTGATTGTGTAACAGCGCCACTGCCAATGACAAGTGCCATTGTAGCAAACATAGACTGCAAATGTGAAAATGAATGTGTAATCAGTAACAGTGTTCATTGTTCAGTGTTATTTGTACGCGTATGTAAGTAGTATATGTGTGTAAATCTAAGTGTACCATCAATCACTCTTACCCAAGCTCAAGTCAAGCAAAAGCATATACAATTATACATACATATGTACATAGTACAACAAAAGCATAATTCGAGTATGAATAACTTACCATCAAACCATTACGCGCTACCAATTGTAATAGGCGTGGCGTATTAAAAACTGCAGCAGCCGATGCTGCGGTTATTGCACAAGAAGCTCCAAAATATGCATAAGTCGAATGTATGCGTTCCCTTACATATTGTGGCCATAACCTAAGAATAAAATAAGATATCAGTATCAAATCAATTAAAAGTGATTGTCGGTTAGTCGTCAGTAATATTGTACTCAGATCAGCTTAATCTCAAACACACAAACAGGCTCCAGATAGATAGACAGAGAGAGCTATCCCAGAGCAATGTTCTTTAAAATGTTAGAGATTGGCAATGTTATAAGAATAGAAAGAGAAATGAAGCACTTGCTCCTTTAAGCGTTCATTTAAAAGAAAAGAAAAGAGTAAGATCATAAAAGCAATATAATATATTGTCAATCAAAATGTAGCTTCCGATAGCTTTATCATTTAATTTGCCAGTAGATTCATTAAGGTAGTCAAAAGAAATTTATCAATTGAGTAAGTACGTTCGAACACATCGACGTTATGCGCACATGTGAAGTCACAAAGAGTCTTCAATGTTCATATATGTATACACAACAATACTATGTAGGCTGCTATCAAGCGCTAACATTTAATGCATTTTACAAAAGCGCACAAGTAGACATGAAAATTGTACAGGCAAGGACGAATTTGGGCAATTCGAAATCCTCAATTTTTCATACTTACATAGAATTATTATAGATAGTAGTTTCTTTGCTTAAGCCCAATCCATAATAACAGAGAGCACCTAAACCCACAGCGGCAGCACCAGCAGCAGCTCCTTTTCCCATTGAATAAGCTATTGGATTGAAATGAATCAAATTGGATTGTCGAGTTAGGGTTCAAACTAAAATTTCAATTGAATTTAACACATACCATGTTCAGATGGTGGCGCCATAAGGCGTTCTTTTAATGTTGGCGTACGTGTACGTTGCTCAAGTTGGGCACGTCCACGATATGGTTCACGCGCATAATTACGAACTTGATTTGTTGTCCAATTCTTTGGTGTTTGCAATTGTAAAATATTGCGTGGCGCACCGGCAAAGCTGGCTGAGCGCATTGGCATATGCATTGCTAGACGTAGCAACATTTTGTCAATATGATGAAATTCCTTTGGTCGCGTTTATATTATATACAACAAGAACAATATAGTAGTAATATCCAATTTACTTCACTTAACTTCTTTCTTTCTGTTGTTGTTCGTTTTTATAATTTTTATGTTTTACTAATGAAACTTTATTAAATTAAATTAATAAAATGAATATATTTAATTATTACTGCTTGCTTTTGGTTTTTTGCGTTTTTAACTCGTTGTTTGTTACGAATATTGTGTGTGTGTTTCTATAGAAAACTCTCGATTTATCTAATGTTTTTCGATTTTTCTCTTTGACAGCTGATTGGCATGCGTATGATGAGTGTTGCATAACGCCAACATGCAATACAACATGACCCAAACAGTGTTAGACAATGAATCGATTATCAGTTTACTGTGAACGGCAAATAATGAAATATGTGAAAATTCACAAACGAACGTTAATTAAATGATAATAAAAGGCGCGCATTTGGAAATATTTTTGTAAACAAGTATATAAGTAAAGAGAATGTTTGAAAATAAGAATAAATAATAATAATAGTTCGCAAAGTTTACAAAGTCTTAAAACAATTAAAAACAAGAAAAATATGTTTATATTATTGTATGTATAAGAAGTTCAAAAAATGTAATATAATGTATGAAATACGTGTGTGTCCCTGTTTTGTCAGGATCTTAACTTCCTACACAGAGACTTGAATTGTTGGATGTCATTACGGATCAAATCATCATCAGATCCACGCCAAGCACACGATATTGTTGTATGTATCACAATAACTTTCCATGGATCAATGGAGCAGTTGTATATTTGTTTAGTTGGCATACTTTTTATACGATCTAATACTATTTGATACTAGTATATAAATCTCTGATTGGCATTAAAATAATATAGTACATATATACTATACAAAGATCAAACAAAAACCACCTGGTATTTTTCACATTTTTATGTTTATTTTTCAATAACATCTCTATACAATACAATATTTTGATTCCTTAAAACAAACAAGATATATCGAGGTCCTCAATATTTTCTCAGTTCATCAGGGACAAAATCTTGCAAATATTGTATTGTACATACTATGCCAGGTGGGGAAGCACTGTATAAACTTTAAGGTTTTCGCCTTCTTCAAAGAAACTATAATAGTTCACCCAAAACATTCGTTTGTTTTCTATCTGCGGTTGTCAACTATCAATCCATATTTTGCTCACATTTCAGAAATACTTTTGAAGCACATGTGTTGAAATAAACATACATATGTATCTAAAAACAACTATTGTTGAATGCCATTCATTTTACTAATCAGTCTGTTCTCTGTACTACATACTATACACGAGAAGAAAAAAAAACTTAACTTCTGGGATTTTCATCCAAGATTTATGATAAATGTCCGGCTTTTTTTTTTAATTATAATCCTATGATTAACACTCATAAGATGGGAGAAAAAAAACTCTATGGGATTTATTAAAATCGTGATAAAAACTTACCCTGCAGTATGAATCACTGGTCGCGACTAGTCCCAGTACTAGTTCCAACTCTATCCCCTTTTACATGTATTCAACTGGTGAATTTAACATGGAATTGTCATTGGAAGGGGTCAATTGCCACAGCCTGCATTACCGTTTACTCGTTACTACCACCGCCTGCTAACATAGTGAATTGCTTTCTAAGCTGTTTTTGTTGGCTACACAAATGAGTGCGGATCCCAACTAAAGCACTATTTCGGGCATTATTCCCCCCAGACATATACGAAGAGACATTAGGACATACGAAGGAGACGTAGCCTTTTTATTAGGCTACACTCTTGATAGTGGGTTGTGATGAGTCACACCAGAACAATGCTGTCCTAGGAGGCCGTCCTGCACCTGCTGATGATAGTGAAATGTTACTTTCTCATAGCACTCGGACCACTTTAGCTCAGTTAAGGTCGGGTTGGTCTCTTATCATCCAGTGCTATAAGGAACGTATCGATCTCTCAGGCAATGATCGCTGTCCACAGTGTGGTGGTTCTCCTCACAACACTGTTCATATTTTTTACTATCCTAAAAAACCGACCCAACTGACAACAGTTGACAACCGATAAAGGTGGCTTTCTTTTTAGGACTTGACACTTAGGCTGAACTTTACCCTATATACATTTTTACGTAAAATAATTTATTTAAATCTTATTTCCCTTTTTATCCCTTGCTGCACTCTAATTCTCCGTTTCCTTTTTTACCTTTTCCCAATCCTTTTTGTATGCGTACCTCTATCTGCCAGCTAACGTGGTCAAAGTATGTCAACGGCATAACAGCTACTTGTAAAGTAAGATGTTAAAACTACGATGGCTTATCCGATCCGAAAGCACTCTCGCCGCCAAGGTTACGCCTACACCTATGGTATTCAGATCTGGGGACTAGCTGCCAAATCTGCATTAAACCGTTTTCAGGCTATACAGAATAAAGCTCTACTGCAGATCACGGGTGCGCCTTCGTACGTTAAGCGGGTTTTAATACACCGTGACCTAGGCATCCAGTCAATCAAAGAGCAAATAAACCGTCACACCAGCCGCTATAATGATGCTCTCCAGATACATACCAATCCTCTTGCTATAGCTCTCAACTCAAATAAGAGTTACTCTCTGTCAATGTTATCAAACCTATCCCTTAAATTCTCCTGTTCTTTTAACACATGATTGGAATTCTCAAATAAACTCATATTAAATATAAATTAGGTCATAATCCTCTTCATCTGCGGTACTTACAAAATTAGCAGTAGCCTTATTGTTGTCTTTTGGATCGAAGGACAGATGTATCTGGAAAGAAAGGCTGCAGGATAGTGTTCACAATTGGCAATCATACTATACACAATATGAAAACGATTCATGTGTGTTCTTGAAACATGTCATACCGAGTCATTTCGTTTCATTTCCTTTGTTGACTGACATTGACTTGAATCTATGTATGCTGTCGTGTGACTCATGTTTTCTGCTATGACTGTCGTTGTGAAAATAAGTACACTCGTGTCTATTGAAATGATTCGTTAACACATCACACGAATTGATTTCATACTAGTGTGCTGGCTAGATAGTGTTTGGTGGTACGAAGCACATGATTCGTTTGAGCGTGAGAGTATCATTATTTGTTTATTGTTGAGTTGTCTAGGGCTCCAATGTACTTATACCATATAACGTAATGATTAACAGTTAAATGGTTGTTATCTTATCTTCAACGTTTTAGACCGATATGATATGATCAATTCAATTGAATTAAGTATATAGAATTCAATTATTGAAAAAGACATCAAAATAGTAGTAACAAAACCAAATACCAGTACCAGTTGAATAATGAATTGTTTTGTTTTGTTTTGAAATTCTAGTAGCTGGGAGTCTACACATGATTGCACACTTGTGCATATCACTAAGAAAATTCTCTGAATAAATCGGAAATTCTAAAACTAAGAAAAGGAAAAGTAAATAAAATAAATAAATTTTCTTATATGATGAGGATGAATGAATGAATGCAAAATTCCCAGAGTCAACAAAAAGAAGAAGACGAAGAAGATGAAGAAGAAGGAGTATGAATTGCCATTGAGTAAAAAATCATATAAGTAAGTTTGGATAAAGTGTGAAGAAGTGAAACCGGGGAAGAGCAAAAGGTCGATAAGAAGCGTCGGTGACTAGCAATGGGCATTCAATGTAGTAAGTAGTGAGTACTATAGTGGCCTCGTCAAAAGTAAAAAGAAACAACAACAAGATATACATGCATGCATATGTATGCTTATGCGATACATGCGATAGACTCGTCATTCATCTACACATATGGAAACAATAACAACAAAATAAAGAATACAAAAAAAAAAGAAAGAAAACCAAGAAAGGCTTCCATGCAAAAGATAAGCTCAATTTTACTTTATGAGTGGCATGTGTGACAAAGTGACAAAGCGGCAGAACAGACAGTCAGTGGGAGCTGTAATTTGATAAATCTGAATTAAACACACAAACACACACACATATAGAGAGAAGCCAAGAAGAGAGAATAAAGAATAATAAGAGAAAAGAATTACACAATACTACAATACAATAGAATAGTACCATACCATACCATACGAGTATACTCACATATAATAAGTATTGTAATAATAATAAACATAATGCAGACGACACAAACGCAATCGTCTACTTTGTACTTTAAGCCAGTGGAAGTTGCTGTGGCAGTCACAGTCACGCCTGGCACACCGAATTCAGCAAACATATTAATCGGAGCTGCTGGTTTAGCAGCACACAATAAACGTCAAAATAATTACAAACATCAACAGCAACAGCAACAACAATTGCAACAACCCAAAACTATAATGAATTGTTTTCGTGATCGTTCCTCATCATATACACGCTGCCATAATCATAATCATAATCATTATACTGCTCAGACAATTGTACAATACGAAAAGTCAACAAAGATACCTGCAAGATCATCAGCAGCATCAGCATCATCAACAGCAGCAGCAGCAGCAGCATCACCATCATCATCTGGTAGTGGACGTCCTGAGGCAGTGGTATTCTTACGTGAACTACGCACAAGACCCAATAAATTGGCATTACTTAAGAGCAGCAGTACACGTGACTTAAGTCGTCTATTATTGGATAGTGAAACTGCAAACTATCGTAATCATCCTCATAATCCATCATCATCATCATCATCATCAAATTCATCATCTTCAACACCAAATAAAAGTGTAACATTATTGTCTGATGTGAATATTAATAGTAATACTAAAAGTAATTTACATAAAATGTTAAATACAATTGATGTGAATGCATCATCAACATCATCATCAGTGTCATCAGCAACATCATCGGCATCATCAATTTCTAGTATATCAATAGCAAATACTAGTAGTACTAAATCAATGGCACAACAATTGAACAATAAACAAGGTTCAACAACAGAATGTTGTACAATTTGCAAGCAACATTTGGATGAGATGAAGCTGCGTTTGGAAAATCTGGAACATGATTTACATACACAAAATGCATATACTAAAGAATTGGAAATTAAATTAAATGAATTAACCAAATTAATTGCTACAACAGCAACAAATAATATATATGAGAAACGCAAGAAATCATTTTATAATCGCAAAAAAGGGGGAACACCAGCAACAACAGTACATCCCTCAAAATTGGTAGCCTGGATGAATTTATCAAATTGGTGGAAAAGTCGTCCAAGTATTGAGACTTTAAAACAAAAAAATATATACAATGGTAAGTACATATACATATGGTATATGAAATATGCAACACATAACCACTTACCACTTAGTCATCATCATTAACCAAAATCACTCAATCAATCAAGGGTCACAGTCAGTCAGTCATCACCATCGTCATCATCATCATAATCACAATATTAATATGAAATATGCATGCATGAAGATTTCTATAATTAGTATACTTCCTCTCTATTTTATTTTCTTTCTTTTTTATACTCTTCATGGCAGTGAATACATAGTATTATAAGTTTGTCAAGAAGTTTGTAACACTAGGGGGTCTCCCTAGTATATTCTTGATCAGATTGACGAGATGCTTTGATTCAGCCATGTCCGTTTTTCCGTCAGTATGTAACACAAACTAGTTCCTCAGTTTTTGATCGAAACAGCTGAATGGCACCATTAGAAGGGAGGTTCCTCCCATACAAAACTAAATTCAAATTAATGTTTTTATTAAAAAATCGTTTTTTTTGCTGTTTTTATCTGTCTGACCCATATTTACCAACCATGTAAATTTTAAGATCCCTGGATTACTGGATCGTATGTTGAAATGCTGTATACAAATTAACTTTACCCGCATCATATGTGCCATAAGTTGAATCAATAATATAAGCAGGTTAAATCATAGAATGGTCATGCATGCATATACGGAAATTGGCCACATGACATGCCATCTAAACAATATGACTCTACTGTGAACATAAGTCAAATCAATCAATCTATATAACAAATTCGTAGACTGCAAGTGTTTGTGCACGCATCACGTAAAAGCCACTCATTGGATTTAAAATCAAATTACTGAAAAATTACAATCTTTATTTTAATTTTTTTACCTTCGCATTGTCAACATCCCCACCCTATAGGATAAGGGTCCACACTGGAACTGCTTTCGCATTACTTCAAGGTAGTGTCCTCTTCTGTATTATTTTGCGTCCAGGTCCCACTTTTCAGTATAATCAGCTACTTTTGTTGACAATATTTGCTGCGTTCATGGGGCCCACACTGTTTCCCAGCGCCTCACGTCTACTTATGCTTCTTTATAAATGCAATTTACATTTACCGCTTTACCTATTATGTGTAGATATTTTCGAAAGTAATCGTATTCCGATAGCAGTTGTGTGATGTAAAAATTGACAACACCCCACTGTCTTCTTAGCCTAGGATTCACTTTTGGAAGAAGTTTAGCCGTGCATCTGCCTTTCGCTGCTGCATGGATTGCGCTCTGGCCACTTGTCTTGCATTTATTTCATCAAAATTGACCAACAGAATCATAAAGGTCAACTAGCATTATAATATTTCAAAGGAGCATGAAGAGTATTACAATTTTGGCATAGCCAAATATAATAACCCTTTTTTCTGGTTTTTCGTTTGTTCTTTCTTTTTTCCTATGTACACAATACAATGCATTATAAATTCATTCATTCATTCATTCAATAAAAAGATAATTGTGTATTGCAATTGCATTTTTCAGATGAACCATGCTTTGATACAGAAATTGAATTGGTGCTCAAACATGATGTACATAAAACAGTGCCACGCATTGTGGTCGATTGTTGTGATCTCATCGAGGAACTTTATCGCCGTTCGGCACAACCAATAGAAGGTATCTATCGTCAATGTGGCGATTATAATAAAATACAAACGTTGCGCTTCAATATTGACGCAAATGATTATGAATCATTGCGGCAACCAAATATCGATATACACACATTAAGTGGTGTCCTAAAGTTGTTTGTGCGTGAAATTAAGAGTCCTTTGGTTAGTACAAATGAAGCAAAAACATTTATTGGCAAACCAAATCAATGGTGTAAGTTCATTATTATCAATTTTGTGCCAGATCGATTTGATGATGAATTAATTTTTTTATACTTTTTTTTTGTTTAGTGCTTACCGAGTTGCCTACAAAAATTGATATACTCAAAAGACTGATACGTTCATTGCCTGAAACTAATCGAGATACTATGGATTATATATTTGCACATTTTAATCGGTATGTCATTATATCATCATACTATTATCATTCATTAGCCACTAACTTCAAGTTGAACCAAAGATTTGAATTGAAATGAATATACTTATGTACATATCATTTGCTTGCAGCTTAACTAAAGTGCCATTACAACAGATAAGTGCTGATACCTTATCAATATCGGTGACACCATCTATATTTCATATTGTCCCTCAGGGTGTACATATGCAGGATATGCAGGAGTTGTTGCGAGAAAGTGAAACTCTTGCTGATTGTGTTAAAATCATGATTGAATATCATCAGCGTATATTTGAGTAAGTTGTATTCATAAACAAATAACATTATTATTATTTCATATCTCATACTATTATTATCTGGAAACACAATATGATATCTTTTTGTTCACACACAAAACGTCTTTTCAACGCAGTCTCATTTGATTATTTCCAACAAGATCTTTTGTACCAATGACGTCTCAAAATACTTCTATACATACCATTCTATTCACTAAATTTTCAAATACAATACAATACATTCATTTAATTTAAAGGCTTTACACTCCTTAGCATATTACAACATTCATGTCCACCTCTGAGATCCTGCTGTTTAAAACAACTAATGCCGTTCATAGTAACTTATGTATGACTTGTTAATTTGGGCACAGTGACAGTTCTACTTACCAAAAGTGGACAATATATATATATATATATATATATATATGGACAGTAGTCGGCCTCTAATCGCTAATTCATTTTATCAGATCAGATTATTCTATATTACTGAAGGACTCTTTGAAGGGATATCACCTCACCAGTGTTCGCCTCTGCTGCGTTAATCAATTATAACTGATTACATTGTAAATCATTCGATGTTTACTTCTGAATCAAGTGTATATAATTCCACCTGATCAAGTACAGTTCACCATATATCAGATTACAGTATATTCATATGGTTAAATATCTTTATTTAAATAATGTTTCGTTTACTATTTACAGATGTTCTACCGATCGAAGGTTGCGCCAAAGACTTAGTGTGCGCCAATTGAAAAAGACACTTTCCCAACCGGATTTACTATTCCATAATTTATTTTAAAAATTAAATGCGTTTTTTTTTTTTTTGCAATACATATTTATATTTAAAACATCATATAATAATTGGAATTTTTTTTTATTCATTTACATTTCTAAAACTGAAATTTAAAGAGCAATCAGCTATTTTAGTGTAGTAAAACATACTTTTACTTGTATTTGGCAGCACATCACCATGTGACACTTAACAGCACTGTCTGAACATATGTGTTGACAGTGCTGGTTAGCTGCTCTCGTTTGTGCAACCTTTTTTTTACTCTCTCAAATTCCACCAAAAACAACAACAACATGCAAAGTTTGTGTTTTTTATCGCACAAAAGGGTTTTGTGTTTTACTAATAAAACCATTGTATTTCTTTTGAATACAAGTAAATAAAATCTAACAAGTTTCTAAAAGACGCACAACGACACCAACAAACTCTTGCATTAATAATATTCATAATAATAAATTAATAAAATGAGCATAAATTGGATTAAAATTACTGAACGGTAATATGCAAAATACAATCGAATGAAAAATGAACAACTAAATAATATTATTGTTGTGTTTTCTTATTTACAATTCTTATAAATAGCGCACGTGAGGGTATCAAAATTATTAATGCACTGCCCTATGAAACATTTACAACTGTTTTACTGTATGTGCATCGCCAGATGAGTCCCGTCGATGCTGCTGGCATTTATAGTGCGCCACCCATTGCTACTGGTCATCGAACATCGGCTACTACTACAACTGCTGCTAGTGGTGGCGCTAATGGTGATCCTGAAGATGCTGAAAATGCTCTTGAAGAACTTGAACGTCTTGTTGGGGTACCACGTCCGGATTTCTTGCTTCTAATCAAAACATTTTCCTACATATTGCGTCGCATCTCGACTTTCATCATTAAACCCAGCTTGCTACAAAAGGAATTACGTGAGAAACTACAAATGCATGATGAAGCTAAAATCGATGCCATTTTACGTTTGTGGGTTCGTCAAACCACGCCCATAATGAATAATTTGGCATGCGAACGTTATGAATCGAATGAAATACAAGATGTTGCATGGAAACTAAATGTGGAAATTTCATCGCAATGCCAACAAAGAGAAAAAACTGCATTGGCAGTGCTTCAACTGAAAACCGGTGCCGGTGAGGATATCAACTTCGAAATGAATCATGATGAATTGCTGCAATTATACAATCAATTCGAGAGTATACAAACTGAATTGGATGCAACAATTGCAAATATGACAACTAATACGACTGCAACTGCTACAACTACAAATACAACTACAAGTGGTATATCCAGCACAATTGATAGTAGTAATAATAATAATAACAATAATATTAAATTAGTCTAAGTTTTCTCTCTTTCTCTCTATCTTTTACAATATATTATTACATATATAAAAATACATAAATTCATATGTGCTGTGCCCATAGAGTTTAGTATATTTAGACATTTTTTTAATGATTCTGCAGTATAATTAATAGTCAATGATAATGATGTTGATGATGACATACTTATTGTATTCGAATTCAAATTCAAAATGTTATTGCGCTTAGGATGATAATAATACTGATAATAATGAATAATAATCATAACGATGATGACGATAATGTTTGATATATACTATATAGAAGTAATGTATGTATGAAAATCAAAAGACATAAATGGACTTATTTAGTTATAAATATAATAATAAATTATATAAGTATATATATACATATATTAAATTGTTAATTGTTGTAGGTGTTAATTAAATGATGTATATGTATGTATAATGTGATGCTTAAAGTAAAAAAAAAAAAAACTAAAACATATTTAATAACATTTTATATGGCAAAATTGACATTGTTAACCAAACAACCATAAGGGATTTCATTTATTACCCATTCATGTCGTTGGATAATTTCAATCGGAGCTCACCGATAAATGAAGACTCTCAAAAACTTCTTGATTTGAAAAATAGTAAGTGCTTTTGTAATTTAATTTCTAAAATTTTGATTTGCTATCTGCCTGGATTACGTTTCAATCTTCTACAGTGCGACGGATAGGAGTTTTCTGGTCAAAGAGTTGGAGTGAGCAGATAATCTGCTAAGATATGCAGTGGATTGAGCCTGAATAAGGTCACCAATCTTCTGAATGCCAAGGTCTATTTCAATGTAGCCAGTTTGCATGTACCAAGGTGAGCTGGTGATACGTCAAAGAGTATTAGATAAAAGACTCTTAACCCATCGAGATTTGATTTTGCAGCTATACCCAAAACTTGTATTCCGTACATCCAACTGGGGGCAAGAATACACTTGTATATGAGCTTATGGCAAGGATGTAATAGCCAGCTCATCTTGCCAACCTTAGCCTTTAGCGAAGCTGCCACTCCTGTAATGTGCGTCTTGAAAGTGAGTCGCTTGTCCAAATATACACCTAGATATCTATGACCGGTTTGATGTTTGAGGGGCTGTCCATTTAGAAATAATCCTGGGCATCTAACACTAATGCAATTTGCGACATTTAAGACGATGTTCCGCTTGCGACTCCATTCGTCAAAATGATAATGAATGCATGACGTTTGTCGCACTTGACAAACAGGAATCCCTCAAAAGCATGGCAATGTCATCTGCATGAGTTGCAATCAAAATGTCTGAATTACTTGCATAAATGGTGTGGTGATAGGCATATCATGGACATGGACAGCTCCCTTGGGGAACTTCAGCCTTGTCAGATCGCGTTGATGAGCAGACACCATCCAGCACTTTTGATGAAGACAAACAGTTGTGGGGGTTGAAGCTGCTTTGCGTTGAAGAGCAGGCCTTCGTATCAAACTCTGTCAAACGCTTGTTTTCATTATTAATAAATGACACTTTAAGGTCCTTATGGATTTCGAAATTGCTCACACACCAAGAAGCACATGCTCAGAGTCATACACTGATTTCTTTACAGCATCTCAATATTGGAGTTATTTGGCAATTTCACCACAGTGCACACCGGTTTCGGAACTGACTTAAAGAGTGGAACTTTGTTTGGTGTGCTAAGCTGAGGCCGTTGTCCAAGGAGCTAATATAACATTCTGCTTATTATTATTGTCTGCATCTGTTTCGCTTTAATGAGCGTCTTCCCAGTATTTCGAGGCATTTGATAGTATCGTTTTGTGAAATAGTGAAACCGTTCAATATCACTGGGCCAGATTCTCCACATTAAATTTGAAAGTTGTTTAGGAATGTCTTTCATGTTTTGACCATTTCATATTATCCATTGCATCAGCACTTTTTCGACCATGAAAGGAAGATCTTTCATTCGTTGCAGTTAGCGCTACGACATCTGTAAATGATGCAACCTCAACATTGTTACCTACTGGTATATCAACAGTATATGATACATATAACGTATATAGATAGTATTATCCTGATTTGGCACCCTGCAACTTCTACCTCTTCGGGCAACTACATTTGGCACTGGAAGGAACGTGTTATGCCAATATTGAGACTATATAAAAGCCGTCGACCGAGTTACCCCTCCTCTTTCTTACGAACGGTCAGCCTCTGTCTTGATCAATGGAGTTGGTATCCAGTGACGAAATACCACTTGAATGAAAGAACACAAGTGTCCTTATGACAGCGAAAATGTCCCAATGTGTGCAATATGTAAACCCAGACGGTCATTGTTACTTATGTGTGCCACAGAACTCAAATCCTAAGAATAATAAAAATAATAAACAAACCTAAAAATGTAAAATAAGCAGAGCGTCTCCGAGGTTTCTTTTGTAAAAATGTCAAATAAAGAAGTAGAATATACACACCTGGTCAAGAGGATAGACGCACCTTCACTTCTTTTAAAAATGACATTGTAGATTTTATACGAGAGATAATTTTTCAGAAGTATTTATGCACAAGTTATATTTATTCATTAGTCCAATGCAATCTCACTCCAAGCGAGTTATATTGCTGCCCTTAACGACTTCTTATCTTCGTACTGCCTTCCTCCTTTATAAACCTTGCGAGAGAGCCAGCCCCACACATTTTCAATTATATTTAGGTCTGGAGAGTATGGTTCATTCATTCATTCATTTCTTCAACGTTTTGCCTTGAAATGAATGAGCATTGCGAATAGGAGCATTATCCTCTTGGAAAAGCCATGGCAACGGTCCAAAAATGTTATTTATCAAAATTCCAATAATGATTTGAAACGAACGCTGTTCATTCTCTGCTCTACAAAAATTAAATCCATCGTTCCGTAAAACTTTATTGCTCCCCATACCATGACTCCGTCTTGACGGCTGTGATGGCGGCTTAAATAAACTTCTTCTTTTCGCAAATTGTGAAAGTAACATTGGTATTCAAATGGGCCGTCTAAATTAAAATATTTTTCATCGCTAAAGACGACAGAACGCCAATCATTGAAAGGAGAATCAGTTTGAACAGTCCACGTCATATAATCTTTTGCAAATTGGACGTCTTTTTTGCTTGCGAATTCCATTAAGATGTGGTTATTTATTTTATATTCAATCGTTTAAGATGCTTCGCTTCCAAATTGGAACGTTAAACAGTTGAAAGGCTTGTGTTTACTCCGGCTAATTCTTTTATTTTGGCTGCCAACTTTGTGCAATTAGAAGCAATTCTTAGAATTTTTCGCACTTCTCGAGAACCTGAGGCTTTTTTTTCCTTTGAACTGTTTTCCATATGATTATGGATTCTGGACGGATTTTGAGCTGCAGTTTATATTTTGTGCAATCATTCGGTTGGATAGTCATTGTGAGTAGAACAAGTCAATTTTTTCGCATTCCAAAATGCTCAAAACTTTTCTTTTCCCCATATTTTGCCAGAATTTTTATTCAAAAATATCTATTTTTTAATTTTAGAGGGGTCTATTTATATTTCGGGAATAGCAAATAATAACAAACATTTTTAAATGAAAACGGCTTTATTGTTTTTTAAAATATTCATCATGCACTTTTGCGTTCGTTCAAACCATTTGTCATAGCAATTTTTCCATTCCTTTTGAGACACTTCCAAAACATGGTTTTTTAACGCTTCACCTGCTTCTTCGGCGCTCGTAAATCGTTGACCACGCAGTTTACATTTGATATTCGAGAACAAGAAGAAGTCATTGGGTGCCAAATCAGGACTGTATGGAGGATGAGTCATTAGTGTTGCCAGATCCAGAAATATGCATAGTACCCCTCCTATATTGGTTTATATCAAAATATTTGCTGTACCCATATCACATGAATCACATGTTTAGGATTTTTAAAGAGATTCCCGTCACTTGTGATTCTGTTTTTGTATTCAATCTGGCAAATTTTAAAAAAGGATCCAATTCCTATTCAAGTCTAAAGGTCTTCTAAAATAATTTAATGATAAAAGTAAAATGAAGAAAAGATTGAAATTTATTTTCAAAAAAATGTATTTTTCTCTTTCTTTGTATTGTTTCAAAATTAAAAACACTTAGAATTTAGCTTAAAATGTATTAAAGTACCAATGAATCAATTCAATTCCATGGTACCAATGAGAGTTCTTGGATTTGTTTCTATCATATATTTTATATATTTTTTTTTTTTCAATAATTATACATATCATCATGATAGGAGGGAGAAATATCTAATCACTTTAGTCCGTTTGTAAAGCATTGGGGAACCCAATACATTTAGTATCATTTACCATTTCCCTTTGAAATGTTCTAATTCGATCGGTAGAAGAGTCTTTTTGATTTTGATTTTCAGATCTTGCTGATCGGACCACCACTGAAATTTAGAGCCATCCGTCCAAAATCTCCGCATGTAATTTTGGGTGAGACCAAAGTTTTCGTCCATCATATCATATATAATTATATAGATTTATGATTTCTTATATTAGTTTTTATGACTATTTTTCTTTCATTTCATTAGTACAGTTTTTTTTTTAATATTATTTAATTTTTTATTTTTTTTAGAATTTTAATATGTTTAAGTTTAGTATGGAAAAGGAGGGTAGGGTGGTTGTTCAATAGCTAATCTGTTAGCATCTTATATATTGTACCTATTATATATAAGAAGCAGGAGCTTTTTGATGTTGTTGTTGTTGTTTTCTACACCCTATAAAATTTCTAAAATTATAAAATTAAATAATTCGAAATAAAAAGATTTTGAATGGAAATTCTATTTTTATTGTATTTTCTGACTATTATTTTTATAGGGTACACACTTTACAATACCATAGTTTCAAAGACCCTTTGAATAGTGTTTAGGGAATCGATCTAAACATATTTCTTTTCTATTTTTTCTGTGGTGCTAGTCCTTTAGTTTTTAAGATCTTGAATTTTAAATTGCGTACATGGCCTTCTCTTTATATGATCAAATAATTTATTGTGATCCGATCATTCGAAGATATAACATATACATATGATATGGCAAACTATTTCCACAATTTACACAGAATCTTCTTCTCTTTTTGTTTTACTGTACTATTGCTGGACAAGGTCTGGACTAGTTTAAGTTAATTAATCAACAATTGTTCGATCAAATTTTGAACTCGGACTTGGTTCCCTGAAAAGACTTTACACAAGTGAAGTGTAATTTACAATATTCTTATTTTATTTATAAAATTGAAAATAGAAATTGTGGTTCTATTATTTGTAAACTGTTGCTACTATTTTTTATAATGAATGAGGCGCCTCTAATATTGTAGAAGAATAAACTTAAGGAAGACAAAATATCATGAATATAGGCATTTCTTTTCTCCTCTATCTCTCTATATATATATTCAAATAATTGATAGGCTTAGTGTCAATGCTATAACATAGATCTAATCATGCGTTTACCCAGGCTTTGCTTTCCCAATAAATAGTATATTCCTTTCTCCTTTAAAGTTTATTTAGAGTTCTGTTTTTCAAGGATCAGTAAATTTAAAAACTGTCATCCAGATAGTCCAACAACAGGTTAGACTCTGCTTACTGGGTAGTATGTTTAACCTAAAACTTTTGTGGTCTATAAATTTTTAGTTTGCTACTCTAATCATAATTAGTCAAAAACTCAGTTTCATAGGATCTTATAATTTTTCATGCTTCCTTGGAATTGATAAGGAATAGCCCGAAATGCGATGAATGCTTTTCATCATTTCTATTTCCATTCTACTTGATCGAATCAATATAAGTATAGGAAAATGGACCAACTACGATGACTCAAAGAAAAACAGCCAAGCAGATTTTTCATGGAGAAAAACTCATGCTGTGTATTTGAAGGGATCAGCTTGTTACCGTGTATTATGATATCAAAAATTAGGTTTATTCATGAATAGACTCAAAAGATGAAGCGTTATTCCAACGCGGTATGCTATCAGAAAGATGGAAAAAAGTAGTGGCTAGCGATGGCCAATACAGAGGTATCATAGGTGGACATATATTTAACAAAACACATCTTACTAATTTCTATTATAATTTTAAATACTATTGTAGATCCTTAATCCAGCTCTGCGTCCAATACTTTCAATGAAATATAATGTAAAACAATACGAGTACCACAAATGCACAAAATTTTGATCAAGAACGGCGGAAGCTCATTTGTAATCCTCATAAAAAATCATGGAAGCTATAAAATACTAAATTTTCTGGTTCTGTAAAGAAACTTGGTTATATTGTTTTTTTTTTTTTGTTTTTTTTTTTTTGTTATTTGTTTATTTTTACTGTTGCTTAGTATGAATAATTATAGGGGGAAGGCTATTGATATTGTTGCTATTGTTTTTTTTTTATGTTGTTGTTAATTGAGATATGTTTTACTTGCTAAAAAAATTAATTTATTTATTATATTAATTAATTAATTTATTTAAATATTATTCTTGCAAATTATTAATAACTTAATTTATAGAAATTCATTATTAATTATTAAATATTTTTTACAATTCTTTTTTATTATACATAATTAATTAATTAAGTTTAATTTTATGAAATTTTATTTTATTTTAATATTACAGCCGAACCTCGTACGGGACTTGGATAATGCGGTTGAACAATTGCGAGTCAATTTTATATAACGCGGTTGTTTTGATATCGGTTTTAACTAATATGAATTATTTTTAGGATCCTAGGATCTTGAAATTTACATGGTTGGTGGATATGGTTGATAATTTCAGTTCGATACGACAAAAAACAAAAAGTTTTTCTAATAAGAACATTAATTTGACTTTGTATGGGGTATCCTGGTAACCCTGGGATCATGAAATTTACATGGTCGGTGGATATGGATTAGATACTTATAGTATCCAAATTTCAGTTTGATAAGACAAAGAACAAAAAAGTTTTTCCAATAAGAATATTGATTTGATTTTGGGTTTGTATGGGAGGTACCCCTCCTGGTAACCCTAGGATCATGAAATTTACATGGTTGGTGGATATGGATTAGACACTAATAGTGTCCAAATTTCAGTTTGATATGACAAAGAACAAAAAAGATTACTAATAAGAACTTTAATTTGAATTTGAGTTTGTATGAGAGGTACCTTTCCTGGTAACCCTAGGATCTTGAAATTTACATGGTTGGTGCATATGGGTTAGACACTAATAGTGTCAGTTCGATAAGACAAAAAACAAAAAAGTTTTTTCAATATGAATCCTATGATCATGCAATTTACATGGTTGGTGGATATTGGTTAGACACTAATAGTTTCCAAGTTTTAGTTCGATAAGACAAAAATCAAAAAAGTTTTTCTAATAAGAACATTAATTTAAATTTGGGTTTGTATGGGGACCCCTCTAATTTTTTAACTTTATTTTATTTTTATTATTTGTCATTATACATGCAATTGAATTACACACTCTGTGAAAATGAAAGTGAAACTCTCTACATATTACGGTTCATGGGATAAAGCTCTCTGACGGTCTGCTAAACGTAGTGCTCTTCCATCATAAGAAAAAAATCCACAAATCAGACTACGAACCGCTATCCCATCCAGCATTTTCTCCAGAATAAGGGGATTTAAACCCCTGCGACGCGATTATTTCCTGTTTCGAAACCTGAAGAAATGGCTCGGCGGTAACAGGCTTTCGATCAAATAAAGTGGTCATCTCTGAAACAGAAGCCTATTTTGAGGTCCTTGAGAAAATCTACAATATTATGTATTTGGAAAGGATAAAAAAATTTAAAAAATTCTGGTCTTAATGTATCGAGCTAAAAAACGAACATGTGCACATTGCAAGCTCAGCCAAGTATGTTTTTTATTATTGATGCTACAAATGCATTTTTTTGCCAATAAAAACAGTTTTATAGTCGCTACATAGATAAATAAACGTGTCAAAATAGTAATGTACCAATTACTCATTAGACCTATAATAACTTATGCTTGTAATGTCTGGTTCAATATATCACCCTCGTACATGGAGCGGATAAGAAAATTTGAAAAGAAAGTGCTTAAGAGCATGTACATCTCTCCACAGATCTAGTTATAGCAACTTATTTTGAACCAATAATGTTGTGATGCAGCCAACATCCAGAGAATCGATAACTTCATAATTAAGCTAATACGCCAACATACTTATAATTACTTGCATGGACTGTCCAGAAAATAATTTAATTTGGGACCATAGGAATATCTAAACGAAACCTTTTTTAACAGGCTTCGTTCCCCAGAAGCTTTTCTGCTTTTGTATAAAGAGGTTCAATGCAAAGCCGAATTGGTATAACGGTGTTTTACCACCTCCACAGACAGGCCAATATCAAAGCTGTAGATTCAAACCAAATGCAACAACAAAAATGGAGATTTGATAAAATCATACCGTTTAAGGATTCAAAAATTGATAACAGTCGATTCTGGTCCCCACAAAGTTTTGAAAGTTTCATAAATTTGTAACAGATGGCTCTGTGGAGCACCTATCTACAACGTCCTATCATTGCTATAAAAACGTCAAAAAACTAAAAAAATAATTGTGCAACGCGCCCCGGCCTATGCTAGTAGAGGTATATACCATATTCATAAGTTATAGAAGTACATATTAAGTAGCTCCAAAAAGAGAATAAGTTAAGATAATACAAATTTCACAAGAGTGCTCGTGCTAGAGACACACAGTGCAAGGTTGGTCCCAGAGGTCACTCTCTTTCTCCAAAACCAGCCTGAGGAGTCCACGAACAGAGCCAGGTCTCCCAAAGGACATTTTGCCAACTACCTATGTCTTCGAAGAATGGTTTCCCGAGAAACCGGGTTCGTCTACTGAGTAGAGCAGGGCAATCACAGAGGAGGTGTTGGAAGCTCTCCGGATCCTCCTCGTCTTCACAGCTACGACAGAAGTCATTGTGTGGAACTTGCATCCTATGGGCCATAAGCCCGATGGTGCAGTGGCCGGGTATTAACTCCAGTGAACGTCCGAACCCATTTCTTGTTAAAGTGTAGGAGCTCGGAGGTTCTCTTTGGTTGATAGCAAGGCCATAGTGTTCTTGCAACAGTACAGCCAGACTCATTTGTACATTTCCTGCCTGCTTGATCTCTGGTCTTTACGTCAAGGCATGATAGGGGTCTATGAATATCGGTAACCGCTTGAGAGATAGGCAGTGCCGATCCTTTCCTAGCACACCCATCCGCCATCTCATTTCCTTCGATACCGAAGTGACCCGGCACCCAGAAGAAAACATTCGGAAATCAGCCAAAAAGTAGGTAACAGAATTCAGAATATCTTTTGATTTAGTAAGACTATTTCGATAAAATAAACGCTAAATGTTACACGAAGCATATAGGTTAAGGCTTACGATTTTATATATAGAAGATAGATATAGATAGATGTGAAATAAACAGCTTAAAACAAAAAAAAATGTTAACCATCCTAATGTAAAGGTAAGATTTCATCCATCTAATACAACATCACCACTGCAGCCGATGGATCAGGAATTTATACTTTCAAGACGTACTATATTAGACGTTTTTAACATTGGATTTTGGACATAACCGATATGTTTGTAATGAGTGCCTGGAAGAAATTCTAAAAATCTTGCTCACTCAATTGAAGATGATGGCTGTCTAGGATATTCAAGTTGAAAGACTTCAGTTCAGACCTTTGCAGTTTTAAAATAAAAAATGATAGATTTCTTTTCCAAAAAACATATGAGTGAACCGCAAAAGCATATTAAAGAATAAAGTACTTACATACATAGGTATGTTGTATGCACGTTTGAATACTAAATTTTCAGAGTTGAAGAGTTTAAGTATACCATAATCACTCAATTTATGTAGCCAAAGAATTATTTCCTTTAAAATTTGATTCACGTAAATATGCGATTTGCGTACTTAAAAAAAAGGAATTCGGGAAATCCCGCACTTAAGTTTTTGAGCATTTCGCTTTCAGTTTTTCGTGAATTCTTTCAATTGCATTGTAAAACTTGTGCTTACACGACATATAATAACGTAAAATATAAATTGTAAATCTCTATTGCCAAAATGCCGAAATAAAATTTCATTACAAAAAATATTGGAAATTATTCGCATTTATAATAATGGTGAAAAGGCATTAAATATTGTCAATGTAACGGTCTCGATACCACTATGAAAAAAATGTGGAGAAGAAGAATATTTGAACGATGTAAATTCAGAACTAATAAGCTTGGCATATAGTATTGGATTTACTGATAATATTGATGAATCTGATCAGTTCGGATGAACCGTTCACTAATGCAGATGTCTTTGCTTTGGCAAATAATATGGCAGATAAAGATGACCACGTTGAAACTGAAGGAGAGGCTTTTGACTACATAGACAAAAGCCTTAAGTATTTTTGAAAAATTTGAAAAAACGAAGACCGAGTTGAGTCAACAAAGAAATCGATGAGCATCAGACTCAGACTCAGAAGCGAATCGATTCATTCTTTAAGCCCACTTCATCATCACATGCTCCTTTATCAAGTCAGGGACAAACGACGCAGCGAAATCCTCCAGACGATGACATGGATGAAATACTTTCAAGCGATTCTGATTAAAATGTATTATGTAAAAAATTAAATGAATTTTGAATTGATTTTTAAGGCTTTCAATTTGTTTTTTGTTTAAAATTGAGAATATACAATTGAACAACATTGTAATTTCCAAATTTTACGTAATTTTTTGTTTTCTCTGGCTTGGTTTGAAATCTAGGAACATAACCCCCTTTCTTAGTATTGGCTTCTTGTCTCACTTAACATGATTTCGCTTAACATGCTGTTTTCCAGGAACGTAACCACCTCCGTGTTAATAGAGGCCCATTAGTATATAATAAATTTATTATTTAATACAATTATTTTTATTACAATGAATGAATATGAATTTCTTAGGTTTTTTTTTTTTAATGATTTTGTATTGATGTTGGATGACTCAGTGTGACGCATTAGACGTACGTTATACAATGTTCGACTGTATTTTTATAAAATTTAATTTTTCTTATATTTTGTTTAATTTTCTTATATTTTTTTCTTTTTGTTAAATAAATTTTATATTAATTAATGTAGCAAATTTTATTTCTTTAATTTATTTTATTTATGTAAAATGTTACTAAATTTTATACTCATTTTTTATCCCATCTATTTGCTTTTCTTTTAATTTAATTTTTAATTTTTTTATTTTTTGTTGTTATTTCTCTTTTATTTTATTCCAAATATTGAAATTTTTTTGTTTTTTTATTATTTTATTACAATTGCAATTATGTTTTACACAATATTTTCTTTCCAATTTTTTCATTTCTTTTTATTTTTTGTTTGTTTACATAATTAATTACAATTATTATAAAGTATATATAATAATATTAATAAGGATTCTTGTCGAATAATATATGTATTTATGTTGTTGTTGTTGTAGTTAAAAAAAAATATATGTTTATGTTTATAATTAAATATAATTTTGTTTAATTAAATTAGGTTCGTAATTTTGTATATATAAAAAAATTTCTTAAGCACTAAAATCGCTATTGCTTTGTCTATATGTTTATGTCGGTCTGTTGGTCGGCTGTCTCTGTCATTTCGTTAGTTAATATAATACATTTTCACATTGTGTGTGTGTGTGTGTGTGTGTTGTTTTTATCATTTCTCATCGTTACACCTCTGGTGACTGAAGAGAGAATGAGAGAAATTATTAATCAGTTCAATTTAATCTATTTTTCGACTATTGGCATGATCTTATCAAAAGAAACTTTCAGTCAATTCTACATTTCACATTTTCATTTAAGAACTAATGATGGAAACTAAAGAATCTTAATATCATAAATCATATGATAAATAATAAAATAGATTAGAAAAAGAAAAATATGAAAATGAACAAATAAATTCGCAAAGCACACGGTAAAAAATTAGTAGTACATATATATGTAGAAGCAAAGTGTATAAAAATGTATAGATCAGACAAATCGCTCAATTTTTAAACCCATTAATTGGTTCCTTGACAGTTACCTAAGATTACACACAATTGTTGTTGGATTTACCCATAACTTGCTGTTGGCTCTGCTCAAATTGAGCGATTTGTTTGCTTTATACTTTTTTTATACCCTTTGGTTTAAGTATCGTATAAATAGTCATTTGGTCATTTATAATTTTGCTATACTTATGTATATCATGTAATCAGATCTGATTTGTTTATCTTTGAATCATTGATTATTTGTCATAACTTTATGTGGTCCTGGTCCTGTTGAGTTGACAATTGTCTCTTTGTTACTGTCCAGTCAATTTGATCGATCGGTCATCATAATCATCATAATAATAATTAATTATAAATATTTATAATTTTTGTTTTTTCTTTTTTTCTTTTTTTTTTGTTTCTTTTTCTTTTTTTCTTTTTTTTTCTTTCTTTTTGTTTGCTGTATACACTTCACAACAACACTAGGACTGTGTTGGTGGTTTGTGGGTGGGTAAAGTGGATTATTAACACTTTAGTTTTATACAATATTTGCAGCACATAGAGAGAAAGAAAGAGAGAGGAGAACCAACCCCTCCCTCCTCTAACACTGTTCCATAAAGTGATGGAATCCTTTGATTTGTCCTAGTGTCTATGTTTTTAAAGCCATCTCTTCATTTTCATCTTATGTCATCCATGTGAAGTGATTTCGTGATACTCAAAAAATTAGTGTAATTTTCTTCGTTTTTTTTTTTCTTGTTTGTTTCAGTTTTATTTCGTTGGTATAAAACGTAATTTAGCTGGTTGACCCAATTGTAGGTGATGTTGTTGCTGTTGGTGGAGTTGTTGTTGCTGCTGTTGTTGTTGTTGTTGCTGTTGTTGTTGTTGCATATGTTGGTTGATTTGTTGTTGTATAGATAAACCACTTGCATTACTTATCACATGTTGATTGTGTAATGGTTCATTAATCTCAATTTTAATTGTTGATGTAGTATTCTGCTGTTTATTTTTGTTTTTGGGCGGACGTCCACCTAAACACCATCAAAACAAAAACAAAAATATTAGATATAATCATGCATATACTTATATGTACATATATATAAATAGAGAGAAAATACACAAAATCACAACAAGCTATTTTACAAATTTATTTTAAGTTCTATTGCATCCAATCTTGAGTATAGTAGTATAGTATTTAGCAAATAATTGTCTCAATTACAGCATAATTTATATGCCTTTCCTGGACTTCAGCTCAATAAGTATACCATACATTGTAAAAATACTGAATCCTAAACACAGTTTCTAATAATCTATGTAGATGTACATATGTCTAAGAGCAGTTAAATGCCTCATCATCATAATGTAAAATGTGTCTATCAATGTTGTTATAATAGAACACTGTCATTTGTCGATGGGCTAAGGTAATTTGTTATTTTCTTACTAGTAGTTTAAGAGACTTGGGGTCTATTCTTATGAAACTACCATTTATTTTTAAATCGAAATGTAGGAAAACTTTCGCCCATATGTGCCAGACAAAACACAGATTCCGCGCCCGAAGAAATCCTGGTATTTTGAAGAAATATATTGGATCACCACCCAATATTAGGATTCTTCGTAAGAATGGAGTTGTTGTTTAGTCCGTGCTGCAACGAAGCAAACAAATGTTAGTCTGAAGGTCTGGTGAATAGCCACATGTGGTCAATCATTGTCATGAAGCAAAATCACTTTCCCATGTGTGATGGCCCATTCTTTGGGTTTCTCTCACAGTCGATGAGTTCTTGTCGATAGCGATCAGCAGTAACCGTTTGATCAGGTTTTAGAACCTCAAAATACAGTACACCCTTCTGGTTCCCTTAGATGTGCAGAGCAAATATTTACTTCTTTCCATGAATGTTCCGTTGTGCCTGCTATATTGATGGTTGGCCTGAATTAATCCAAGATTTTTTGCATTTATGATTGTCAAAATAAATACATTTTTCATTGACATTGACGATTCGATATAAAAACAATTTCTTTCTTTTTAGTTTGGCAAGCAATATTTCACAAGTGATTTTTCGTCTTTCAATTCGTATGACACCCCTTTACCTTCCTTTTGAAACTTTATCATGGCTAAACACACAGAGAAACTAACGCCTCTTATTGGCAAACGGCAGTTTCATAGTTATAGACCCAATAGTTTACACAATCCAATCCAACTTAATCAAGACAATGGTACTTCATTTTGATACACAAAATTAGTTAATCAGGGCTCAAGACCTTAGCAAACTCATAATTTTTCTACGCACTGTTAATATTATAGACCCAGAAAACTTAATTTGAAGTGATGATTTAAATTTCTTTAGACAAAAAACAATTAATCTTAATGGGATTTGAAAGTTCTTCCTTGACAATTTATCAATTCATTCTTGCAATCATCAGTTCTTTCTAAGCATTATAAACTATTAGGGTTACTAGAAAACACAAGCAAACATTATTCATCGGGAACAGATTTATTGTTTTTTAAAATAGTTTTCACGAAACACTTTTGTCACTCCGAATGAAGAACAAGTATCTCCAAAACATTCTGCATTTAAAACTTGGCTTGAATTTGAGGGAACAAAAAGGAACAAAAACAATTGGGTGCCTAATCAGACATAATCGAATGTAATGTGAGACATTTTTATGATAAAATATTTGATGTTTGTTTTCCTCAATTCATTGAATACTTCTGGCAAATAAATGGTTGTGTATACCATTCAGAATTGACCGTCATCGGTCGTTCGACTTTTATAAAGAAACATGGCAACCATTTCCTTCGAACTTCAAATTATGCGAACAAATCTTTTTGACGGCCATACATACAATATTGAATATATGTATACTGGTGGAACTTATGGCCCTGGGATGCCTCACTCAATGACACTACAAGTCATATGACAATCTTGTAATATCAGTTCCCGCACAGCATCGATGGTTTCTGGTAGTAACACCCATTGATTTTGGCATGACTTTCACGAAAATTGCCGGTGTGCGAATGCATTCTAAAAACCATCTGTATACTGTGATTTCCGATGGTAATTCATAGCCAAAACATCGAATTAAAATCATCGATGTACTCTCATTTTATGTGAGTTAAATGCTCACGGTGCAATTCAATTTTCTTTTGTTTTTTTGTTGATAAAAATTCTTTAGTTGGTTGAGCTTGTTTTGATTATTTTTGGACTAAAAAATGTTAGGCTTCACGATGAAGATGTTAGATTTGTTCTGGCAACCCTAGAATTTACCCACATAAATCTAGAGATTTGAAACACTTACGTTGACCCGTTGAATGTTGTATAGATAATGGTTGACCAATCATAGTCAATGGTTGTTGCGGCGATTGTAGTGTTATGGATTTCTTTGAGCGTTTTGGCGGCGGCAACTCATGATGTGAATGTTTACTAAGTAAATGTTTAGTAAGATGTTGACGTACCGCAAAAGATTCATTACAATTCGCTACAGGACATTCGAGATACCTTAAAAATACAAAACCATAATAATTTATACATAATTTGAAATTATAAAATAATTCAGAAGTACTCACCTGCCCTCGACATGTCGTTGTACATGCTTTTTCAGCAATGACTCTTGGTTAAATGAACTTGGACATATGTCACACTTGTACTTGAATTCATCGTGCATCTTTAAATGCTGATCAAGATGAGATTGCTGTAGAAATTTCTCATCACATTTATTGCATTCAAATGGAAAGGCGAGTCCATGAGTTTTCATATGCGTGTGCAATTGTGATTGTAGTTTAAAGTTCTTTTCAGGACAGCGTGGGCAATAGTAGCCGGTAACGCCGGCATGTGCCTGCAGATGCTGGTTCAAGGAAGTAACTTGTGTGAATTTCTTTGAACAGACATTGCAACAATATTGCTGGACTTTGTGGTGCGATTTCATATGATTATTAAGATTCGTAACCTGAATAAATGAAGGATAAAATACACTTAATAACATATCAAATATAATAAGGATATCAAAGATTAAGAATAAGTAAGGTGCTATAATAGATTGGAATTGGTTGCGATCATCCGACAATACATTTTGAATTTTTTAAAGTAAAAAGAATTAAACCTCAAGAAAATATAGAACCGCATTGGCATTGAAGTCGTGTAAAAATTTGCCACTACCTACCACAACAGGTTCTGCATAATGAATTGCTAATTCTAAGCAGTTTTTGTTGGCTACACATATGAGTGCACATCTCAACTTCAGCACCATATCGGGCGTTATTCCCCCCAGATATATCCGTAGGGACATTAGGACACACGAGGGAGACATAGCCTTTTTATAAGGCGACACTCTTGACAGTAGTTGCTATAAGTCGGTTCGTGAGGAATTGCATCGGAGAGCAGTTGAAAATGCTTTAGAGTCACACCAGACCAGTGTTGTCTTAGGAGGCCGTCCTCCACCTGTTGATGATAATGAAATGAGACTTCGTCGTAGCACTCGGGCCACCTTAACTCAATTAAGGTCGGGTTGGTCTCTTATCCTCTAGTGATATAGAGAACGTATAGGTCTCTCAGATAATGACCGCTGTCCGCAATGTGATGGTTCTACTCTTAAAACATGCAATTAGCTATTTCCAACAATCTCAAGCTCTGGGCAAGTTTTCAATTCAATAGTTCAAAATTTGATATATGTACTATAAAGATATCATTATATAGGGTAAGGCAAAGTCGAAATTCCAGAAAGTTTGGATACTGTTTACTTCAAAGCCATGAAACGGATTTTGATTCAGTTTTCACTGTCATTTAAAGAATTTTTTCTGAAAGGTTTGCATGTACAATAATTAGTTCTAATAAGGACCTTGTATATTGGTGGCTTAGACACATTTTTAAAATCAATCAAGTCGTCTTTGTTAAATATACCAAAATTTGTTTTGAATAAATGAAATTAAAGGCGATTAAATCAATTATGCCAAGAATCATCATATATAGGTCATTGTTTGCTTCAGTATGATGAAACCGATGAAGAAATGGAAATGGGCAAATGAATGTCTAATGCATCCGTCTAGTAGTTAAATAAATTTAATTCGTATAGCTGATCAAATAAATTGATTTATAGCGTCTTACATTAGTGGAAGGGCGTGAGCTTATAAATCCCATTATTACCAGGAATTTTAAGATTTTCTTTGGAAACTAGGTACTAGTACCTCCTATATGTATATCAAAATTTGGTTCAAATTAAACACTCTCAGTGGTATAGAAAATTCTTCTCTGAATTTTCCCCTTTTTTTTATTACATGATCTATATTAGTCTTTAAGATTTATTCGCTCACATATTATGTAGTGTTAAGAAACCTGAGAGTATGGGACAGACGGAGGATATCCAATATTGTTGCTTCTGTTAAGCTATAATAATAACAAAAAAAAAAAACAAACCTGGGCAAAGGAACGTCCACATTCTGGTTCATTACACACAAACGGTCTTTCGCCTGTATGTAATCGTCTATGATTATTGAGGTTTGTTATCTTTAATTGGAAAAAATATAAATAAGAGTTGGATAAAATTTCAATTTTATGATTATCATCATACATACCTGGGTAAAAGTCTTGCCACAATCAATGCACTGATACGGTCGATCATTTGTATGAATTCGTTCATGGTTACGTAAATTGGCCGCCTGCGTAAAACCTGAAAATCGAATAAATTATGAATCTTCATCTGATAATCTTGCACTTCCTTCCACATACTCATTAACTCACTCACCTTTGTGACAGAAGCTACACACAAATTTCCTTTCAGCCGAATGATTGCGTATGTGAGTCATTAGTGAAGATTTTCTTGAAAATGTTTTATTACAAAGTGGGCAAGAGCCCTCTTCATTGAATATCAAATCCACCTGAAAAAATAAAATAAAAATAATAATAGTACGTAATAATAAATAATAACAGTAATTACTAAATTAAGAAACCAAAAAATGTATGAAAATTCTATGAAAATATACAATGAATACAGGAGGAGTAAACATAAATTTTAAGGAGAAACCCATAATTTATTTTTTTTAAATAAGAAAATCATAAAATCAATTGAATTTTTTTTATAACAAATGCTACCACAAGTCTCTTCAAAAATTTTTAGATTTAAAAGAGAACAACAACATCAACAACAGATTGCTACAACAGAAATTATGTACATATATATCAGAATATTGGGGCAACAAAATTATTAAGGGAAGATTTTTATAAAACAAAATAATATCGCTTTTATCTTTATCAAATCAACAAATAAAAAATTCAGAATTTCGTAGCCTCTCACAGTCTACTCATGAAAATATAAGTATGTCCTAGTTAGCAATCCTATCTGGATATATTGATTATACAATAGAATTTTAATTGATCCAGATATTTACTGTAATGGAATTTAGACCAACTTCTGTAGCAATTCAGTTTTAACTTCAAAAATGACTAAATGATCATGACTTTTACGCTTTTTGGTTTCTAGGAGGCGAACGGATCAATAGAATATTATGAAAAAAAATACCAGGTATTCCTTAGACTATAAGTCAAAGATTCCTAAAGTCACTTTAGTTAAAAATGAGATGGAAAAGATGGAAAAAAATAAAAACCAAAGCTTCCTGCTTTTACTCAATTTTGCACATTTTGTTCAACGTGACTTAATAAAAATTTTTTTTTTTTTTTTCAATTTTGGTTCAAAGTCCCTTGTTTTTTGTATCAGTACACATTATCAGGCATAGTATTTCCTATCAATTTGTGAACATGGGGACTGGGAATATTATTCCATTTATGTTGCATTCTCCCCCAAAGTTAATCTTCCATAGTGGGCTTTCTATTGGATTTTGGAAGCCTCCCCTTCTTCAATGACCACAGATTTTCGCTCAGATTGAGGTTTGGGCCGGTCACTCCTTCACCTGATATGGCCTTCTAGCCTTACTTTGTTATGGAGACCCACTATATTCTAACTAAGGAAACAACACGCTAATAAATCCACCATAACACCTGGAATTTGAGAATCTGGGAGGAAAAAAGGAAAATACCATATGAATAGTGTGATATTGTGCATCAATAATCTAGTTGAGTTCTTTAACAAACATAGTGTGATATCGAGTCATAATAGAAGACACGTGTCCAACGAAAGCATAAACAAAATTAGTTCAATGGATCGTTTAAAGAACACATATGACTCATAATGACTCGATTCAAAAACATCATGCGCACGGTGTTTTTGATAATGTGCACAGCATTGCTATACCATCCATACTCTCCTACTTCTACTCACTCACACACACACTTGCTTTGTTAGTGAATTCATACTAATTTTTTTTTTTAATTTTTTATAATAGCGTGATACCGAGTCATAATAGAAGACATAAGTCCCAAGACAGTGTATTTTCCTGATTCTGTGATACTGAATCACAGTAGAAGACATAAGTCAGACGACAGCATAAATTCAATCCAAAACAAAGTGACTCGTTTTCATAGTTACACAGTGTAATTGCCGACTGTTAACACAATTTAATGCGCGCTTGTGCAGGGCTCACATATTGTGTCATAACACAGTATCGGCTGGAACGACGATCATTCAAATTTTTGGATTGTTGTGTTGTAAATGTTTATTCAAGTTTTGACACTATGGAATTTATAGCGATTATTCATGTGCAAGTGTTTGCAAAAGGTTTTTTAACTTGAAAACATTTTTAAAAAGTGGACACATCTCAGAATCTGATGCTCTTTCAGAAATGTAACAAAAACATGTCGCCAATATTTTTAATATATTTCGTGACTTAAAAGCCGTAGACCCAAGTAATTTATATATTCGGAAAATAGAGGAAGCAATAATGCCTGTAAGAGAAATTTAAATTTGTTATTGCGCGCTTATGTCGTTAAGGGGGAGGGGCGATACGAAGCTAATACTGGTAGAACAGGACAAAATTCAATACGTGCACTCTCTGTCTAGACTTGATTATATCATCCAGTAATCGATGAACGCCATAAAGACAAGCATGCACCAAAATTTCAGCTTGATAGATTAGCTTATATACTCATATAGAATTTAATTAATCTTCCCATTTATTGTATAATCTTTGGGATCTCCGACACAAGAGATACTTTTTCTATGCCTCCTCAAGCTCAATGAACTTACGATAAATGATCTTATACTACAATATATAAAATTGTATAGTAGTTTCTGGAAGACTTATTAAGCATTTGTTATCGTTATACATATAATTTTTTAAATTATAATGAAATAATTAAATAAATTTTTTGATCAACAATTGCAATGATATGGGAAGATAAATAACAATAAACAGGGTTTAGGAGGATTACTAAAATATTCAAAATTCAATACATAATAAGAAGAACTAAAATAGAAACAAGGGAATATTTTTTGTTGTTGTTGTTGAGTTATGTTCTATTAGTTATCTGATTTTAGGAAGATATAGTATAGTAGTATGTATCTATGCAGTAGTTGTACATCTAATTGCTGAATGGTTTTTTCCAATTCGAATGAGGAGGTTATGGCCATTGTGTTGTTTATGATGACTTTTGTTTTCTTCCGTTCTCCGTTTTGTCTTCGTTGTTTTGTTGTTGTTGTTGTTGTTTGATGGTTATGTTGTTGTTGCTGCTGATGCTGCGTTTGATGTTGCAGATGAAGTTGTTGCTGCTGCTGTTGTTGCTGTCGATGTTGTTGTCTTAAACTACGATTACGTTGCTGCAGAATATAGAAAAATGCAACAAACAAACAAACAAACAAACGAATGAATGAACGAACAAAAAAAGAAAAAACATAAAGAGAAAGAAGAATGAAGAACGAAGCAACATAATAACAAATGCATGAAGACCCAAAAAAGAAAGAAGATAGAACGATGTGTGTTCGGTGTTTAAATACAACAAAAGCAGCGCAATTGAAAATGAGCGAAACGGAGAGAGAGAGAGAGAGAGAGAGAGAGAGAAAGAGAAAACAATTGAAAAGAGAAAAAATATACAATTGCAGCATATTGTTGAATTTGTTGTGTTTTGTTGTTGTTGTTGTTGTTGTTGTGTATATGGACATAGGAAAAAAGTTGTTATATTTATTTAAGAATGTCAGAAAGAGAGAGAGAGAGAGACATAGAAAAAAAAAAACAACAATAGTTGACCAAGAAATTAGCATCATACCAAAAATGAACAAGACAAAACAAATAAATTGAGAAATATACAAAAGAATTTCAGATAAAATCGTATTTTTTCCATATATATATAGAAAAGTATTAACACACACATATACATTAGTCTGATAATATGAACCACTGGGAAACCTTACTCCTCCACCCCATATTAAGTGAACCCCTCCGAACCAAATATGGTAAATGGTTGATTCCCTTTGGTGATCACAAAGAAGACGATACCGCATACATACATATGTATATACACTCCCGATCAATCTAACAGACTCAACAACAATATATATTGTCTAAAAATTACCTCTTACAGACTCGGAACCACACATGACATTAGGGTATAGCAAGTTTTGAAAGAAAAATGTACTGCTCTGCAGTGTTTCTGGACGTGCAATAGTCATTTGATAAAGTGTGGCATGATTTATGTGACTCATACGTCCCGTTTTAAACGGGACTGTCCCTTTTTTAGGTTATCCGTCCCGGTGTCACCGAATAAAGCTTTGGGACGCAAAATTGTCCCGTATTCCCAATTTCCTAGTTCTCAAGTTGAAAAACATGTTAATTCTTACTACAACTAGGGAAAATATTGTATATTCGATAGCTCATTCAATCTAGAAAAATGTGTTGTGGTCACTAAGTTAAGTTTTTTGTTTTGGAATCTTATGCCGAAACATAAGTGTACGTTCAATGATAGCTTACAAGCAAAATACCCATTTATTGAGCAAATAAATACTTCTTCCAGTGTTTCCCATCAGATGCTAGTGAATTGAGCAGCACTTAAATTCCGAAAATCATAAAAATGTCAATCATGCCGCCGCTTCAAGTTCTTCAATGTTAAAATTATTTGATAGGACCTATCACACGATACAAGAAAACCACAGTTTTCGCTCCAATGATTGTTGTACGTAGAAATAATACAATAATGTGTTGATCAAAAATTTAGATGAAATTTAAATGTTTTGGCGTTTAGAGCGATTAAAGAATTAAAAGATGATCTTGGTAAATCCAACTTTATTACAATTTTAACCACGGTAACAATATATACTATTCTAGTGCGTTTTTTCCAACCTTACGAAAGTGTGCAAGTAAAAATTTTAGACCTCCAAGACCAACCAAGTGACAACTCTGAACTTGGGGGCGCAGCTAGGCGAGGAACTAATAATGCGTTTATTAAATTACAATCATCTCTGGGAAAAACATTAATAGGTATTGGTTGCGAGGCCTATATAATTGACAACGCCATAAAATTTGCTACAGATGGCCTTCTCGTAGATACGAATGCAGAATTATCACATAAGGAATGATGGACTACTCTGAAACCGTATCTATTAAATCGTTCATTTATGGTTGAAGTCAAAGATGATAGGTCGATTATATGCTAAATTAGAACATGTGTTCCACGTGTAAGTGTTTTTGGCCCTGTCCTATCCTGTACACGCTGTTCACTCGAGATATGCCAACGCCAACAGATAATAATTCTCTAGTTGCTACTTATGCTGACGATACAGTATTTTTAGAGTGTGATTCCTTTAGTTATCTTGCTGCTGCTGCTGCCTTCCAAAGAGTTCGAGATTAATTTGACTGAACTTTGTGCAGACAATGTAACATTGGTATTAATAGTGCCATAAACGCTGTCTACCAGTTATTCGGAACGCCATTCAAAACACCCAAAAATAATCAGTTAAATAGTTGGGCATGGATTTGGCTCGCGACTAACGTGGTCTAAATGTGTCAATGCAGTTGCAGCTACTTGCAAGAAACACTCTCAATAGATATACCTTCATACACGATCGGCATTCAGCTTTGGGGACTAGGTGCTCCGCAATCAACCGAGTTCAGTCTAAAGAATAAAGCCCTTCTGCACATTGCGTGTGCTCCTTGGCATGTTAAGCGGGTACTGGTACACCTTGACCTTGGCATCCTTTCCATCAAAGAGCAAATTAAACGACGCACTAATCGCTAAAATGATGCTCTACATACGCACGCATATCAATCCCCTCGCTACTTCTCTAATTTCCACTGATTGCCCAAGAAGGCTACAAATGTCCCACCCTTCGGACCTACGTTATAGATTTAGTAATTAATAATATTTATTATATAATTTAGTCTGTCAATGTTGCCAAACCTATCCATTAAAAGTGTTATTCACGCTTAATTGTCATCGAATCGTTTTTTCTGATGAAAAACGCTTCAATTTGGATTGACCATATACTTTGTTTTTTCTACTATTTCCATGACATCATAGCCGTGAGGAGGAATAATGGTGTAAAGTGCCATCTCCTGTTATAATTCATTCGAATTCCCTTAAGAGATCCGTTCTAAAAATCATTTCCACACTTTTCTAACATTTTTCGGCTAACATGATAATGCCCGTACGAGTGGTAAAGAAGTAGCTTAACGACCAAAATTTTACATTAATGGAATGGCCTCTGAACTCTCCTGACTTCAATATCAACGAAAACGTGTGGGGATACCTTTCCGTGTAGTCTATTAATCTGACCGAATTTCTGAATTGATTTCAAATAAACAAGCTTAAAACATTATAAAAATATGAATTAACACAAGGTTTTTGGAAGATTTTGCCTATAAATAGATTTTTAAATCATTGAGTCTATTTGATTGACCAGGAGTGTGTGTATATTCTTGAAAAACATTAGTATTACAATAGTCCTAACCTAATACATGGTACATAACATACATGGATTCCATTAAGAATGTATTAAAAACATTACTTAAATCATCATAGCGAAGAGAAACAATCGGTCATATCCATTCGATCATTCTTATGTCTTACTGCCTTTAAAATCTTTAACTTGTGAGAATAGAAGATGATAGTGGTTTTATTTTCTCTTTTAACAGACGATTTGTAAAACGGATATGTTCAAACAGTGAAATTTTTACTAAGTACATACATAGTTTCAGAGAGCTAAGCTAATGAATTGAATAGGAACGGCAATAGTCTAACATTAACATAAAATGAAACGAAATCTGTAAGAATTCTAATCTCCCACCCACAAAAGGACATTTAATAGAGAACCACCAAAGGCTACCATGTGAAAATAAGAAATGAGGTGAGACATGCTGTGAACATGTCAAATAACATAATTCTTGAGTGATTTTTCAAAAATTAAAGGTATTGATGAAATATACTTGATCTTGAAACCCCGAAATGATGAGTTTCTGCAAAGTTTATAAGGACTCTGTAAATTCGTTACTAACAAAAATATATTGGAGCACCTCAATCCAAGCAATTCATTTTTGACGAAGATCGTCCAAATCATTTTGGAAATTATTACAAAAACAAAAATAATTGACAAAATATTTTATAAGCCAAGACGAAAACTTATTCAGATTATACTTATAATAATGGGTAATTATATAGTATGAAAATCTGGAAAATTCATGTTTTAGTAGATAGTAGGACGCGCCTATGTAAATTCTTGATGTACCACCTTCAGATGATATAAAGTGCAAATAAAGTAGAATAAATCTTGTAAATTCAAAGGTTTTAGTAGCTAATAGGGCAATTCCTACACTTAAGAACCTTGATGCACTCCTTTAGATCATATAAAATGCAAGTAAAGTACAGAAAATCTTGAAAATTCATAGTAGCTACTAGGACAACACTTATGTCAGTTTAAGAACCTTGATATATGCATTCAGATCATATAAAGTCCAAATAAAGTATGAAAAATCTGGAAAATTTATAAGTTTTAGTTGCTAAAAGGGCAATTCTGACGCTTAAGAACCATGGTCTATCACTTCCGATAACATAAACTCCACATAAAGTATGAAAAATCCTAAAAAACTCAAATTTTTTAGAAGATGATAGAAAGTGCAAATGAAGCATGAAAAATCTGGAAAATTCATAAGTTATAGTAGCTGATAGGGCAACTCTTATGCTTGAGAAACATGGTCTATCCCTTCCGATAACATTAAGTTCGAATAATATATGAAAAATCTTGAAAATTCTAAGGTTTTTTATTAACTAGCAGGATAAATCTTACGTTTAAGAACCTTGATGACATGTTTGGACAACGTATAGCCTAATTTTTTGGTGTGTTAAAGTTGGATGACTTAAAAATTGATATTATGATTTGTATGTACTATGTATATTCATATGTATGTATGTATATATGATAAAACCTTGTTGTGTATAATGAGATTGTATTGTATGCACTTACATCGTCTGGATCGTCCTGTGATTGCAGATTTTCGGAAGAGCTTGATGAGTTCAATTGTTGATGTTGCTGTTGCAATTGTTGTTGCAAATTGCCGTTTGTTAATTGCTGTTGCGAATTATTATTGGCGGCCGCATTAACTGCCGCTGCAGCGGCAACTGCAGCCGCTGTTGCAGCAACAGCTGAAGCACCTGACGCTGAACTTGAACCGTCAACACGTGAAACAGCCTGATAAAAGTTCGTATTATTGGTTAATTGTTCAGAGCACTTGACGCACGTTGGTATATTATAGCCGGGCACTTGAAATAACTAAAATTATATAAAATAATATATGTAGAGAATATTAAAATTTTAATTTAAAAAAAAAAGAATTTAATTTATAAACGGTTGTAGTTGTTACAGTTCTTAATTTTCCAAAGTTCAAAAATAACTTTATTTTTATTTAATTTTATATTCTTCTCCTCCTCCTCCTCCATTTCTTCTTTTTCTTGTTATAAGAACAAAAAAAAAAAAAACAAATAGCAAAAAAAAATGAATTAAAAATAAAACGAAAAAAAAAAACAAAAAAAAAATGAAAGAAAACATTTATTTTGTCCCCGCTTCACGACACACCACATCACTCAGCCCCCTCCCTGTACTACCGTAAACACTGCTATGATCCAACACAAACAAACCGAGTAACAACACAATCTTCTGCTCTCCGCTCCACAGCTTTCCCATCTTACCATTACTGAGCGCTTACTACACAAACAAGATTCACTCACTCACCAACTCTCACGCGCCTGTTCTCTCTTTCTCACTCTCTCTCTCTCTCTTGTTGCTTATTGGTAAAAAATGCCGGTACCAACAGTGTGCAGTGTTGCCAGATCGAGGAGATAAATTTGAAGAAAATAACCATCAGTTTTGCTATTTTCAAAAAACAATCATTTAATGCTACGGTTAGATGAAATAATTTTCCTTTTGAATGTATGTTGGGCAAGCCTATGTGGGAACATATCTATGATATATGTTGAAAGATGAAGTTTCAATTGTCTTCATATGAAGAAACATCGCATCGTCTGATCGTAGCATAAGAATCATTAACCAATTGACTTTGAACTAAAGAAGTAAAATAAATCGTGCAGGTCTACTCCGGGAGACGGTCTAAAGACCTTCTGGAAGATTAAATTAAAAAAAAAAAAAATAATGAATGCTCATGTCACTCAGTAGAGTGATAGAGACTGTTGCGCATTGCTTAAGTAATAAAACCTTATTTTAAATACTTTCTGATGATGGGAGCAGCAAAATTGTGCTTTTGGATACTTCCAAATTGCTTCATTTTCGAAGTGGATCTTGCAGAAGCCTTAATCTTCTTCTTCATCTTAACAACAAAATATAATATAATCATAGCATCTATCCCACCCATATTAGGTAAGGTATAGGTGATAGACGGTATAAAAATCAACTCACTTAGCCTATTGTGTATGCTACAGACGATATCACTAATCTATTCCCTAGAAAACCAACCTTGTTCGGGTTAAATTACCTCTTAGGACACCTGAACTCCTAATGAATTAAGAACCAAACCTACTAAACTCATTTTACAATAGCTCTGAACAAGAGCAGAGAAGGTTATGGATTGTCTACTCCTTTGCTTCATCGTTACAGCTAAACTAATGGCATGAATGACAATTAATCAGGCAGTGTCCTGCAATTGATCGCTCAGGGTTTTTAATTGGCCATAAGAGTCAAGCACGAAGAAGGAACAGAAAATAAAGGGTATTCAAATTTGAGGTATCTTTTTAAATTTGAAATATTTACACCCAAAATTACAAGAGTTCTAGCGACCGGGGCTTACAACTCTATGATGAGGTGCTTTTATGATGATCAAAATAGGTGGATTACATTACAATGATGAAGGAAATTATAAACTAAGTCAATACGCATTCTTTTAAAAGTTCTCTCCTCAAGCTTGGACAGACATTTAAAATGTGGCTTCACCGGAACAGACAGTTGCGTACAAAGTTTTTGTTGCTAAACGCTCAAGGTTTCTGCACGGAGAAGGCAGCTTAAACCAACATCTGCCGCAGGCTCTTTTTTCCGACTGTCTGATCATTTCGAAGCAGATACCCAATGATCGCAGTTCTTCATTGATCAGTAGTGTTATATGGTGAGTATGTTACAGCGAAATCTGCAACTATACACAAGGTTCGGACATTGAATTATGAATTCTTGAACACAATTTAAGTCACAATATAATAATAAAAACAAAACAGTCTGGCAACTCGATTCTACTGCGTATCCAAGCCCGCTTCGTTAAACACCACCATCATCCCTCACCAACTACAAACACAAACAAACACACACACACACACATGCACATGCACGCATATAAGAATAACAAAACTGAAGATTTTTTGTTATTGTTTTCTTTTAATTTGTGTTGTGTTGTGTGTGTGTGCTTTTTTTTTTCTTCATTTTTCTTTTTTTGTGTTATTCTTTAGTTCTCATTCAACTCCCTCCCTCCCACTTTATGAACAAACTTAAAGTCATTTACTCTGCTGTTGTTTTTGTTGTTGTTGAATTTTTAATTTTTTCTGTTTGGCGCAATTTTTGTCATCATTTTTTTCTTTTTTGCTTATTCATTTGAAAATACATAAAAAGGAAAAAATTGACTTTTGTTGTTGATGATAATAATGATGATGATGATAATGATGAGATTCGCTAATTGAAGAAAGAAAAAAATAACAATATTATTGTTTCTCTTAGTCTCTAGTTGGCTTTGGATTTGGCTTTATCTTTTGCCTTTTCATGCATACAATTTTTTCTGTATTTATTTTGTATTATGATTTTTTTGTTGTGCGCCATTTTTTGTTTTTTATTTCTTTGTTTTTCGACATAATGAAATCTTTTTATCTAATTTGTCGTTTGAGACCCAATCCTTCAATTCCCTAACAACAATGTTTGCTACTCCTACAACACAACACCTTCATCATCATCATAATACATCTTTCATTATGACCCATACCCACACCTCCACTTCACTTTATCATGATCATGTTTGGTAATGATTTTAAGACTTTGGCGTATTTTTACTGTCCTTCTTCTTTTCCTCCTCCTAATTATTTGGAATAAAGAGAGAGAGAGAGAGAGAGACAACAACAATTATAAAATAATATCAACAAAATGTAAACGACAACAAAATGCGTTGGCGAATGAATGGAGAAATAAGTGCAAAAAGGGCAAATGAATAAAAAATGAATATGGGATGAGGCACTTCACTATTTCGATACACTCAATAGACCAACCAAACATCTGTTCGATCGACCCACTGTCGTGTGTGTGTGTGTGTGTGTGTGTGTGTGTACAGTAGCCTCAGTCACAGCAACACCACAATAGAGAGAACGACAACCAACCAAACAATTCTATAATAAGTATCTAAAATATCCCTGCCTAAACATAACAACAGCAGCAGTAGCAGCAATAGCAACAGAATGTAAAACACTCAGAAAGAAGCCTCATTCGACCGACCGACCGACCGACAGTTGCATGCCCTTTGACCCCCTCCCTTGCTTCATCATCTTCAACCAGAAAGAATCTTCCCCATCATTCCATCCATCATCTCTTTACATTTTAACACAAAATAAAATGTGTAAAATCTACACTCAACACACACACACACAGGCACAGGCACAGGCACTCATTCACACAGATGAGAATCAATAAGAATAACAAAATACACACAATGTGTTTTTTTTTTTCATTTTTGTTTCTCTACTCCTTTTTAAAATTTTATGTTTTTCTTTTTTTTATTTTTATAAATTTTATATTTTGTTTTCCCATTCAATTTTATTTTTTAAATTTATTTTTTCTACCAGTGAGGCTTCTTAGATAACTCAGGAGTTTCTGGTTAGTTTCAGTAGGTGGGCAGACCGCTGGATCGTCGCAGCACTGTGTCCTTTTTGAATATTACATTTTCAGTTTATTGTATTTCATTCCCATTTCTACATTTCGGTTAGTTAAAATAGATCGCTAGATGAGGTGAACAATGATGCAACATGCCACCACACAGGAATGGAATTAAATGATCTTTTGAAAGAGAAGTTCGAATAATAATCGAATAATATCCCGAAGAACAGAACTAAATTGATCCTAACCAAGATCATGCGATACATTTAATTTCATGCGAATTCTTCTTATGGGGTTTCTTGAAGAGTAAAGTGTGGAGAACGGAGAAATCTCAAACTGTTCAATATTACCATCGAGCAAATAAGTATTGCATCACACACTAATTGAACTATCATCATTATGCATAAAATTTTAGTCAAAGAATAGCAACAACAGCCAACCTAACAGAGGAGAAGTTCAGATCGCTTGAACGACATTCTTTATTCATTATGTTATAACTGGAACCAATAAATTTAAATTTTCACACAAGATTTCAGATTTCATACAATTTATGTTTTTTAATTCAAATTTTTAAAGTTCTTGATGGAAAATGTATGCCATTGTAGTTCGTATACCGGTGTTAGAATCTTGCCCAGTTTGCCAAAGCCTTTGTGTGAATGATAACCTTAATAAGATACTAAATTTTCAGGTCTTTGTCTTTCATGAGGTCGGTTTAGGGTTCCCGAAATGCCCGAAAGTCTCCGGGAACAATGTTCTATCTCCCAAGCTTCCGGTCCACAATAATTTCTGCAGTTTTTTTTTTCTAAAATAAAAATAACATATACACTTGGCCTGTCAGCCTAGCCGACAGTTTAAGAGGCACTGCAATTCATGACAGTATGATTGATTTGAAAACAAAACTGCAGAACAGAAAGACTGATCAGTTTTATAGTAAATCTGCCATGAATTTATTAAAGCATTTTGATGAACCTCAAAAGAAATAATTCAAAAATGATGCCAATAAGTTTCTTGAGGTATAAATTTTACGCGAAAAATGATGGGATAAGTGTGGAGCAAGAAAAGGAACGGGAACATATCGTTAGTAAAAGCTGATTTACAAATATTCACGACTTTCATTCTACTTCTAACTGAGCAATCCCCTCCCCCGAATATATTAAAATTTTCCCGAATGGATCGTTCCAGAGTTGTTAACCCTAGGTCGGTTGGTGTATGAGGTGTTGATACTAGCATGTAGCATTCCACTTTGTCAGCGTTTTCATTGCCAATTATACCTTTGTGACTGGGCATCAAAAGTAACAAAACGCAACTGTCTGTTCCGGCGAAGCCACAATTTAGATGTCTGTCCAAACTTGAGGAAAGAACTTTTAAAAGAATGTGTATTGACTTAGTTTATAATTTCCTTCATCATTGTAATTTAATCCACCTATTTTGATCATCATAAAAGCACCTCATCATAGAGTTATAAGAACCGGTAGCTAGAACTCTTGTAATTTTGGGTGTAAATATTTTAAATTTAAAAAAAAATACCTCAAATTTGAATACCTTATACTTTCTGTTCCTTTTTTAGTGTTCCATACCCAAAGGGTGTTTACGGGACCCTATTTCTAAGCTTCCGCCGTCCTTACGGAACCCTCTGTGTGCGAGTCCGACTCACACTTGCCTGATTTTTATTTATTTTTTAAATAAATTTTCATTTTCTTTATAGAGAGAGATATTATTATTTTATTAAGTATTATATTTACTTATTATGAATCAAAGACTGGAAGATTAAAAAAGATACGAAAGAAAGAAAAACTTACCGTTGCTGGCTGAAAGCAAAGTCTGCAGATGCTTTCCATGACGTTCTAGGACGTCCAAATTAATGAGATTTGTTGACCCTGACCGGGAGGCGGGCGTCTTTTCTTCACGTTCTTTTCTTATTTGATAATATGTGTTAATCAAACACTTGCACTTCTTTTTGTTTTTGTTAATGATGACGGTGATCTTAGTGTTTATTTCCTATTTATAATAATAGTACAGAATTATTATTATTATTGTTTACTAGTGTTGATCTTAAGGATGATGTTGTTGATCAGCAACATGCCACCACTAAGCACAACAAAAGTAAGCAGTGATGAATGGACATAATAAAAATAATCAAACAAATAAACGAAGAAAAAACGAACAGTGGTAGGAAAGGAGAAGGAAAGGAAAGAAGTAAGCAAGTTGAACAAGTTGAATTGAAAACACTCGTCGAGGAGGTCCTTCTTCTTCTGTCTATTTCTATTTTTTGTGTTCAGCAACACGAAGTATTAATTCTATTATTATTTCACAACACAAGTTGCTTGACAGATTAAACAGAGAATTAGAGAATGGAGAGAAGAATACTAAAGGCGCGAAAGCTTGCTTAACTTTCTTTACATATGATGATAATGATGATTTTGAAGTCGCTTGATAGTTATACACCATACATGCATGCATACATATGTGTGTATTTACGCTTTTTGTTGGCACAGGTGGGGTATGCTGATTAAAGGGGATTGGGTTTGTAGTTGTGTGGTGTCTGTCGTCTTTGCAAAACTGTTGGAATTATACCAACAGCAACAGCAACTACAACAATAATAATCATAATAATAACAACACGCACGTGAAGAAATAAATGCGCGCGCGTTTGCTTTGCCTTTTCTTCTTATTCTTCTTATTTTGCTTTGCGCAAAGTCGACAATTTTTATTCTATTATATTAAATTTTTTGTCATTCTCCTCTTAAGCTCTTTATTTTTTTGTTGTCTTTTTTCCTTTTTAATTTGGTTTTTTTATTTTTCTGATGATGATGGAAAAAGAAGAAACTTGTATTTTGATTTCAATATTTCAACACTCCAGCATCAACACTAAACAAAAACACATAAAAAAAACAAGGAGCTTCTGGCTTTGCTTTTGATTTTTCATTCCTTTTTTTATGCACTTTTATTTACTCACACACACAAACACCCGCTCGGACACACACACATATATAGACAATTTTTTTGTTGTATACTATGTTTTTTTTTGTTTGATAATTTTTTATTTTTTTTTTCTATTGCAAATATTTTGTAGAAATATTTTTCAAAATATTTATTTGTTTGCTTTGATTTTCTTTAATCTTAAATATTGTTGTTTATGTTTGCACTTTTATTTTTTTTTCCATTTTTGTGCACGGCGACCACACACACCAACACACACAAACACTTACACACACATATACTTATATATATACATATAGAGAGTATAGTAGCCTCTCGCATGCAAGGCGCAATATTAAAAGCAGCGCAACAATAATAACAAAAATACCAATAAAAAAAAATATAAAAAAAAAATTAGAAAACAAACAAGTCCGGAAAAATGAAAACAACAACAACAATAGACGAGACACACGAGAGAACTTTGAATGCTTCTTCACACTTCGCACGGAACCCAAAACTCAACTTTTTTTTCCACTTATTTGCTGCTTTGCTTCTTTTAATCTTGTTGTATTTGCTGCTGCTGAAAAAAGAAACAAGAAGAACAAGATGATGAGAAACTCGTTGTTTAAAAGTAACATGTGTACTTTGACTTAATTAAATTTGAAAGGTCAAAGTACACACGATATTTTTTCACTTCATTAACAATGTTTTCGTTTTAGTGGTGGGGAAGAGAGAAGCATAACTTCTGGAATTTGAGAGAGTAAAAAGAATCTTGAGAGAGTAAGTGTTTCTTTTCCAAAACCAATTTAAAAGGCAATAATTTGATAATTAATGAATTAAACATTCACTCATTCAACGTATATTAAAGAGTCGTCTTCCTTTTTGGAATTTTTTCATTTTTTTGCCTACCAACAAAAAGACTGCCACCATTTCGAGGTAATAGACGAGAACACAGCGCTGCCATATATAAGTTAAAGAAATCACAAGAAATTATTAATCATAAACATATACCTAAGGGAGAATAATAATAATTAACATCAGTTAATTAAATTAATTACACTGTGTCACAGCGAAAAAAAACTTCTTATCAGACCTAGTGGAGGTTATAGGTCATAAAAAACTAAAAAGAATGGCATATAAAAAATTTTTGATACACCCTCAAAATCTTGACTTAAAGCTCAAAAACCGTTTTTAAGAGGTTCCTGTCCATATGACCTTATAACTTGGACATTTTTTATCGGATTTCAAATTTTTATTTCGTATTTAGAAGCTGAAATGTAGCCCTTTACAACCATGTATCATGTATTTTGTTATCATTTAAATTCATGAAGATACAGACCAAAAACTTTCCAAAATTCTGATTTTTCCATCGATTTTGCAACTTTAAGTCTAATTTGTGCCCCTTATCTTATCTAAATTATATTTTTTCTCAACGTACATCGAAAGTTCAGTGATTTTAGCTTTAAATGAACCCTGTTTGAATAAAATCGGTTAAAAATTACCTGATTTATTGTACTTTTTGTAATTGCATATGGCAGTTTTCTTTCCTTAATTGTTGCAGATAGAGGGAGATAGCTAGAGGGAGATAGCTAGAATAAGAATAAAAAAGGAAAAAAAAACTGTCATATGCAATTACAAAAAGTACAATAAATCAGGTAATTTTTAACCGATTTTATTCAAACAGGGTTCATTTAAAGCTAAAATCACTGAACTTTCGATGTACGTTGAGAAAAAATATAATTTAGATAAGATAAGGGGCACAAATTAGACTTAAAGTTGCAAAATCGATGGAAAAATCAGAATTTTGGAAAGTTTTTGGTCTGTATCTTCATGAATTTAAATGATAACAAAATACATGATACATGGTTGTAAAGGGCTACATTTCAGCTTCTAAATACAAAATAAAAATTTGAAATCCGATAAAAAATGTCCAAGTTATAAGGTAATATGGATAGGAACCTCTTAAAAACGGTTTTTGAGCTTTAAGTCAAGATTTTGAGGGTGTATCAAAAATTTTTTATGTGCCATTCTTTTTAGTTTTTTATGACCTATAACCTCCACTAGGTCTGATAAGAAGTTTTTTCAATTTTTTTTTTTTTGTAACACAGTGTTATTAATTTAAATATATTCTTTCTTATTAGAAAAGTGGAGTTAATAAGACAATGGCTTTGCCACCTGCCATAAAATGAAGATGGCCAGTGCTGCCATATGACAGACATATGCATTTCATGAATATCTTCTCCTCATTTCATTTCATTTTAGTTTATTTATTTAGTTAATTTTATTAAATAAATTTACAGTATATCATTTTCAAAAATTCAATTGTATTAAATTTTGTCCTTAAGTTTACGTAAATAATTGAATTATGCATAATTTAGTGCAGTGTACACATTGCTTGGCATCACTTGTTTATCTGAAAAAACAAACACAAAAGTAATGCCACGAAAAAAGTTAAAGTGCTGCCACAGAAATTTCAAATTTCTACTTATTCAATCATAGAATATTGTTATTAATTAAGAATTTATATTTACATAAGAATCGATAAGTTATAACGACGCTGAAGGGACCAAGAAAATTCTTCATTGATTTTATGCTGATATTATTTCAGCATCCTTGTATTCTCTAAATATGAAACATTGATCTAATTCAGCATGTTGATGATGCCTTTTTTTTACCAAGAAGGTAGGTGAGAAGATATTGAAGGATATCCCGTGTATAATGTCCAATGCGCAGGCGAATGAATGTCTCACATATCCATATCGTTAAGTTGGTGGGTTGCTGATTTTTCAACATGTCGACTTGATGGCAGAGTATCGTTGGTTAAGCTGCACCCATTCAGTCATCTTCTTCGCTCGAAGGCGATGGGCAACTAGGTTCCTTAAGTCCTTGTAGCTGGTTGATGTAAAATTGTCAGCACATTGATTTCCACATATTACTTGGTTGTTGATCGCAGCCGAGAAGATTGTGATTCTGTTGTGGCGTTTAGTGACAGTATTATATTGCTAATACGGAGGATAGGCTGCCAGAAAGTACAAATTTACCATGATAATGAAATGTATACAAATCATCATGATCAGTTGGAAAATGGTTTGCTCGATATCGTTCCGGAAATTTCGATGTTAAAGACACGCCTCGGTCTGATTGGCCTCGCACCAAAAAAGTGGACCAAATTACTGAAAATGTGGACAATGCCCGAACATACATACTCGTGAAATCGCTAAGGATCATGGCATCCACCACATGACAGTTTAAGACCATTTAATAATGGCTGGCTTCGCAAAAACACTGGAAGTACAATTTGATGTATAAAAACCATATTGATCGGAATGATTTGCCACCTTTTCTGTCCAAATTGATAACTGGCGATGAAAAATGGGTAGCATACGAGAATAATGTAAGAGAAATGTCATGATCTAAACAAGGAGAGGTTGCCCAAACCATTGCAAAGCCGATGCTATCTGCAAGGAAGTGGTTGCTGTACATTTGGTGGGATTGCCAAAGGTCCTGCGCGTTAGGAGCTGCTCCCACCTAGGCAAACAAACAATTTTGAAATTTATTGTCAATAACTAACAATAACTCGGCTGGGAAGTTTTAATGCACCCACCATATAGTTCGGATCTAGCACCATCTTATTACTATTTATTTCGCTCTATGCAGAATTGTCTTGATGCCGTAACAATGAATTCCCTACAAGATTGCGAAACGGTATTGTGCCAGTTTTTCTTATCAGAAACTCCAGAACTTCTACAAAGACGGAAAGATGACATAAGGTTATCAATAACAATGGAAAATATTTGATGAAATGAAATTGCTTCGTTTAATGAAAAAAAAATTTGGAAACATGAATGTCATTTTCGGAAGACCCGTCCCAATACGTGCAATTTGTGGCGCATTTATAATGCAGTTTATTCTTAAAGATTCAGGCCTAAGGACTGAGCCTGTAGTAGACGGTTGGATGTCATACAAATCAGGATGTATCATGGAAATTTTAATGTTTTTTGAATTTTTTATTCTATTTGCAATAACATGGAAACGTGGCCGTAACATCACTAAATCATCCAATATCAATATAAAGATCTTACAGAAAGACTGAAGAAGCTGATTAACTATTTGCTGTTGCTATTTTTTCGCTAAGACTTACAATAATTTAATTTAATGCAATAAATATTTGTATCATTGGTTAGTTGGTTTCTGATTTGAAATCTCTTGATTCTTGACAATTATCACAATCAAAATCTTTTGGTTTTAAAAGGAATAGGCAGAGGACTTATTTAGTTTATAATAACCAGCAACGAGACGAGAGTCTTCATCGTCAATCCTTTTTGGAGATGAAGAGCAATGTTCAGAAGCTTTAATACTATAACGCACCTTAACTACAAAAGGTCAACAAATAATTCTGCATCATTAGCTCAAAAATCGTGTTTTTTGAGTTAGTGACCTTTTGTAGTTAGGATGCGATATGTATGAGAAGATAACTGAAGTTGATTTTTGTTTTAAATTTTATTTCTTAGCGTTACATCTTTGTGATTAAAAGAATAATGAGTGATAGTCTTTGGTGTAGATTTTGGATTTTATGTGAGGAATTAAAATTAAGCCGCAACTGAGAAGGCTGTTGCTTCCTACTCAGAGGGAGATCGTGCTGGTGTAGCCTATTCAGTGTACGCCTTGTTGAGCAGCTGGTAAGGGTGCATCCGAAGCTTTGTTTCATAGCGATTACTGTGTAATTTCATCACTTCCATTACCGTTGACATCAAGAGGTCTCTGTGCAGCGACATATTTTGGACGAACCAAGGGCGGCAGTGGTGCCCCATATTTAAATGGCATAACGCAAAGCTTGCATACGTATGTATTAAGCTTTTATTGGTTAAAGATAATTTGTTTGAAGGGCTTAGCAGCCAGTTCAGTTTCTTAAAGTAGAAGAAAATAATGCAGACCAACTTTATCGATATATAACATAAAATAATTAAGTTTGAATTGAATTGAATTGAAAGAATTGAAAACAGTAAGAAAATTAATTATTTATGTATAATGTAATTTCTATATAACGAATTAAATTTCCAATTGCAAGTGCAAAGTTTAAATGTAATTTTGAATTTCAACTGGAGCTCGCGACATCTGTCACATCGAATCGCATGCAACCCTATAAGTACAAGCAACTGCATACGATTTTACAACACTGTCTAATCTTAATACTATTCTTGTGTGCTGCTGCTGCTGTTGTTGTTGTTTGCTGTCGGCTGAACAGCTGGCTGCAAGTAAAGTTCAATAAGTGATACCAAGCTGCCAAACTTATGCTCGTCAAGCTTATCATCAGCTGCTTCGATTTTGTAAGTTCACCATATAGGAATGAAACCGAACCGAATGTGTGTTTGTGTTCAACGCCTCGTCGGTCGGTCGTGTTTTCATTTACTGTAAATATAAAATTGCACGCATGACGTTTAAAATTTTCTAACGGGAGTGTGGTGTTTTGTTTATAGTCAAATCAAATGCAAAGAACTCAAAAAGTCTTTTGTCGCAAACAATATTCATATTAATAATATTTAAATGCAATTTTGAATTTTAAATAATTTAAATAAAAAATAAACAATTTAACAAACAATTTTCGCAATAAAAGTGAATTTTAAGGAGGCGACAGGCGAATGCGACTGACTGCAGCAGTTCAACGAAGAAGAATTAAAAAGGTGAAGACAACAAACAACAAACAATTAATAAAAACAACAAGGCGAGGGTTTTTCTTTTTTGGTTTTTTGTTTTTCTTTTGAAATCAATAGGAATTTACTTGTCTTACAATATTTTGGTTTGATTTTCCTTGGGAAAATTAAAGTAATTAATAATTCAAATGAGAAGGATAATTAATGTGTGTGTGTGGTGCAGTGCGTTACTGTATGTGTCCTTATGTGTGTGTGTACAACGGGGTAATTGCCACAACAACAACAACAAATGTGAGCGGTTTTGTGCAAACACATAATAACTAGAACAATAATAGCAACAACAACAACAGTCGCAACAGCAACAACACTAATAACGTTAATTGCTATCAATAAAAATCTGCCACTCACTCACTCTTCCTGCTCTTTTGTGCTCTTCCTATCAATCCTCTTTGGCCCACTTTGTTCATAAGCGCAGCCATAGGCGGCGGCGCATTTTCCTAGGGGTACAACATAGCAAATGCAAATGAAAATGCCAGAGTTCATCAAACATAATGCTGATGATATGATGTGCAAATGTTTTTTACAATTCTTTGTGGTTAAGGGGTCCTAAAAGTCTGTTTGCACCCTCATAAGTTAAAACACACCATAGATGAGCATACATGATATGTTTTGTGTCACATGAAATAATTTTTACAGGGAAATGAAGAAGGAGAGTGACCAAATTGGCTCAGGTCATGGCTCCTACATATTATGATGACTGATTGACAGAGTGAACAGGATAATGATGAGGACAATATGTTGTTTCATATGATGATGTCTCTGACATATTGTTGTTTGTCTGTCTGCTTGTTCTTTATACATAATTATAAGTGCATCTGTGTGTGTGCGTGTGCTAATAAAATGTTCAAATTTCTAAACATTTTTATAAGTAGTTTTTTCATTTTTGAATTAATTAAATTAATATTTTTTTTTTTTTTTTTTTGTTTTGCTAATAAGGCTTCATCATCTGCTTGTTGAGTCTTGTGAGTTGTTGTCAGCAGCAGCCGAGTGGAAAAAATTTATGTTAAAAAAATAAAAGAAGAAAATAACAAAAACAAAAATAAGAGAGAGAATCTTAGACTTAGAAGAAGAAAGAAGGTTAAATTAGTGAAAAAAAGAACAACAACGGAAAATGTTATATGTTTTTTGTTCTGATCTGTTCTGTTGTTTTGTTTTGTTATGCTATTTTCATTTCTTTTGGATAGCTGACATATGTCTATCTATCTGTCTTCTTACTAATGCCGTTAGAGAGCGAAAATGTATAAGAAAATGGAATAGAAACATATAAACCACCACCACCTTAGCTCATCTCATCACATCACATCCCGCCACACCACATCACATCATCCATCAGTAAACAGCAACAACAGCAACAACAGCAACAACAACAAAGACACAAATCACCATCTTTATCTTGTTGTTGTAGTGGTTGTTGCGTTTCTTCAGGTCTGCTGTCTATTAAACAAAAAATTTACAATAAAACATCTACAAGAACTTATAAAAATAACTAGAGCCAGAGGTTCTTAGACTACTTTTAGTATATGGTATAGTCTGCAGACCTCCTTCTAAACAACTATGTATATATTTTCAATCCATGATTAATGATGATTGATCCACATGCTCCATTTGCTCCAGGAATTAAATACTTTATAATAATAATACTATAGTAATAGTAATTAATTAAGCAGTCGACTGTGTCAAAAATTGTTGCAGCCTGGTCCCCACGGAACAACGATGGCGTCTTCATAGCTTCTCCTAAAGTCCTCATGTCAATATGAGACGATATATCTTTTTGTTTCCATTCCATTCACTCTATCATACAGCCCTTCCTCTTCATGGCATTACAACGGACCCATTATTGTTTTGGAGTGCAAGATCTAGATTCCAACAGAGTTTTACCCGTTAACCCAGGGCAGGAATGTTAACCACTCTGTTGGGACATGGACTGACAATTGATCTATTTTTATATCCATCAACGTTACATTCAAAACTACTCAAACACCAAACAACAAAAAAAAAAAAAACCCTGCTCCTATTTTGTCAGCCTACTTAACTTCCTTACCTAACAGACGCCGCCGATGATCTTGGCTGCTTTTGCTCCCTCTCATCCATGAATTGACGCTCTTATCAATTCCCAAACACACAACCTTAACTACGAGTAACACCCGTACATTGGCCATACCGCTTCTAGAAATTACTTCTACTTCATATTGCTAATTGGTCTAAACATAACCTAACCTATCCTATGATCCCGACCGTCTTGTTGATGGCTTCATTGTTGTTGTTAATGTTGTAACTGCAAGGGGGCTGTAGCATGTACAACTGCAGCTTCAAGGTTTTCTGACAGGTTTCGTAAATGACTGAGATTCCATTTCGTTGAATAGTGTGTTTGACTGGTTTGATTTGATTTAACCATTGGTGGTTCTTAGAGCAATGAATGTGTATTTTACACCTGCTTGCCGAGGCTTTCTACAATCTGCAGACAAGTGATTAAATGTAAAATACTAATGGACGTGGTCCATACTTTAAGAACCGCTGAACTAGAAGAACTAGAGAAATGTTCTACAGAGCATAAAACTGAATTCAACAAATGTGTACTACTATGATGTGTGTGCGAAAGTATGTAAAAAAAAAAAACAATGAAAAATGAAATAGGCGAAAAAGTTGTTATGTTTTCTATTTTACTTAATTGCTGCTCTCTTTTTTTGTTTTAATATTTTTGTTAATTCTTCCGTTTACCTTTCATATGTTTGTAGTGCATGTAGTGTAAACAAAATGAACATCATTATTTTGTCGTGATGTTTGTAACATGTGTTACATCATAAATGGGGCGATTCCTATATATATATGTACTTACGTGCATTTCAAGGAAAGTAGCTTGGTTGAAAACCCCATATCGAATCCTAAAACAAAATGAGAACTGCATCAATAAAACTCTTATGTGAGACAATAGGATACAAAGTATTACCAGTGAGTAGTGTTTCACTCACAGATATTCTTAAATGGCAATTTTATACTAGAGATTGGACACCTGAAAATCAACTTTTTTAGGGCTGCACAGCATGTGTGATGATGAAAAGCTTTTGATCTTGACAAGAGAAATATGCATATTTATAAATATTCTTAATTCTTCCATTTAAATTTTAAGGCTTATATGTATGTATCTTCTATCTGGGTGACTTTACAGTCCTTGTCCTTTTTGAAGAGGCCATTGTAGCCAGTGTTATGTAATTGTAAGTTACAAATGTATGTTGCACGAGGTAGGGTTGTTGTTATAACAGCAAGGTGTCTCATCTATCGGTCGGTTGAATGGGAGTCAAATGGGTCGTTTTTTTATAAGACTTAAAAAGGAGAACAATATTGTTGTCAGAGAGATCTTTATTTTCCCTGTAGCATTGGATGATAAGAAACCAAACCGAACTTAACCAGAGCTAAATTGGACAGAGTACTACGAGGAAGTCTCTTTTCGTTATCAACAACAAGTAGAGGACGGCCTTCTAACACCACAATACTATTCTGGTGTGACTCTAATGCATTTTCCAGATCAGTAGCCATCCGGTGATGAAGACACTACACTTAGGCCATTGTGATACCACCACCCTAATATGTATGTGTATCTATTTCTATCAAAATAAGTTTAGTACGTTCCCATAGCCGTAGAATGATGATATTTACATTACTGGAAGAAGTACTAAATCCCCTTACATAATCTGCAAAAAAAAAAAAAAAAAAAAACATACTCAAAGTGTCAGGGCTTTAATAACCGGTATGTGTATGTGCTTCGTGAAAGGTATAAAATGATTCGGTTAAAGTTCGATCTAGTTTTCTTTTATTTTTGTTTAGGTTATTTAGTGTGTCATGTACCGTTAGATTGCTTTGTGCAATGGTAAAAGTGTTGAGAGAAAAATGTGGAAAAATCAGAAAGTATGTAAAACCAGACACATATTTCATTGAAACTATTTTATCACAATCATTGGTAAAACAAAACAAGTAAATAATCAATTGTTTGTCTTCCGTTTCTGTTTTTTTTAGCAAAAATTCTTCCTGAATCAAAAACAGACATAACTCATATAAGAAGAAGAAGAACAACAACAACAGTAAAACAAGGAAACAGAATAAAATTATCATAATCAAAGAGAAATCAAACAACAAGCACACAAAACACGCAAATATTCAACAACAAACAAGCGAGAATAGTAGGAAAAGAACGCAGACCGCACGTGTACTTATGCAGGTGCATGCGCATCAGTGTGTGTGTGTGTGTCTACATGCATGGGACGTTTGACCCTTGAGCCTGAGAGACTAACCCTTTTTATTAAACGCAAAAAGGAGAAGTAAAATATATTTATATATAGAGAGAAAGAGAGACACACACAAAGAGAGTCACAGAGCGAGAGAGAGATTTGCCACTTGCAGTAACGGTACTATTAAATATTTGGAAAGGAAACTAAAACTAGGACATTGCTCTACTTATGTACATGCAACATAAAAAGGGTCACCTTGACTTGTTTCTCCATGCACTTCTCACATTAAATAAGATATAAAGAAGGCGAAATTTGAGAAATCAGAATTAACCTGGTAAGTTTTACTTTAAGTATTTATTTTAATTACCTTATTTGTTTCTATAATATCAAAAGGAAGATTTAGTTTATACAACTTCTTCAATGATCAATGATGATGAAGGCATGGATGTCAGGTGTATTTTGAGGTTGCATCCCTAGGAATAATAGAAGAATAAGCTCTGTTTTCGGCTTCACAATGGCAATTTAATGGCTTTAAGTAAAAGCTGGTTAGTACTAGGGTCAGTGTTGCATTTTTCCGGCCAGATCTGTCCTTTTTTATCTGACTTAGCCATTCAAAAAATGTTAAACGTCCCCTATCCGGAATTCTATCCTTTTTTAGTCTATCTATCTATTTTTTTTAATTTTGTGAATAGCGTGATATCTAGAGATACAAATATTTTATTTTTGACCGTTCGTTGCACCGGAAGCATTTGTTTTTGTAAATTTTTCAACGCTTTATATATGAAAACTATGGAATTTCTTTTGCTTGGCGTATTCTCGAAACATTGGAAAACAGCTGCTTGATTTTTAGAATAGATTTCAAACGCATATTTTATTTTTATAGGGAATTTTTTTCAATACTCCTTCATATATACTTGTTTTAAGACCCTATCAGAGCAGTTTTATAGAGGATGAGTTAAATTAATTACATTTTATCAAATCTAAGTTTTTAAAATCGAGATGAATGAACAAACAAAAGATATTGTTGAAACGAATATAACAGTAAGTGATCTGATAGAAATTAGTGTTAACTAAATAGGTGATTTTGGAGTATTTGAATATATTTATGTCAATTTATTTAAGGCAACAAATTTTGTCCTGTTTTCTGTCTTTTTATACTCTTCACGGGAGTGAATAGTATTATAAGTTGGTCATGAAGTTTGTAACACACAGAAGGAGACATCGCCCCATAAAGTATGTATATAAGTATATTCTGAAACTGAAATTTGTATACTATTAGTTTCTGATACATATTCATCAACCATGTAATTTTCAAGATCCCAGTATTACCAGGAGTGGCACCTCCCATACAAACCCAATATAAAATTGTTTATACAAAACTGTAAAGTGCCACTCAAACTGTGCTCACGTTTCATAATCTAACTGTGTTTTTTGTTGATACTCAAACTGTAACAGAGAGAAGATAGTGATGAAAGGAAGCATATTTGTTATCTGGCATTTGTCGCCGTTCGGTTGGATGCAACCTGGATTGTAGTATTATATCTTTGGCATAGCCAATGATAACCTGGTTTTCTGGTTTTTAAATTATTTTGTGCCTTTTTACGGTTTTTTGGGGTCCCTCTGTCCTGTTTTTGCGACACTGGTCCTGACATCAGCTACAAACCCAATTTAACCTAACCTAATCTACTATCCATTTGTCTATCTACCAGATATAGTAAATATACTTATAATATTAATATAACTACCTATATGTCTACCATATACATATGTTGTTACATTTAGTGATTTTGTTGTTGTTAATAAACATTCTAAAGATCAGTGAATTTGAATGACAAGTCTAAGGGTCCTTTTAAAGTTGGAATAGATCATGCAGATGCGTCTTTTATTTTACGGATCTGAATACCCATGTTGAAATTGATCCCAAGAGTGAGTATCTATCAATTAGCATACGAAAAAGCTTCAATTAGATTGCCATTTCTATGTAAAAATGCGAACAAAGACCTCTCCAATTGTATCTCATATTTCCATACAGGCTTTAGTGCATATATATGGTCTTATAGATCAAGATCTATACCCTAGAAGCCAGAAATATACTCTTATACTCTCCCACACTCAGGGCTAATTTCAGCAATTTATATAATAGGTCGTTTGTAGGTAGAAGTATCCCATTCACATACTGAAGTTACTGTTTAGAGAGATTAAAGAAAGAAGACAAATTTTATGAATCAGACTTTCTTTAATAAAGAAACAACAATACCAACATAAATTAGTAAATTGTTTATTTAAACAAATAAGAAAGTAACAACAACAAAATACCAGGCGATTTCTTAGTATTTAAAATATTTTAACATATTTTAACATATTTTTTGTCCATTGTTTTTTTTTTTGCATACCTTACACGAAGTATAAATGGTATGTAGTATTATATATGATAAGCACAAGGTATCATCTATAAAGAATTGGACTCTCAGGCTCTGAGAACTGTTTGGTTAATTGGGTAGGTTTTGAAATGTCAGTATACATGTCCCACAATTACCAGGAAAGGGGTTTTCCATTCCACAATTTCGATGCCTTCATCACAATCCTGTAAGACTTTATTATAACCATAATCAAGCACAATCAAGACTTTCAAAGATCTCAATGTAATGATAATAAAATTTACTAAAAGCTTATATACCGTTAAAAAATGAATCAGATCAGATTTGATCTGATCTTTGATTATAATATAACTGACTGTACATATATTAACAAATTTAACTCGCTCAGTAATTGAGAAACTTGAAGTATTATTTTCAAATTTAATTTATTCAAAAAATCAGACACACGACTATTTAGTATACCACATACATACCATGATCAATTAATATCATAGCTTCCCGTTAGTCAGAGCTTGATTAAGATTCTGCCAAAGGCTCTGGGGCTTTTGGTTGATTTTCAGTGTATTGGATTTTGTAAATCTATATATGTATATGTATGTATATATAAATCAATTGCTTTGTGTAAGTCCTGTAAAGGCTCAAGAATGGTTTCACCGATTTTAAAACATATGTATTTTTTTTTGTTTCATTCGCCTTAATACTGGAGTGGTTCAAAAGAAAAGAAAATTCGGTAAAAACAAAAAGGAACATCCAAAAAATCAAAAAAGAACGAAATTAGCCAGAAAATAGCAACTCACGACAAACATGACCATGAAGAGACTTCGGTCATGTATTAAGCGGTGGTCATGTGCCGTGTATTAAAATAAAACCAGGACAATCTGCATTTACTCAATTATGATCGAAAAGGAAGAAGACTAGGAAGAAGAAGTTGACCATAATATGGGGAGATAAAACAAAAAGTGGCCATAAGCGAATTTTAACGAATGAAGAGGATTTTCTAAAACATTTGATGAGAAATGATTATACAAATGTTACACCTAACAAATTACAATCCAATAAATGTTTTGGAAAGAAGATGCAGAGCAATGTCTGGCCTGGTATCTAGTACTATCTTATAAGAGTTAAATTTGAGCCTTCGATCTATAAAAGATGATTAATTTTGGCTGATTTGAGGAATGTACATAGTTGATTATTATGCGATTTTTAGGAGATGGGTAGGATAGTAGTGTGAAGAAGTTATGGATTGATATGATAATTTGAATTTTATTTATAAACTGTCCTAAGATCTTACTTACTAACCTAAGGCGAAGTATTGTTGATACTTTTCTTACTGAATGGTTTGTGTTTTCCTCATCTTCTAAGTATGATAGAAAGGGTATGTAATCTTCGAAGAAACCGAAATTAACAAACATGTACCATATTCAATGTAACGAAACCGTTATGTTTATTGTAGTTTTTCATTTCTTATTAAAATTTATTTTGTTTTTAACAAAAAATAAATACTAAAATATTCAAAAGATGAAAGTGCTATTGTACTCACTCGTATGTATGTGTATGTGTGTGTGTGTATCTGTGCAATTGTATCTAGGTATGTTTATACTAGTATAAACTAAGAAATTGTGCAACAAAGCGTAACGAACATAAAGAAAAACAAGTGAATCGCTTATAGAATTTTATGGAGTATTATTTTGCATGATGCATGAGTGGAGGAGAGAGCATCGTCAAGATAGAAAGAACATGCTTACAAACTTTCTTAAACCCCAATTGTGATTTAAATACTTGTATCTTAAGAAATGGAAAAGTTTTTCCATTATATATGTAATCATAAATACTACATATAACAAATATTCGTAAGACGTACATTTTATGCCACAAATTGCCAAAAAAAAGGCAAATTTGATCTTAATTATAAGGATGCTACTGCAAAATGTATAATAATCAGGGAGCTCAAACTCGACTCTGATTCCGACAACATTATATGTGTGCGCCTGTATCAAAACTTCAGCTCAATAGCTTGAAAATTAAAAGTAAACATATCATCACATCATCATCACTATGATTATTTCCATGTATGTATGTCCTTTTGTGGGGTCTCCAACACATGGTTTTATGTAGAGATGAGCTAGACAGTGACAAAGTGATTCTAAACTGTGATAGAGTCACAGTTATTTGAAGGGAGAGACATAGTTTACTTGATTGGTTAGATTAGGGGCTGTAGCTTATCACTGTAATGTCGATTGGCCCCATAATTTCAGTTCTTTCGAGATTCCCGTTTTCATCAGGAATTTCAAGATGCGCAATTTCAATTTTATAGTTCTAAGTACTGGTTGTCTAGATATTGTCACAGTGATATAGCAATGCTGTCTTTTCTTCTTGACTACATAATCTATGTACATTGATCGTTGAGACTTATCCGCATATACATAAGTGTTTCATAACTCTGCAATGTTCAGTTAAGAATCCTGAGACTATTCGGATACCTTTTCCAGTAAGGTGCTAGTATTTCTTGTGTTCTCTTACTAGAGCTAGAAGACTTGAAGGTTTTCGCTACTCTTATAAAGGGTGGGTGATTTTGTTTTGGTCATTAATGGACAAAAGTTTTTTTTATTTAAAAATGATTTCATTCAAATGACTTAGCAGTCGTCAACCTGGAATACAAATTTTCAAGCACTTTGTGCATTGTTTTCTGGTCAATTTGGACTACTATTTCGGAGCGAATGTTCTGTTTCAAGTGATCCAATTGTTTGGGGATTGTCGGCGCCCCACAGAAAATAAGGACAGCGACGTCAGATCGCAGCTGCGAGCAAGTCCATGGACAACGCCTAATCACACGGTTGTTGAATCTTGTGTGCAGAAGGTTAATGTTAGGCGCGGCAGTATGGCAAATTGCGCTGTCTTGTTGAAACCATAGCTCATTAAGATCGATAACTTTTAACCGCTCACCATTGACAGTCACCGCGCGACCATGCAGATTTTCCAAAAAAAAAAGGACATCACTCCAAAATTCGGCAACAACAGCGATTCCCTCAGTTGAATGCGGCACTCGTCTGGCATCAACCAGCATCCCAGTTTCACGCAATTTTCGCAATGTTGTGAAAGACCAATATTCAAAATAAGTTTTCATTATTTCAAAGTGTTGTTCCAAAGAAAAACGATCCATATTCATTCAGCGGAAGGTTAAAACTAAACTACTGTCAACAATTTATGGAACGAAATTTGACAGCGTCATCATGGACAGCTAGTTCAAAATCTTACCAATAGATGGCCCATCCTTAATTTTTTTGATTCCGTCTATATTGGTGCGTTTTACTTTTAAGACATCATTTGAGTTTTATTTTTGTGGAACTCCAAGGCATCCCGAATCCCAGAATGGTTCTGTAACAGTTGCAGCTCCTTTCCTGGATCTACAATATGTGTGTCAAACATAACGACTATTATTTGAAAAATATAAAAATTTAAAATAAGACTCATTTCTTTCTTTCTCTGTATCTTTATATTTCGATGTGATTGATATTTGGTTGATTGATTGGTTTTATAGAATTTTCTATCCTAAGAAATTCTATGATAAAAGTTCCTTAATTTCTCTTCAATTTCTTTAGATTTTAGATTATCTGCGATTATATAAATACATATTTCTCTTTTTGACACAAAGACAACCTGTTTTTCTTCTCCATATTAACAATCTATTGCCCCATGATGTTGGTAATATTATACATCAAAAGTTATGTATAAATCTTAGTTCATAGTTTTGTTAGTATTGCTTGCTTCGTTAATTTTTTATACCTTTCACACTTTTGATGGAGAATATTGGTACTAAAATAATATTTCGATATGGTGCTTGATAGTAGCATATTATGGGACATCTATTCACATCTATCTCTTCAACAACTTTCTTGCACAAATCGACTTATATATTTCACCAAAATCTTGACACCTTAAAATATGGGTCTTTAACCCATTTAAAGTTTTCAGATGATTCGATTATCGTACACCTTTTGGATTCGGGCTCATTCTTAAGTCTTTTAAGTCTTTAAGTCGTTTAATTTCAATTTAGGTCATAGTTCTTAGAAAAAAATCTTAAAAGAAATATACACTAAGCTAATAGATGATTATAATCGGAAGCATCCACCATGGATTATTGTAACATTTTTAGTTGTTTGCATTTATGAGATTCTATACTAATATGTAGTTACATTGTAATACCATAACTAAGTTATAAGTACATGCTCGTATGAGCAAAAGCTACTAGGGTCTTCGACTTGACAAGCAGCTTCAGCAGCAGTATGATCAGATTTTGAAACTTGGTAAGCAGCCCGGAATTTTATTATTTTGAATGTCTCATGGATAGGATTTCAATGTACCGTGAGGCTGAAGTAGGCCGAATATTTCCAGCTAGTAAATGTTAGTGACCATACTTACGTAGTACGATAGAAGCTCTCAATCAAGCTCGGCAGTACTGTATCACTGTAATCTGGGTGTCTGTCATTCCGGACTCCTAGATAATGAAATGGTGGACGAGTGTGCCAGGAAAGGCTCGGCCTTGCATGTGTTTTAAGCAGTTGCCGATATTTAAAGACCATTACTGGAAGTCTGGTCGCTAGAACACTCTGGCCTTGCTATCAACCAAAGAATACCTCCGAGCTACTACATTTCAACAAGAAAAGGATTCGAACGGGATTTATTTATTTTATTACGGTTCATTGCTTTATCATTATGACTTCTGTCGTAGCTTTGAAGAAGAACCGGAGACCATCCAACACCTCCTCTGTGACTGCCCTGCTCTTCTTAGTAGTCGAACCTGGTTTCTCGAAAAATCGTTCTTCGAGGAGTTGGGTAGTTTGGCAAAATGCCCTTTGGGGGACCTGGATCTGTTCATGGACTCCTTAGGTTGGTTTTAGGAAAAAAAGTTGATTTCTGGGGCCGACCCTACCTATTCACAATTTATCAGACATTACGTACAATCGCAAGTGGATTGTCTTTCGTTTGTATATCAAAGAAGGGTATTCAATATTCAATGAAAATCGAAAATGTCTTTTGTATTGCTGCTTTTGTTTTCCTACTTTCATTGCTTCTCAGGTATCTATGCGTCTTAACTCATGTCTCAAGCCCCCCCTCTTCTTGCATAATGTCATTATTGCCATCAAGTTGTTGTCATCTTTATATAAAATTGTCACTGTTCTATGACCGCAAATAACAAAACTTGCCTTGTGGTTATGTTGATGTTGATGGTGATGGAGCTGGATCTGGATCTGTCGGTAGCGGTGGTGGTGGTAGTAAAATTGGTGATTGTTTTGTGGTATGTTGAGATTGTGCTGAGGTAGCAATGAAGAGAGGAGGGGTGAATTGAGTAAAGTTGTTAAAGAACATCTACAATATCGACACATTCACATTATTATGTCTACGCCAATATCAATAAAGTATAAGAAATAAAAATAAAATAAAAAAATTACTACTAATAAATAAAAATTTAAAGAATAAGAAAAAGAAAAATAAATCAAATGTCATCGCGCAAAGCTTAAAGAAGAATTTTAATGTTCCAAGATTTAATAAAACAAACAAGAAACACACATAGTCAAAGGCTAGAAACCATGAAAGAAGCTTATATTCACTCACGTGAAGCGTTTAGTAATAACGAGTTTTTACTGTAGAAATGTCAAGACATTATATAAAAAATAGAATCTTCGGTTCTATCGAAATTTTCATACCTTTCACTAAATTATGGTATATGTATTATGTGGCGTCAAGTCATACCCATTCAACCAAGATTCATACCTTTTCAAATTTCTTAAGATCACAAACAATAATTGAATGGTTTCAATTGATGGATGACTTTGGTTAATCATTCATTTACTTTCATGGCTTCCAGAATTGCTTGGATGTCGAAACTTGTTGGTCGATTGACCAACCATTGATTTATGGTGTCCTTAATCATCTACATTTGAAATTCGTAATCAAATTCGATTCTTGCTGATTCCAAGAAAGTTTGTTACAAATAAATAATAATAATTGGCATATTTTCTTGGATCTGGCTATTTTATTTTTGAAAATTAGGGGTATGCCAAGCTATACCTACAGTCTTATGAATGGATAGGGGTTTGGTGGTTATTCCTGTTGGTACTTGCAATAAGATTCAATGATATTCATATTCCAATGAAATTAAAAAAAAATTTACATACTCTTATACATTAGTATCGAATCAATCCAATTTTAGAGTATTTGTGTATTATTGGGAGTGCAAATAAGTTTATATCTAACTCAATTTTTAGCTTCTTCATAAGAAGTACTGCTCTGTCAGGCCATTAGTCAATAACCAGAACAAGTGGTAGGAGCAATGTCTGGTAAATATAGCGTATAGTGGGGTAGGACATCTTAGTGAAGCGCCTCCAAAGTTTCTATGGCGAATTTTGTAACATATGGCCAAATGTTGTCGTGCTGATAGATCACTTTGTCATGTCTTTGGGCATATATGACGGGCATTTGAGTTCAATGTTCGACTCAATTGCATCAATAGTTGTTGGTAACGCACCCCAGTAATAATGGATTAGTTTCTAAAAATATATCACTTTGAGATGATCCCACCAGATAAACAGCATTAGTTTCTTGCATATTAATATTCGGTTTGTCTGTTAAAGTTGTTGAATGGCCGGGTTTATTCGATGATTTTTGGTGCTTTGTTTTGTCATAGTGGATCCAATTTCCGTCCCCAATCTTGAATCGTTGTTCGCACGTGAAAAAAACTGCGTTTGACGTGTCTTGGTTTGAGTTCATACGGACCCAATATCCTTGTTTGAGCATCATACCCACGGGCATGAGTCGGTTTCAAATTGTTTCTTGATTAACTACCAAGGTTTCAGCGTGGCCCTATTGAGTTTGGTCCAAAACCGTCTCCAACTCAGCGTCTTCAAACTTTACTGGCCTGCCTTCGCATTCCTTTTCGCCGGTGTCAAAATCGCCACTTTTCCAATGCCGGAATCAGTATTGTTTTTATTATTGATGGAGCATGTTCCCCATATGCTTCACACAGCAATCTATATCCATCAGCTGCAGATAGTACTAAGCTAAATGTTCTCTTACTGATACCTGATGTTTTATTGTAGTGGATCTCAAATGTTTCTTTCAATGCACAATGGCACAAAGCAAACCTCATGGCAAAGTTGTAATACCAATTCATACTATAGACCTACATTATACGAGTACTTATACATATGTATATACATATATATAAGTGTAGTACATATTTGTATGTACTATGTATGTATGTTTGTTTCAGATATAAAAAATAAGAATGCATATAGGAATAATGCAAGAATAAGAAGAGGAACAAGAACTAATGCCACAACCTACCTCAAGAATAACATATTTCAAGAGCAACAACAAACACAATAACACAAGCCCACACAATAAACATCAATAAAAACAACAGCAACAACAATGAAAGCATTTTAGCAGCATCCAGTTTATTGTTTTGTTTTTTTTTTTCTTATTTATTTATATTATAATAGTGGGTTATATGGTATTGTTGGGGTCGTCGGTCGGTCGGTTGGTTGGTTGGTTGTTGGATTCGTCTTCATGGAAAACAAGTTATTCATTCATTCATTAATTCATTTCATTCAATGATTTGTAACATGCAGTGCCATCTAGTGATTTTTTATTGTGTGAACATAAATTCTCTCTGTTAATAACAGTTGTGCTTTTAAAAGCATGCTGTTGTTGATAGATGGAGAACGATCGCTCCGTTACGTTTGCTGTTAAATTAGCAGAAATGTTTAAAAAAAAAAAAGAAACAAACTTTTACCAATTATTATGATTATGAGTGGACACAAAGACCATTTATAATGTAGACTGGACAAATCATTCTCTTTCTGTTAACAGGTTTGATGCGGGAAATTTTTGGTTTGACCGTCAAATTAAATTGGATCAGAAATTTTACTCAAAATTGTCGTGTGCTCAATCACAGGAGGGTCATGTATGCATTGTCATGAGCTCAAAAGACGCAATGCCACTCATTTAGCATATTAAAATGCTATATAAATACTGACTCTACCCTAAACGTAAGTCAAATCAATAATATAATATTTCTGTATGATCATTCCTTGGAGCGAGAAGGGTATTAAAATTTTGGCATAGCCAAAGATAACCTTGTTTTTGGTTTTGAGAATAGTTTGGATGTAAATAAGATAGATTGATAGTAATTGATATAGGTAAATCTCATGCATAAGGAAATATCAAAATGAATCTGATAAATTAGAATATCAGAATCGATTTCATAATTTCTTCATGTATTGCACATGAGACAGATACATAAATATTTCTCGGCCCTTTAGGTCGTTTTTGCTTAATTAAGAGGCGAGCGAGTACTGGCTGCTTTGGCCTTCGACTCAAATTTTAAAAATAATTTAGCTTCTTAAATTTAAATTTCTATGTTTCATAAAAGTTTTGAAAAAATTCGTACGTCTTATCATTTGACAGAGGTGAGGGTTCATAATATTCTAATTTTTACATATACAGTGGGTGGATCTAAAATCATTTGCTTACGTAATACTTGAACGGCCCCTAACACTATGATAAAACATGATCATGCATTATACCCGAATGTGGGGTCCTTACAAGACTGATAGGCAACAAGTGAAAAAGAGGGAGCAGAAAAAGAGAGAGAGAGAAAGTTTCTTAACTAAACTTCAGGCCCACAAATTTAGTTTAAGCTACTTAAGTGGCCAGAAGACGTACAAAATTGTTTGCCAAACATTATATACCTCTATTACAATACAGAACTAGGGGACCGAGCTTTTCTTGTGTTTCTTCAGAAAATATATGTAAATACGAATCACATTTATATTAATTAATTTCAAAAATAATTTATTCTGATGGGCAAGTCACACTATATTTTATACATATGGCAATTGTACATCAGTAAAAAACATGCTATGTGCCTTCTCTATGTATATGGCAACTCTGCACCAGTAAACAACCATGCCAACCATTTGATTTGGATTTTCCTATTTTTCGGTTGTTTGTTTTGGGTTTTAAGATATAAGATAATGTAAGATAAACATTAGTTAACACAGTATGATGAACATGTTGAGTGACATTGTTCCGATAACAACGGTGCACGATTCCACAAATGTCTGTCCAATTTTAGACACTGACACGTCTGTAAGGAATTTAAGAAACATTACTTAACATTAGTTTTGAAAAAATTTGTTATAAAAACTTATTCCAAATCCCGACTTCGTACGCGTGGTATTCGAAATATGTTTGTAATAGCGTGTATTTTGTTATCTTTTTCCCTAATTGTCTGATCTTTAATGTTGCCCCGCGACTAAAGAGGAAAACTTTCGAAAATCAGCTAAAAAGTAGGCAACAGAATTAAAAACATGAATATCTTCTGATTTAGTCGGTCGATTTCGATAAAATAAAGGCTAAATGTTACGCGAAGCCCAAAATGAGCTTTCTTGTAGTTAGAAACAATACTCACGGTGTCACCAACCAATCACTCAAAAAAAAAAAAATCTATAAAAGTGCTATCCCTAAAAATATTCTTTACTTTTTTATTTACTGAGATTATAAGAAAAAAAGAAATCAGCCAATTGGATAAGCCGTTCTCAAGAAATACTCTTATACAGAAAAGCATTTTCATAACTTTTTTATAAGTTTCAACGCCCCCATTGACAAAAATGCTCTTACAGGCAACATGCATTCCTCTATTTTCAGAATATATAAATTACTTGGTGCTATGACTTTTGGAGGGGTTGGGGACACGAAAATCTTGAAATATCCTTGTCACTAAAAGATTGTCCTCCTTATTATCGTTGGTTTGGCGGCTTGTTGACTTTTGTTATTGTAATTTTCAGTGATGTAATGTGACATGATGACATGATCAAAAGGCCATTTAAGATGAAAATCAACATTTAGCAAAAGGTTCCCATCCAATACTCCTCCTCCTCCATCCTTCGCATTTAACAATCTTGTTTTATTGGTTTAAATCGAATTTCATTAAATTTTTAATGATGACAATGAAATCGGGTGAATTTCTTCTAGACACTTAAGACAATACAATCAAAATACAATAATATATACAATAATATATTCCGTCAGATTGAGCTAATTTTGGTGGTATGTACTTGATTGCTATGCACTTCTAGTAATACATACTATGGACTCTTAAGCTTATGTAGTCTACAGAATAGTCCTTCGCGAAAAATATTTATTTAATGCCCTCAAAAGAATTTGCGGACATAGTTTAGGAACCGCTGTGTGCTTTTTCGATTATTAAAATAAAGATTAGGAAATCTCTATGGTTTATCTATGAGATAAGGTGTATGAGTCCTATGAGAAGTTAGTCCAAAAGGAGCAGTGCAACTTCCGTTAAGACTTCCATAATCATCCGAAATCTCTTCTTGTTAAAGTGTAGGAGCTCGAAGGTCCGGTTCAGTTGGTAGCTAGGCTGGCAGAGTGTCCGGGCAATATCACAGCCTGCTTCATTGCCCACTGTAAGCCTGCTAGCTACCTGGCCTTCGCTTTCAGGCCTAATAGAATATCTTATAGAGGTCTAAAAACACTGATACCTTACTGCCATACTCATCCATCATTTCGTTACCTAGAAAACCAAAATGCTCCGACTACCCATATAAACGTAATTGAGTGCTGCCGGGCTTGGTTAAGGGCCACCACAGAGTTACAGATTATTTGGTTTTTGGTGCTGAAGGACGACACAAATCGATCTATTGCTATGGAACTCTCTGAAAAACACACATAAAATAGTTGAGCTACCAACTACTTCGAAAAGACACCAGCACCAGTTCCATCTTCCGTTTCGGATCCATCTTTGTAAATTGAACTCTTGACCAATGGCGGTACCTTGCTTACAATTGTCCCTCCCCGGGAATTTTGTATTTAAGATCTAGGCTATTATATACTATGTACATTTTGTAGAAGCTGATTTGATCTTCTGACAGTTCATCAAAATATATGGCAACTTTATCGAGACTGTCGTTGCTCTGCAAACAATTGTGTATGTCTTCCAGCTAGCCTATCTAAGCAGCACCTTTTTACGTATTATAATGACTATACTACTACTTATTAAAAAAACCAATAATTTAATGTGAATTTAATATTTTACGATTTATTTCAAAACAGTAGTTAATTTGGTGCCCATCATGCCCGCTTTCGGGGGCGTCCTCTTGCTTTCTTTTGTGGTGCTTCTGCTTGGCGCCGTGGAGTGCAGCAATATTTCACAATGACAATAAATAGGATGACACCAATTGGGATTATGACACAAGGACAAATGTTGTTTGAAAGACACGGAGTATTAAAGTTTTGAAGCCAAGATAATTTATCCATCATGTATTGATTTTTATGAAAATTTTCATTCGACAAACCTCTGTCAGTATGAGAGATTTGATAATCACAAACCAAAAACTCACAGTGAAGTATGTTATAAATGATTTTTACATGATTAATTTTTTGAGTGTTGCCATGGAAACTGAATTGATTGAAATTGATTGCGATTATCAAATCTTACTATCCTTCCATATGTGGTTAAATTTCTGAATGTATATTATGTAAAGAATATACCCTGAAAACCCTGATCCTGACACAAGTGATTATGTGTGATGTATTTTTTTACCTATTCCCAGCTTTATGAGCGGCTAGTGTTCTTAGAAACTGAAGAATAGATGCGCTGTGGTGAGACCAATCAATACTCTTCGTAATGGTGATCATTACCAGATAAATACACTTCATGACTTCATTCCAAACATAGTGACAAAGCGATAGTAAGTGCTATTTACAATTGTAATAGACTGAAAAAGAAATATTTCAGTAAAATATGCTACATGCTGTTTAATAGGGCCCATCCATTGTCAATCATGCTTGAATCAATCAAGAACGATATCGATAAATTTGGCTTGAGGCAAAAATATCAAAATGAATTTGATTTTGCTTAATCATCACTTCAATCTCTCAAACACCGTCACACACGTCTTAGGGGAAGTCTTACTGAAATATCGAATGTGTGATTCCAGTTCTCTTTTTAAACCATAAGCCGGGTCAATTTAAAACCAATAACCAGTGAAACACGATCCCTTTTTGAAAATCTAAAATCTTAGAATCAATGCTGCTGTTGAATTTGACCCGTGATGGTAGCCTGCTTCCAATAATCCCTTCCCGGGAACTGTATTGAAGTTGTTATTCCATTTCACTCAGCTTCTTACCTCTTTTCATACAGGATGATGCTATAGCACAAAGCTTAAGAAGATGCAACTCACGGAATCTGACTGCACATTTTCAGCTTCATATATATGTGATTGAGATATGTGCCCACTGCTATCCTATTGAGTAACAACATTTTAAAGACGAAATGTTCAAATGTGACCAACAGAATTCTTTAGGAATTATTTCTCCATCTACTAAATTCACCCCATGGCTTGGAGATTACGATATTGTGTCAAAAACACAGAAAGAACTTAATTTTTAGGAAGGTAAGAAATATGTTAATACATATTTGAAAGGGATACTAAATTTGAAAAAATGTTAAGCTAAGACCAAGAATTGCTTAGACCAGGACTGTCCAACATTTTTGGTTCCCTCGGCCGCATTGGAAGAATCCGTGATGAGTTGGGCCGCAGAAGTAAAGAAACGAAGGGTCGTGAGTGCTAAGCACACTTACATTTTATTTTATACTAACTGTTCCCGTGAAATATATTTCGAATTGCGTGTATTTTGTTAACTTTTTTCCTAATCATCAGCTGTTGAGTGTTGCTGCGCTGTAAAAGAGGAAAACATTCGAATATCAGCCAAAAAGTCGGCAACAAAATTAAAAATATGAATCTCTTTTGATTTATTCGGTCGATTTCGATAAAATAAACGCTAAATGTTACACGAAGCTTGCTATAATACACCAGTCAAAATCGCATTCAAATAGGTTTAGCCGTTTCTGAGATTAGCGTGCAAAGCCACAAAAAAGCTTGCGATTTTATGTATATAATAGATACATACATAAGTACTATGTATGGTATATGAAAGGGTGTACTCGAAAAAACTTGTTTTAATGAGAAATTTTCTATAGGGAAAAGTAAGTTTGTTATAAAGAAGCTCAAATATTTGAACAAAGGACGAGTATTTTCAATTAAATTCGTTACAGAAAAGTGTCTTTGCTTCTTATCAGAAAGCCAGAAAAGGGACACTTGCCAGAAGATGTTCTTCTTTAAGAGTGTTCCAAACAAAATTATATGATCCATGAGTATATCGGGTACAGATACTGATAAAAATCAGATAATATAAATATTATAGATGTGTCCACAATAGATATTTCAAAAGTGTTCTATGTTGTAGAGAAAAACTGAATTAACAAAAAACTATGATTTGAGAGATTTAATGCAACGAAAGAAATCTTTTCTAGTGGATAATTTATAAACACTAGCGGACTAAGAGGGTGGACATTCGCCCTGTGTCTTCTTATCTTATGAAATCTGTTATAATGAAAGTCCGTTGGCTTTTGGCTCGTTGATGATGTCGTAGCTAGTCTTCTTCTTCTCGTAGTTTTCCAATTCAAATAATGGTCATGAGAATAGTTGAATTCGTTTGAGTTTGGTCATGTGCTAGAAGAACACAGCGCTACCTTTAGTTGATCTACGTGCTTTTACAAACTAACGTGTGTACCATGACCTTATTAATTTTGAAAGGTCAAAGTACACACATTAATTTTTTATTTTTAAGGGGAATGTGCGGAGGAGAGGAGCGACGAATAAGTTTGATTCGAGCTAGATGTCGTCGAACAAGTTCGATTCGAACAATATTTTGAATTATGTTTTGCATTTTTCACACATTCCCCGAAACAACAAAACGAGCGGTACGATCGACGGCGGGTTTTCAATCAGTTTGATTCAATTGGGGAAAACAAGTGGTGCTGTTGTTCGTGTTGGGCGACTACTATGTTCTTCTTTTGCCTTTTGTAAAATATTAAAAAGAATTGAAATTTAATTTACGAAAAATATACTTCTGATGAAGAAAGTTAACACTTTGTGTCAATAGTTTATGAGTTGTTGTGTCGCGTATGTCGTACGGTCGCTTGTCTCTTGTTATTCGTCGGTCGTTCGTTGCCTACCATTCGTTCACCGTTGTCGACGTGTGTTTTCATTATTCCGGTTACTTGTGTTATTTTTTTATTTTTTGTTGCGTTTTGTGTTTTTTTTTTTCTGATGTTTTGGTTTTATAATTTTTGTATGCTTGTGAAGTTTTTTATTAGAACAAAAAAAAAAGGAAGATAAATTAAAACAAAAATACAATATTTAATAATTGTTGTGCAATAAAAAAGAAAGTGCGTTTGTGCATCTACAAAAAGGGAATTTATTTTCTCATTGCATTTTGTTGCAATGCTGCGCGTCGGCGCAACAGCGCAGCTGCTCATACTTGATTTGCTGCTTCACTTCTCAGTTTCTGCCACCACGGCCACTGCTTTTGTTGTGTTTTGTTGAATTCCTCTCCACTCTTCTCTTGTTGTTGTAGTTCTTATTATGATTCACATTGAGTCTGCGCGCATTTGAGTGTGTGTGGTTGTGTGTGTGGATGCGTTTGTGCAACAAGCGGCGGTGCACAAGCAAACGTCCAAAAAACAGAAAACAGAAAGCAAAAAAAAGCGATAAAATGAAGAAAACAAACAAACAAAAAATGCAACATAAGTAGAAGGATAGAAGGAGATGAAGAAGTTGAATGAAAATAAATGAAAGTTGCGTGTATGCAAGTGAGATGGCATTAGGGTAATTTCATGAGTAAATGAGAAGAAGTAAATTGAAAAGGGATTTTTTTTTTTGGTTTTTCACTATGTCTTATTTTTATAGAATGCAACAAATACAGCAACACCAATAACAAAACAACATAGGCAACAACAATACAACATAAGATAAAATAAGAAATAGAATGAGTATGGGAAGGAGATGCCAGAAGGATGTGATTTAGAAAGAGTGAGAGATGAAGGAGGGCATAATAAGAAACAAATACTTAAAATGCAAAAGAATTTAGAGAAACATCAAAAAACAAAAGTACCAAAAATTAAATTTCAATGATAAAAAATACAATAGAAAGAAAGAATAACAAAAACACCATGAACAACACAGCGATAATAAAGAATAATAAAAAAGATGAAGCATAATAAGAATTGACTTGCTAAAACAAGTTTTTCATTAACAAAATAGAGAAGAATAGAGAAGGGGAAAAAGAAGAGTCAATTTCTACACTGAAAAATATTGTCACGCACAAAAAATATTACAAATTTAACTGGAGGATCCCAAAACTAAGGCCCCATTTGTACAATTTGAATTGCTGCAGGGTCTTATGATGAAATATCCTTCTCATGCCTTACCCATAGTATAGTATACGTGTACTCGTCGATTAGTTAGATGGTTCAAAATCAATCAATCCTGGAGAGTCAGTAACAAATGGACATACATTCATGTCATCCTCATACATGTAACATATTACATAATTTATGATATTTTAACCCATATGCATATAAGTATCTGGTATACCCATGGGGACATGGAACCGTGTTTTGTATAATTATAGCAATGCTGAAGAAGATCAGCTTATATCATCTCTCTGTCTTAAATTCCATAATTAAGGTATCCATATCTTAAGCTACGATACTACTAATCATCATTTTTTTCTTATAACGAATTATTCGTAATTTAGAGAGAACATGCAACATTGGAGAGAGAATATCATATGAGAAAAAGATGGACAAATTTGTTTATGAACAATTCTCATCTGAATTATAGGTCGAAAATTCCAACAACATGTATGTACATATATGTACATATATCAAATCCTTGAACTCCGTTTGGAGCGTAGGACCAAAACAAAAGTATTAAATTCATAACGATTTTGTGCGAGAAGCTTTAGAGTGTTCTACTTGGTATTGGAGTTCCTCAAGTCAGCGTTCAAAGTTTTTCCACAGTTTCTCGAACTACAAACCACTGATCTGCACATTTCGCCGGCATCTTTGCGTAAAGAGTGTGTTCTGGCCTATCCATCCAAATCGTCTACTTTTAAATTGAAAGTTAGTTGGTCGACTTAAGTAGTTCTTAATTAGACATGAAGCTTAGATCCCTAAAATGTTATCGCAGGCAGGAATAAACGAAAGTTTGCAGCTTACGGGTAAGCTCTGTTGTCAGCGACAAGTACTTACAACCATATAGCAATATAAATTAAAACTAAACTATACTAAAAGACTCAAGAAAACTGTCCGTTTCATGCTGCCGTAACACAGTAAGCACCTTTTTGACCCTTTTGGAGACTCTACCATATATTGCTTAAATTCTGGATTCTCTGGTTCTCACAAATTAACTTCTTAGCCTCTTCTTGAGTCTTTCCCTTAAGCAACTGAGTGATCTGGTCTATAGTGAATAGCACGGTTTTGAAAAGAATTTTGCTGAATGGAATTTATTTAAAAAAATTGTCTACAGTATCCTCTATGTCCTCTGGAGAGTGGATTTCTCTTTTTAGGTTAAGTGAATGCTCAAGCTCCTTGTTGAAACGTTAAATACCTGCTCCAGTAGATAGCAATCTAGAGAATTTGGTTTTACTTTGCGGAGAATCAAATAGTGTGACAACGAGTGGTAGGTGATCTGATGAAAGATTGTGCTCGGTGCGAATGGTGGCGCCATTTTGTCTTAATCCATTATACAGAAACAAGTCAATTGCTGAATGCGTAGAGTTTTGATTATATGGAATATGAGTAGGTTGCCCGGTAGCGAGGACTTGGAAACAACTGTTGGCCACTGCTTCCTGAAGCCTACAACCCCGAATACAGGCACGATCTCCAATAATACTTCTGTCCACAAAATTACTCAAAAATAGGTCAAAACTGTCTTTGGTCCAAGCTAATTGCGTAGGCAGGTACGCTGCAGCAACAACCAGTTAACCGTTAGATGTAGAGATCTTCAAATGTTGGAACTGAAGGTACGATGTTTGATGTTGGAGGGTGAGATCCATATGTTGTTTAACAGTTCCGCCTATACATAGGTGTTGCTTTATACTATCAAGATAACAAAACTCCAATTTAAGGCCCCCAAGGGGCCTCACTATCCGCACTATTCGATATGAATTCAATTTTGATAAGCCTTGCACAAGCCTTGATTTTAACGAAATTTACCTGCAGGCCGGATGTTTTGACAGACAGGAGTGCAATATCATCCACGTACGCTAGCTCTTCTAGATCTTTATGTAAGATCGATCCATGGCACACCCCAATAAGCACTCATATGTACAGGACATGTACATGACTGAAGACCCTTTTCTTCCTACTGCACACAATGGGCCGGAAAAGTACTCTGTCTCTTTTTTGCATTTTTCAAGTAATTTCTGCATGTCTAGTTTCTTATGTTTTCCAGTCCCCTTGAGTTTCCTTTCTTTTGAATTACAACTTCTTGATCCGATAGTAAAAATCACAGTCTACATATGAGAACATGATGAGGAGAATCGATTCAATTAATTTCTATAGAAATTAGTATCTCAAATTTCACAATTTTAACTGGAATGTCTTCGATCTGATCAGATTAAACATATTGTATAATAATCGTTACAATATCATATTATGATGATACAAGAGGAGAAGAGAAGTTCTAAGGAGAATTTAAGAGGGAGGGAGAGAAACAGAGTATCTTGTTACTCTTTATTTAATTGTTTTTGAGATAAAGAATAAAAAATGTGTGCGATACGATAGGGTGGTGAATCAAACAATTGTAAAATGATAAAATTTTATTTTTTATATGGGAAAAGTAGAACAAATAAATAGAAGAAAAAACGGAACGAAACCAAACCAAAGATAAGATACGAATGGAAGAAAGAAAAGATATTATTTCTTCATAGTAAGTATATAGAAAAATGAACCCATTTGATGCACGGGAATTAACTGTCTCTCTGTATCTCGCTTATCATGATAGAGTTCAATTGCACGCACTCGATTTGTCTCTCAGAATCTTTCGTTTTCAATGCATTAAGCATAGTAATACAAAGTTAATTTACATTTTCTGGATAAAGAGTTCTAGAAAGACATATACTTACATAAATTTGTTGTATAACTTAACCTTGAATAATGTCAACAAGTACAAGTCAAACATACAATATATTATTATATGATTATGATGGTCATTCACATTTTAATGTTTTTACATATCTACATATCTAGAAATATGTATGTATGTATGTACATATAAGGCTTTGTCCCAGAGTCCGAGTCTCATTCACATTACGCCTCGATTGGCTTAAAGTATAATACTATTTTCGCATTCACATGTTAAAGTCATTAAAATAGCAACAACAATACCTATACCAATACCAATAACAATAAAAGAGAGCAATAACATTTAAAGCACCTGCAACAATCACCCACACAAATCTATAAATAAACATATAGATATCTACAAGCATATATGGTGATATGTACATACATATCTATAAAAGAATATACTTACATATATAAAAAATATTAAATTTGGTTCCATTGAAAATTTCATACCTTTTATGAAGACATCATTTTATTGTATCTACGTATGTATACGGTATATGGTGATCAATTACTATATACATATAATCTATATAAATTATATGTAAATTTAATTACAGAAAATCTGATAACCATAAAAAGGACTATAACCTATAGTATATACATACACGGTTGCCACACCTGGCGTTTTTGCGCAAAAACTGGAGTTTTTATTTTCTGTTAGCGCATTGGCTCTTTTTTATTTAAATTGGTTCTATTTGGCTTAAGTAAAACAACATAAAATTTTGGGAATAGCCATGACAAGATCACTGTCCTTAGAAAAAGTACATAATTGAGTGAATTCTTGAGCAATGGGATGGCACTCCAAGTATTTTCCTTCGCTCAGTCCCTAGAAGTCAACAATATAAAGCCAAAAGAAGTAGCTAACTTAATGATTAATTACACTGTGTCACAGCGAAAAAAAACTTCTTATCAGACCTAGTGGAGGTTATAGGTCATAAAAAACTAAAAAGAATGGCATATAAAAAATTTTTGATACACCCTCAAAAACTTGACTTAAAGCTCAAAAACCGTTTTTAAGAGGTTCCTGTACATATTACCTTATAACTTGGACATTTTTTATCGGATTTCAAATTTTTATTTTGTATTTAGAAGCTGAAATGTAGCCCTTTACAACCATGTATCATGTATTTTGTTATCATTTAAATTCATGAAGATACAGACCAAAAACTTTGCAAAATTTTGATTTTTCCATCGATTTTGCAACTTTAAGTCTAATTTGTGCCCCTTATCTTATCTAAATTATATTTTTTCTCAACGTACATCGAAAGTTTAGTCATTTTAGCTTTAAATGAACCCTGTTTGAATAAAATCGGTTAAAAATTACCTGATTTATTGTACTTTTTGTAATTGCATATGACAGTTTTCTTTCTTTAATTGTTGCAGATAGAGGGAGATAGCTAGAGGGAGATAGCTAGAATAAGAATAAAAAAGGAAAAAAAACTGTCATATGCAATTACAAAAAGTACAATAAATCAGGTAATTTTTAACCGATTTTATTCAAACAGGGTTCATTTAAAGCTAAAATCACTGAACTTTCGATGTACGTTGAGAAAAAATATAATTTAGATAAGATAAGGGGCACAAATTAGACTTAAAGTTGCAAAATCGATGGAAAAATCAGAATTTTGGAAAGTTTTTGGTCTGTATCTTCATGAATTTAAATGATAACAAAATACATGATACATGGTTGTAAAGGGCTACATTTCAGCTTCTAAATATAAAATAAAAATTTGAAATCCGATAAAAAATGTCCAAGTTATAAGGTAATATGTACAGGAACCTCTTAAAAACGGTTTTTGAGCTTTAAGTCAAGATTTTGAGGGTGTATCAAAAATTTTTTATGTGCCATTCTTTTTAGTTTTTTATGACCTATAACCTCCACTAGGTCTGATAAGAAGTTTTTTCAATTTTTTTTTTTTTGTAACACAGTGTTATTATTATTATTATTATCTTGGGGGAAGATGAACTGCGACCTATGAAATCTATTTTGCCCCCTTCATGGACTTAGAGTGTTTTTCCTAGCCCAATTCCTTCGATAAATTGTAGTATTAGTCCTACTTTACAGAGTTTGAATTCGTCATCGGTTAAGATGAATTCGCCAAGGTGTTTTCTTCTCTTTTGCATCAGGGCAGGACAAGTTCCTATCACGTATCACCATTAGAGGAAATTCCCAGTTTAGTTAGGTGTTAGTTCAGCCTACAATGTCCTTTTAACAATCCTGTAATGATTCTCAGGTTATTCTTCGTCATATTCATACAGTCCTTGTAGCGTTTTGGGTTGTATGTCCCTATCGCTAATTTGGAGTGTGATAGCCCCGGTAGTTTTTCCCAGTATAGTTTCCTTTGTCCATCTTCTACCTCCCAAATAATACGGGAGTTGTTACCCTAACCTACACCACAGAACGACTCGGGCCTTATAAATGTAGTTGACGCTCCTTTCCTGGCGAGTTAATTTGCCATTTCGTTCCCGTTAATCCCTACATGATCCGGAACCCATAGAATCCATCACCTAGTTTGTTCAGTTTAACAATGCACTCCATCACCAGTTTTGATGTAACTTGGTGAGATTTAAGTGCTTTGATAGCTGATTGGCTGTCAGTCAGTATTGCTATTCTGCGGTTCCGGTAGTTCCGTATAAGATAAAAGTGCGCACACCTATCTATTGCGTTAACTTCCGCCTGGAAGACAGAAGTATTCTTACCAAGTGGTTCAGAGTAATTTCTCACTGGTCCAAAAACACCCACCCCGGCTCGTTTGCATGAGAACATGGAACACACTCTCAGCTGCATTCAGACATTGAAATTCATTTCAGTGAATGTGAATGTCAAAATCATTCATTTGAGCATGAGTACCAAAAATGCCCTTTTGAATGAATTCATACAGATTTCTAGTACATACTTAGTTGTTACCAAAATGTTACTTACTTGATTTCTCCGATGGCTACTTTTCGAAGCAAATCACTCTACTATACTGAGCAATGACATGTGCTAGTCGTTTTTACCACATCTTTGTACGCAGCCTATTTTTGATGAGTTTCATTTAAGAAAATGAGCGTTCTCCGCTGCAATTAGCCACCATTAACACTAAATACATTCTCAATGTAATTTCAATATTAGAGCATGCAGCGCCGAAGAATCATATAAAGAAACATCTCTTTTGGTTCAATGTCAGCATTGTAATCCTTTTTAAAGGCATCTATCAAGGCTACAAACTGGACCAACTCATTACCAAGACTGATTTCGAAATTGTAGTTTTAAAATTTTGCCTAACTTATCAGCAGCCTTGTGTAGTTCCGATAAACTTAAATCATCCATATGATTCAAGAAACCTCATAAGCTCGAATTCTGTCACTCAGGGATGCTAAAAGTTGGTCAATTACTAGAATAAAACTTCTTACTCGAAATTTTTCCTTGGGTGACAGCTGTGCTTCTGATGATTTCGCTTAATCCAGTTGATTGCGCCTAATATTTCTTGGTCTAGAGCGTGTTTCAATGTATTAGCTAGTATATGATAATTTTTGCGCATCCAGCATACAGTGCATTTTCAAGACTTCCCATCTTCTTTAAAAGTCTGCCAGCTTCGACTTTGACAAAATTTTTCTCTTCTTGGTTATGTGTTATGTCAGCAAGAGCTTCATTAATTTTCTCGTAACTATGAACAATAGCTTTTGTGGCATCAGCGTGACAAGACCAACGAGTTTCACTTAATAACTTCGGAACGTAGAATTTCGTATTATTCTCTGACAATCTTGACCAAAATTGAATATCGCTCGAAAGTCGCTGAAAAAATAGGTAGAAGTTTTGGATAAAATCGAAAAAGTGAACAGCGCAAGCACAAGAATAAGCTGAAGCTTTGCGAACACGGAAAATTATATATTTTATATATACACAATTTTTTAATCCAATGTTTGTGGAGCCCCTGGTTGTTACCATTTTTTTGATGATAATTTAGAGGACTATATACATATAACTTATAATGGTGCTGCCATCAATTTCGATCATGTTCTGTAGAATACTGTTCTATATATGGGTTCATTGATTTGCATTCTTCTATTCCAGAGAGCTATGCTTAAAGTTTTGGAGCATCAACCACCCAGAACGTTTTTGCTTTTCTTATTGGTGATATCTTGGGTACAATCATAGGTTTTTTTTTCCTGGAACTTAGTGTCAGAAGTCCACGGCTGTTGTTTTCATCTTTGCCAGCGCGGAGAAGGCCTTTTATGGGAGTACTATAGTGGCTGTGGTTCTTACCCAATTGAGGGTGGAGTTTTTAACTCGACGTGGACAACAGATGCTTAAGATAAACCTCAAATCCAGCCCAGGGGAGGGAAGTTATATTATATAACAAAACAAGTATGACTACATTATTGATACCACCAGCGCTGCGTATATGACTCACAGGGGGTATTGATTGGCGTTTATCAATCATATGCTCGGCACCATGAAATTAGGCCTCCATGGCAGGTGTGTTCACGTTAAACCATCTCTGGAATTATAGCGTTGTTGTCATCCATTTAAATTTTTTTTTTTTTTTATGTAAAAAGTATCTTAAAACACTCTTTATGGTGTGTCTTCTTCCAATTTCTGGGCTCATCACTACCTCATCTTATGAAAAGTGTTTAATTATAGTTTTTACTATTGTATAATATTTTGTTGTTTTTATGAATGAATTCGTTAAACCAAAAATTACCCACATGATGTCATGTGCATGTCATGTACTCGTGTATGTCGTGCTTGACGGACACATGTGCTCTGCTGCGAGTCAGTGTGGTGCGGTGAGTTAATTGCGCATTTTTTACTTGCTTGAGGGCCCGGACAGAACGGAACAGAATAGAATTTCAAAGCCCCCTTAAGCCCCCCAAAAAAATAAAATAAAAATACAGTCGAATTACCAAAATTCGAATCATTATAATGCATGATAAAGTTGAAAAATTTTATGGAATTTAAACCCTTAATGGTATGATTACGGTGGTTCGCTTTATAGAAAATGGGAATATCAAAGTTTGATTGTAGTAAAATTTATTTTTCCTTGGATAATTTTTTGAATGCTTTTAGCCCCCTTTTAGCTAGGGCCCTGTCATTTGTGTGTGCGTATGTGTCTGTTTGAATATGTATGCCTTTTCCTATGCCCCTCCCTGCTCCTAATTGTTGTGTTTGTAGTTGTCAATTGACATTTTGTCAAGCATAAATTGTTTTATTTTAAAATTATCAGATTTATCTGGTTGGTTTTTTTTTTTTTTTTTTTTGGACATGAAAATGGACAAATTTGCGTAGGTGAATTTCTGATGATTTTTTTTTTTATTTTGTTGTTTTTGTTATTACTATTTGTTTTTCATTATTTTTTAGCATTGCCTAATTTGGTAAAAATTTTAATTATGTATTATTATTTTTTATTGATTTACCAATCAATTCATAAGAAGTTTATTGAAACTACAATACTATAAATGGACAATAAAATTAGAGTAGATTAACATAGCTTCCGACAATTCATGAATTCCGAACTGATCTGATCTGGATGTTGGGTGGTGACTCCTTTTTAATTAAGTCTCATGCTTGGATCTTTTTGGATTTCGTTATTTATCAATTGATAATTGAAGATCCTGGTGAATGGAATGTTTCTTAATGAATTAACAACTACTACTGCAGCGAATTCCATACCTAAAACATTATGAGATTTTATTTACTGAAAAAATTGTTTGTCTGATAAAACTTTTAATGGAAAACGAAATAAAATTCCAGAGTTCAGAGGCAATTTTTAATGGTTTTAATTTGCGTGATGAGCGTCTCTCATTTCGCTCTCATCGTGCCAGCAAGAGTATGGTAATAAGCCAGAGAGCATACTATTGATTGATCACTCTAAAATTCAATTGAATTGCCACAGAAAATATATAGAACACACATATTGAAATACGAGTAGCAACAACATTTAATAAAATTTATTTATTTTTATATTGATTGAATATTTGAAAGAAGCAACAATTAGCAACAATTATCGCAAGCAATAACAATTTGTTACAATAGAATGGAATAGGATATGATAGAATACATTGGATAGACCCTGAGGCCTTAATACCCATTGTGATGCCTGCTTTGTTTTGGATTGCTGTTAGTTTCAGAGGTCTTCCTTCAACCTTGCGAGCAATACAAAATTCTCAATATAATAACAGGCGCTCCATGGTATATCAGAAATGAAGCCATCCATAAAGATCTTAATGTGCTGCAGGAAAAAAAAAAGTGTTCGAAGAGGAAACGTAACTACGGGGCTAAACTTGAGCTGCACATGTTAATCCACTTTCCAGAGTCCTTGTTCATACATCAAGTCTCCATTGCAATGATCTTCGAGCCGTTCTGTAAAGCTAGTGAGATGTTTACCCTTTCTTTCACTTGTTGAAAGAGTAAATAATTATATACTTAGTATGTAAGAGTTCTAAAGCACCTTATGACCAAAAGGAAACATTCATATACAAACCATATGATCAAAGATCAATCGAACCATGTCCCCATTGTCACAAGGACTTAAGCGAATGGATAGGTGGCTTGACCGCCACTGTTTCAAATGCACGTGGTACCAGAAAATACCTCTGGTCAGGCTGCGTGACTAAGTAACACTACCATTACAGCTCCAAAAGGAAACAGTTGGATCTGAAACTTCGAAGAATGAGTTGGCTGATCAGTATCTGCGTAATAAGCTGTTACTGTAAAAGGTCATACTAAAACCGGTATGGACTTAAGGTATACAGCTATGGGGTACTGCAGCCAACTCAAACCTAGAAATTCTACAGAAGTTGCAGTCCAAGCTACTGCGGATGATTGTAGGTGCGCGGTGCTTTGTCCGGAATGTGGTTATCCACAGGGATTAACAAAACGATAAATGAAAAGATTGTCAGACACAGCATCAGACACTTCAATAGGTTGAATGCCCTTGTCAACCACATGCCTGAAAAGGCAACACCCCCTGGACCTCATGAGTGATTAACTCATCCAAATTTACTTAAGTGACTTATAACGTTAGATAAAATTCACTGGTTGTTGTCGTAATAATGAAATAAAAAAAAAAAAAAAAATTTAATAGGAGATACAAAAATTCCTCAAAAAAAACTTTAAAAAACCTTGCCAAGCTGGCTGATAGCCTAAGGCCTAGTCTACCATCGGCAACACTATCAAGGTTCTTACATTATCTCATCGCAAGCGACTTTACCACGACAAAGGGGTGGCAATACATCAAAGGGATAACAACGATAACTTGTTACTTTTAGTATTAAACTTTCTTCTAAAAAGTGTGTACAGAAATGTGTTACAATAGTACAAACTCCCTAAGCAGAGAGAGAGAGAGAGAGAGAGAGAGAGAGAGAAATGATAAAAAAAAATTAAAACGAGTGATGAAGTTACTAAAGAAGGCGGAAAGAAATATTGAATGAAACTTGATTTGTGCAAAAGTGCAAAGGTAATGAAATGGAAATGTGTAAAATAAGATACATAAAGAGAATGAAAGAAGGGTAGATAAATTCAAAATAAAATTAAATCAACAGTCATCGTCGTGATCGTCGTCTGCACATGTGCATTACAAGTGTTTTGATTAATGAAACGATGACTGACTATGACTGACAGACTACCAGACAATAATAAGACAAAAAAAAAAAAAAAAAAATGTATGATGGAAAACAAACAAAAATAAAATAAAATAAAATACAGTGGAACTCCTCTATAACGGTCCAGATATAGGAAGATTCCTCTCTCTAATACCTGCTATCCACATAAGTATGGCATCGTCTATATCTGAATTTTCACATCATCTTATTTTTTATTATTTCGACGTTCTTGACAGTTACTTGCTTGCTGTAGAATAATAGTTTTATACTCTTTACGGGTGTAACCCTCCTGGTAACCCTAGGATCATGAAATTTACATGGTTGATGAACATGGATCAGAAACTTACAGTGACCAAATTTCAGTTTGATAAGTCAAAAAAATACTAAAAACTATTTCTAATAAAAACATTAATTTAAAAGGGGGGTTTGTATGGGAGGTACCCCCCCACTCGTTTCATCGAGCTGATCACAAATATACATATATACTTTATGAGGTCTGCGATGTCTCCTTCTGTGTGTTACAAACTTCATGACAAACTATTAATAATACTATTCACTCCCATGAAGTGTATAAAAACGCTGTCTTTAAAATGAATTCGTTATAGAGAAGTATTCGCTATTGGGGAGTTCGTTATAGAGGAATTCCACTGTAAAATAAAAAAGAAACACGTAAAATAAAAAAAAACAAGAAGATGATTGAACAGATGACGCCGGCGTTTAACTTTATATGTACTTATGTATTTTATTTTTTATTAATTTTGTTTTGTTATTTAACCGCATCAAAAGAAATGAGTAATGACTCAGAGTAATAACAATAACAACAACAACAATAACAGAAATATCATAATAGTAAAAACAACGAAAAAATGTGCAAACAAAAGAGTAAACAAAACAAAAGAAATAAAAAACCTAAATTGAAATGAAAATACAATAAGCAACAAAAGCAACAACTAAAAAACACTTGACAAGTCAAAGCACATAAGCAAACACTTTTACACACACACACATAGATACACACATGCATTCATAAACTTCTTTATACTCAAGAGAACAAAAGCCAGAACAGAGCCTAAAGTTTGTATGAATACCGAGAGCGAAAAACAAATAGATAGAGAGAAAGAGAGAGAGAGAGAGAGAAAGATCAGCATAAGCGAGAGTAATAGTAAGAATAAGACTGGGAGAGACCAAAAATCTTATTCAAGTTGGTAAAATAGAACAATTGCCCCATATATCCAGGGGATCCACCAAAAGCATTGAAGGTGGCACACAAATCCTATATCCTATTTTTCAAAATTTTGTGTTCTGGCTAGTGCCATCAAAGTTATCTTCTAAAACCTCCTTCATGTAACCTAAGAATTTTTAAATTTTTATTAATTTTATCAAGGAAATAGAAGACTATTCCAACACTCCCTTTAACTCGTCTTGTCTTTGCCTCAAATACGGCAATAACTTCTTCATTTCAGCAAAATTTTTTATTCCCGGGGGGAGCTTTTCAAGCTGGAGAGTACGGTTGGTGAGGAAGTAATTCAAAGCGTAGGGCATAGTTTTGAAGAGAGCGCAATAAATGGAAATCTGGTAGTGAAAGGTCGGGTCTATACGGCGGATAAGACATCACTTCCTAATTTAGATCCGGAAAATTTTTGCCGAGTTACCAAAGTATATGCGGTTGAGCGTTATTATGGTGGAAAATGACACCTTTCCGATAGGGTAGTCCGGGGTGCTGTAATTTGATATTTTTGTCAAAATCGGATAGCGGACTTAAGTACACATCCGAATTGCTGGTTAAGTTCCGTGGGAGCAGCTCAAAGTGAACGCTACCTGCCCAATTCCACCAAACGGGCATCATAACTTTTCTCTGGTGAATATCTGCCTTTGATGTGGTTAGAGGCGGTTCATATTTGTTGCTCCATGATCGTTTCCGGTTCACGTTATTGTACACAACCCATTTTTCATCACCAATTATGATTCGCTTTAAAAATAGGTAATTTTTTTTATGTTTGAGCAATGAATCGCAAACATTGATCCGCTTAGTGAGTTGAATTTCTGTCAACTCATACGAAACTGAAATATCGAGCTTGTACATGTATTCAAATTTTTTAAGGTGTCTTTCCACTGTTGTACGTAATACGTTAAGCCTTTCTGCAATCTCTTCTGTTGAATAACGGCGGTTTTCATCAATCATTGCCTTGAATTTGACGTCATCAGGCCCTAATGGCCGACCAGTGCATGCTGCATCTTTAAGCTAAAAACCTCCGGAACGGAATTTTACAACCAGCGCTGACATTGGCGTTCACTTATTGCATCTTTTCCGTATACGTCACATACTTTTTTTTTTTAGATTGGTTTGCATTCTTCCCTTTTCGGAAATAAAAAACCAAAATATGCCTAAAATGCTTACATTTACTTTCCATGGTTAATCAGCTGTAACTTTTACAAATGTTATCGAATATTGATGAATTTCTTATCGGTAATAGCTTAGACTTACACTTTTCAAATGATACCTATATGTTTAATATGTTCGGCCATCACTCATTTAAAATTGAGACTAAAACAATCAATAGAAAAAAACCTACATACATGACTTTTGCACACACCCAATACATCTGAATTAGAATATTCAACACCTCCTATGTGGCTGCCTTGCTCTGAATGGTTGACGAACATGTCTTTGCTGAGCTGGTAGTTTGAAAAAATATCCACTAGGGGAATTGGCTCTGTTCGTGGATTCCTCAGAGGCTGACGGAGACTTCTGAGACCAACTATGGATATCTAACCTACATATCAATTATCTCTTAAGACGATGGTCGATGAACAAAATACCAGGCCCGGATGCCTACCATAACCTTGACAGCTGACTTTTGAGTTTTTGGTCGCTAAAGACGACTTTCATTGACTGCTGTCCATTGACGATTTTTTTGATTCCGGTGTGTAGTAATGGATCCATGTTTCACCTATTGTCATATACTAGAATGCAAAAAAAAATTCTAAACACAAGATGTTTTTCCTTCTCTTCATCCCGATAGATTTTACTATAAAAATCGTTATATAATAAATGTTTAACTTGATCAGATCTTCTTTATCAAGAATCATATTACAAAACACTATATGTCATCATTACTGTTCCATTGAAAGCATATTCACCAAATCGATATTTTTAAAGCAATTTGCTATTTTATTTTATTTTCTTGCTATGCGAACAACAAGGTTAAAATCTTCAAAAAATGTTTATAGTTCGTACCACAAGTTATGTTGGATTCCTCTCGACTGAAACACCCTACGGTACCACGAAAGCATTCATTTGTAGGAAGGGGTAAAATCCTTAAGTAATTAATTAGGCGCCGTTGAATGCTCGTACACACGAGCCTAACACATAATGTCAGCAATTTCAATAGCAAAGAATGATCAATCCTCTGTTGAGCTGATCAATCGCTTTGCAATCTCCAGTGAATTGCAGAAAGATCCCAGTCAAACATATATTCTCCTTCACGCTTCTTTGAATTGAGGACACTCAATGATAATGTAATCCTTGTCTTGGCAGAGACTATATTATAGATCCACAGCGTGGCCAAATCTTTGCAATTACTGCCTGAAGCATCCACGGCCATTTGCGAATTGGGTAAATTCGAAGCTGTCTGTAATACTTGGAATGAACTCGTGAATCCTCCGTAGGTGCAGAGCCATTGTTTGACTTAATGGCTTTTGATACATGACGACACATAAACACAAAAATTGTCATATTATTTATTTTGAAAGAAGTCACAAACAGATGTACCAGATTTCTAAGGAATTTATCTTTCATAATCTATAATATGCCCCTAAGAGCTTTCTAAGACATGGGAGGTTTTTTTTTAAAACATGAAGCCTTGGGTCTCCATCTTGAAAATTTTTATCCCAGAACTCAGAAATACGAATACCTTAGGCCTATTGGTCTGAGATGTGACTCATAATACATATATCTATGATCATCTTTATACAATATTACTTGTAATGTATGTGTAATAAATATTGGTTAAATGGAGAAAAATCAAGGGAAGTCAAGTCAATGCCAAACTTATTTCCTAGACCTTCAGTAAGGACATAGAGTAGGGGTATTGTATTTGATGGTAAATGCAGATGCGATGTCTTAATCTTCTACATGGATCCTTCCGTTTTCCACTATTTTTTCCTCCTGCTGAAGTTTTCAGTTACCCTTAGATTTATGGATAAATGCCATATAAAATCATAAAACCAAAATTCAAAAAAGAAACGCAACAAATTCATTTGATAATATAATTTTTAGTTTTTTTTTTTATGAAATAAGATTGTTCCAATAATTAAAAAATATACAATTAATTTTTACAAAAGTTGAGCAAATCGAAAAATATAATTGAAATATCATAAACTGAAGACCGCATGAGATTCTACAAAGAAAAGATAAAGAAAAAATTATTATTATTTATAATTTTTTGAAATAAAAAATTAAATCAAATAAAATTGAAGATGATTAAATTAAAATCATTGTTCCGTAGAGGACAAGGATCCTCAAGTTCTAGTTCGTCAACAACAGCATCACAGAAGCAACAACAACAACAGCAGCAGCAACAACAACAACTACTACTACAACAACAGCAGCAGCAACAACAACAGCAACAGCAGCAACAACAACAACAACAACAATCTTCAAATAATAATCGTCAGAAATCACAATCAACAACATCACTCAATACAGCGCATGAACAACAGCAACAACATTATTCAAACGAACAACATCACAACAATAAACATCATCATCATCAACAACAACAACAACAGAAGACAATAGCAGCCTCAGCAATACTAGGAGGAGCAATTACAACCACAAAATTCTATTCAGGTATTGATGCAACCTATGAACGTGGTGTTGATGTAGGCGATGATAATGATAACATTCAACAACAACGTGGTATTCTAAATCAACAACACCAGCAACAGCAACAGCAGCATTTTAATGTTGTTAATAGCAACACATTGCCACATAAAAAATCCAAATTCAAAGGACAAAAACAACCAAAATTATTACCACTCGAACAACATCACAATCAACAACAGTTAACATCAGCAACAACAGGAATACCACCAACTTCTTCATTTCTATATAGCAATGCTGCATCTGGCTTACAACAGCCAACATCAGCAACAACAGCAGCAACAGCAATACCATCACAGCCACAAGGACAACTAATGACTTCGATTGCTGCTGCACCAAATAACGTGGCTAATAATAATTATAATAATACAACATCACCATCATCAACAACACTAGGAACATCATCGCAAACAGGAACAGGAGCTACATCAATATCACAATCTGGAAATGCCGCTCATCATGATCATGATGTTTATAATAAATTAAATAATTTAGCATTTCCAGCAGCCAGTGCTGCTGCAGTTGCAGCTGCTGCTGCTGTAGTGGCCAGTGGTTATCAGCAAAAGCAACAGCAACAGCAACAGCAGCAGCAGCATCAACATCTTTTTCAGCAACAACAGCAACAATTTATCAATATCGAACAGCAACAGCAGCAATTATTAGAGGTGAGAGTTACATTTAATCAAATTTTCCTAAATCTTTTTTTATTAATAAATAGGAAATAATGGTAATGATAATGATAATTATTCCTACCCTTTGTCATCTATAGGCTAATAACAAAATGCAAGAGCTTCAAAATCAATTGGATCGTTTGGGTCGTGAGAATCTAGCATTGGAGACTCGTATTGCTGAATTATTACCATTCCAAAGTGAAGTAACAAAGTTACGTGGCGATTTAATGAAAATGCAGGTAAAATAAAACCATACCGATATTTTAAGTGATCATTTCGTAGAGGGGTTAACTCGGTTTTTCACTCATTTAATCTGATAACGGAATAAGATGTTTAAATACTATCGAATATACACTCTAAATGGGAGCGAGACTTCACATCTGGAGACTTCACATCTGGATGATTTCACAAAGGAAATTTAGATGAATTTTATATCATATCATGTGCTGCCCATGTCCATGCAATAAGCTCTAAGCCTGAGTATTCCCAATAACTCGGGAATAAGAAAAACAATCAACAGATATATGAATATACATATATAAAGGAAGGATCGAAATTTGTCAGACAATAGCATCCAATGATTACAACAATAGCAAAAGGGTTTTATACCAAAAATTTCTGGACTTACCCAAAAAAAAAAAAATAAATTAATTTCTAATCTATCTCCATGTATTCCACGCCATCGTAATAGCAGTCATCGACTTCCATTGGTTCCGGCATGGAAATATCATTTGACTTAGCACCCAAACCAAAAATTTTTGAATTTGCCTTCTTATGGTTTTTCAATTTATTATATGCTGGGAATTTAATCGGATTGTTTTTTTTTTGATTTGTGGCATTTTGCCGTAATTTTCTTCATAGCTTGCATTACACGCTTAAAAAAATAGATATAATACTATAAATGTTTTTTTTCATTTGTTGACAAGTATTTGATAATTTTCGAATAGATAATTTAATTGATAGATTTATACGAGTATTTTATATTTGAATTATCGTTTGGCAAGAAACTCTATGCTTGCTGATGGTCCTTAGTTTTGGCTTCATATTAAAACGAGACATTATTTAGCATATGGTGTCCATAGATTATTTTTTACCCTCAGTTTTAAAAGAAGTGATAGAAAAACAACTATAAATGTTTACTATAATATTGGATTGCCTTGCTTAGTCTAGCACCACAGTATGTTGAAAATTTGAACTTCCCAACTACTGCAAGAGTTGGTAGATTCCCGACTAAGTTCTTTGCATTGAAACATTTGATCAGTCACTCAAGCTATTAAAAGCCCGCTGTGATGCCACAGACATAGCGTATTCTATTCCTTAGATATTCTACCTGTATAGTTAAGGATCCATAGAATACACCTGATGTCCCTTCCAGATCCTTGAATAAGTATGCACCAAGCATTCTAGCAGAGAAGGTGACTGAATGACTTCCCCTCCTATTCATCCCCACTTGCTTGTGGGAAGCCTCAGTCTAGTAGTATATCTGCCGATTAGGCAATGTCCATCATAGGTTTGTCCAAACCAAAAAAGTAATAAATAAGATGAAAAAAATAAGAAATATTTTTTAGTTTTTTGTTAATTAATTTTCTTTTTTTCATCAAATTTTAGAGTTCATATGAAAAGAGTCAACTGGAGATTGGTAATCTTAAATATGAGAATGAATCGTTGAGGAATCGTTTGCGTGATGTTGTCAATTCACCACTTTCAGATGCTGAAAAGCATCAAATTATACAAGATTCACAGCGATTGCATAGTTCAGCGCCAGCTTCAATTGCCTTGCCTAGTGTAAGTTAACCCATCCTAACCAATCCAATCCAATTCAATCCCATCATTGGATATATTGTATTAATATAAGAATTATATTTTTCATTTGAATAGGGCAATGATGCAAATGATGTTAGTGTTGGTACACCATGTCTTACACCCGACTGGGATAAGCATTCATCATCGAGTGAGATTTCAGTTGCTTGTTTACAGGATAAAATCATACAAATGGAAGAAACCCATTATTCAACCAATGAAGAGTTACAGGCTACATTACAGGAGTTGGCCGATTTGCAATCACAATTAAGTGATACGCAAACTGAGAACGAACGCTTGGCCGAAGAGAAGGATGTCTTATTTCAGTCATTGTGTCGACAAACCGAGAAACTAAATGAATCACGTAACCAAATCTCAACATTACAAGAACTTTTAGTTCGTGGTGATAATGCCAAACAAGTAGAGGCTGGAAATGCAGAACGTGAGAAAAAACTACTTGATCTGATAAAAACATCACAAGAAGAACGTGAAGCTGTTCTTATCAAACAAGAGGAAATGAATGCCGAATTGCAGGAGTTACGCCAGACTGTTGAAAATTCCAAACAAGAAAACCAACGTCAAGGTGAACGCATAGCATTGCTTGATTCAACATTGGATGCAGCAAATGCTGAACGCAAACAGACTGAAGCACAATTGTTGCAAGCCAAAGAAGATGTATCACAACGCGGCATTGAATTGAATCGTCTCACAACTTTGCTAGAGAATGCACGTTCAAAAATTGATGAATTGGAAGCGGATTTGGCTCGTGGTGAGAAAACCGATCTGAGCGAAGTACTTGATGCAGCACGTAAAGAGAAAGATGCTTTAGAGGAACGTGTTGCTGAACTGCAAGATCAAATTGAACGTAGTCAGGCTGAGATAAGACGTCTAAAAGATCAATTATCCATACTGAATGAAGAATGCAAAGTAGCTAAAAATAATGCTAAGTGTGCTGTCTCTGATTTGGAATATCGTTTGAAACAATTACAACAGGATAAAGATAAATTATCCGTTGATTGTCAGCAATTAAATGAGAATGTTGCTGAATTGCAGGTTCAATGTAAATGTCATCAGGAGGATAAAGCTCAATTGCAACAATTGTTAAGTGAAACACAAAGACATTTGGGTGATGTTGAATTGAAATTGAACGAAGCAGAGACACGCCTTGATACAGAGTCAAAATTGCGCAAACAAGAGGCTGAGGAATGGCAACAATTCCAAGCGGATCTATTAATGACCGTACGTGTTGCAAATGATTTTAAGACTGAAGCGTTGAGCGCACGCGAGCAGTTAGTGCTCGATAATAAGACACAAAAAGAAAAGATACGACTGCTCGAACAACAAATCGAAAAGTTGACTAAACAACGTAAGTATTGAATTACAGAGAAAGTGGTCCCAAGAACCCAACAACCCTACAACCCAAAAACTCATATATTGATTGCAATTCCTCAAAAAGTACCTGTAACTGTATTTCGTCACCATTTGGATTGAAGAGAACTGGTTGTAGATTCGTCCGCCTTTCTTTTACATTCTTTTTGTCATGCAGCGTAATATATCAGAACCAGAATGCCCCATACAAAATCATTTTTAGTGTCAAAATAAAAGAGAAAAACATAAATTTCAAAAAAATTATTATTTGTTATGAGAAAACTCCAAATGTAGAGGACACATAGACATGCTTAGTTTATAGGGTAATCCCCAAGCTTATTAGCTGGGGCATGGGGTTATTAAGACAATCTTGTTTGTATTCCCGAAATGAACAAAGAACAAATATTGTAGGAACTCTAAACCATCTGATGATACAATATTACATATTTAAAAACTAGATTGCAATGTTGAGACGAATGTTGTTGTAGAAAGTTCGGGAAAGGAAGCTACCTCTCTCGGTCGTAGCCCTATGTCTATGAGGTGAGCCATTACACTGCAGAAAGAAAATTGTATCATCAGAGAGACACATTCGTTCCTTATAGTAGCACTGGATGATAAGAGACCAGCCCAACTGTAACTGAGCTAAGATGGTCCGAGTACTACAAGGAAGATTAATTTGACTATCACATCGACAGTTGTAGGGCTCTTAACACAACACTATTCTGAATTCTTTACGAACCGACATTACATTGTGACTACTATTAATAGTGTCGCCTATTAAAAAGGCTATGTCTTTTGTTGTAATGTTTCCATACTAGTGCTGTAGTATGTAAAGCCAGCAGATACTGTTTAAAAAGTTACACATATTATGCTGGTGGTCCGATAGTACTTTTGCTTCCCGGGGTGGGGATGGTCAATATTGGTTATTTAAAAACAACCGGCACGGTACAAAGTGCGTCGAAAGGAATCCACATAGGAGCGGTATAGTTGAGGACTTGTCTAGAAAATGTAAACTGACTGTTAAACGTTACACCAAGAATTTTTCGTGTTGGAAGTAGTGGGAATCTTTAAGTCCTCAACAAGAATGGGCAGTTCCATCTTAACCTCCTTAGTCCAGGAGTACGTGAAACTGAAAGATGTTGATTAGGATGGTAACAATTTAAGGTTACGGCTACTGAGAGGTTGTTATATAGGTATAAGGCCGTAAACTTTGTTTACATCCAAATCAGAGGAAAAAATTGGACAATCGTCTACATAGGTTATTAGCTTGATGCCGGTAGGTGGTAATGGTGGTGTGATGTGTAGAAGGATTAAAAGCAGTCAGTATGGTTAAAATACATTGTTAAACCCAAAGAAATATGTATTCCAAATATTTTTTTATTTTTTGATTAAAAATTATATAAATAATCCATTTTATAGAAATGCAACAGAATGAGACCCAGCAATCGGTATTGTCGACTGTACAACAGGAGATGGCTTCACGACGTAATAAAATTGGCGTAGGCGTTGGTAGTGTTGCTGGTACTGGTAGTGGTAATGGTGGTGGAGCGGTTAGCGTAGTTGGTGTCGGCGTTGGCGGTGGTGGAGGTGTTGGTGCCACTGGAACTGGAATTGTTGGTGGCAATAATAGTGTTGCAGGCAGTTTTAATCGCCAAGATTCACGTCTCTCTGTCAAGACACTTATTGAAAGTATTGAAAATAATAAACAGGTGATTTAATTGATATTTCAAAAAAAATAATAATAATAATACCATCTAATATTAAATTAAAATTATTTTAGAGTAAACAAGATGAATTGGTTGCTGCCGCTGTGGAAGCATCACAATATGGTTCACAATCCAGTTTAAATAGTGGCACTCCACCGGAAACCTATTCACCTATTATATTGCCACATACGACGAACAGTGAATGGAATGAGGGTGTATGTTGTTATTATTCTATTCCATTCGATTCCATTCTATTGTGTTAATATATATATTTTTTCTTGTTTAATATTATTTATCTAGACACGTTTGCCGGTCATTGGTGGCATTGGTAGCGTTGGTGGTAATGTTATGTCAACGTCAGTATCTTCAACAACATCAACAACAACATCAACAGCAACATCAGGAACAACATCAGGAACAACAGTAATAAATCAAACCAAAGGACCATTGCGTGAACAACAGCAACAACAAGTGCAAGTGCAACAAACACCAACTACACCAAGTTCATTAGTTAGCAGCATTAATTATGGAAATGTCTCAAAATCAACACTTTTAAGTGGTAAGCAGCGTGATTTCATAATCGAATTGTGAATCGTCATGATCTGATCAAGTGTTTTTTCGGTTCCTGCAAATCAAATCACTTATCTTTGATAATCTACCTAGTAGAAAGTGTAAATTTTCAATTGCCCCGTTTATAAGACACCCGAAACGGTTTGCAATGAGATCAGCCTGACTCAGAACAGTTTTTGTTTAGTTATTTATACGTGCGACGTCTTGTGCTCTTATTGAAAACGAATACCTCTCAAAATAAGGTTTTTTTTCAAAATCATATTGTACAAGAAAAATGTTCCTTATCCTGATTTTTAATAAGATTTTGCAATGATTTTTCAATCTATAATTCACAAAATCATTGAGAAAATGATAATAAAGGAAAACCAGAAAGAAGGCTATTATTGGCTATGCCAAAGATGTACACTCTTCACGCTCCTCCGGGTTGCATCTAACCTTCCTTTCTTAGCATCACTAAATTCTCTTTTTTCTAATAAGAACATTAATTTAAATGGTGGTTTGTATGGGAGGTACCCCTTCTGGACCATGAAATTTACATGGTTAATGGACATACATCAGAAACTTATAGTGTCAAATCAATTTATGCATGCGTTCTGAGTAAGGCTGATCTCAGTGCAAACCGTTTCGAGTGTCTTATAAACGGGTAAATATCTCTTGACCATCAACTCACCACCAGATGGAAATGCTTTATTGAGGCCCTATGCTCCAATGGGAGATACAGGAAATGATGATGATGATCAACTCAATCATTAATAATGAGCTCATTCCTTAAAAGTAGTTTCTGTTGGAAATGCACATTGAAGGGAGTAACATCCCAATATTTAAGCATGCATATCCATTGTGACATCATTCGTCGCTATGAGAAACAATTGCTTAAATGCTACTTAAACCAGTAATTTGTTAAAAATGAGGCATCTTCCTAGTAGCACAACAAATCCAGATTTTGTTGGATTTTTGTTGATTTAATATTTTTGTTAATGTTGCTCTATAGAGCATTGATTCCCAAAATGGTATATGTAGACCCCCAGGAGTCGACGACGGCCAGCAATGGGTCCATGTAAGGGAAAAAAAGAATTGGGGTCCGTGAGATGTAAATAGGGGTCCACGAGAGCAGATCGTGATTTAATTTTGGCTTTCCATGAGTTAAGAACTACTCTTCGCGAGAACTTTGGCAACTGACACTTAAGGCGAATCAATAATTAATGTTTTGAAGGATTACTTCATGGAAAAAGCAATCCCTTTATCGAATATACATATGTAATATCAGTAGCAACAGATGGGGCACCTGATATGGCTAGACACGCTACCGTGGACTTGTAAGTCATTTCAACAAAATGTATCCGAGTTACAATAGGAATACACTGCATTATCCATCGATAATATTTACTTATTAAAAATCGGAGTGATAGATTACATGAATTTAATCAATTAGTCATTAATGCAGTAAACCGAATCCGAAGCAACAAATAAAGAAGAGAACTTTCATCAATTGCTCCTTCACACTGAAGTACGGTGGCTGACAAACTGCCATGAAGATGCGAGAAATATGCCAATATGCCAAATGGTCTACAAGACAAACAATTTTGGGGACCTCTGCTATAGACCACTAACAGCTGCTGTTCACAGTTAAATGAATCTATGCAATTTTTGGTACATTTCATTTCTTCACTCCATTCAACTTTTTTCTATATCCTGCCTGTGGATTTTGTTGATTATTTAACACTTGGAAAATGTCAGAAATATTCGTATTTCTCAGAGTGGGTGATTCTGGTTTTTTTTTTTTTACTCTTTCTACTTTCTATATAGTTTTTTAAGGTTGCACATGATTATATCACATGCTAGCTTGAACTTGAATTATTGTCCATTGTGTAAATAATTTTTATTTTCTTACTTTTGCAGGTGAACGTAAAGATCCATTGAATATGCTTGCTAAAAATGGTGGATCGAAGCGTAATGCTTTATTGAAATGGTGTCAAAATAAAACAGTTGGCTATCGCAATATTGATATAACAAATTTTAGTTCATCGTGGAACGATGGCTTAGCATTTTGTGCGATATTACATTCCTATTTACCAGATCGTATTCCATACGACACACTAAGTCCGGCCAATAAACGTCGTAATTTTTCATTGGCATTCGCCGCTGCCGAATCCGTTGGTATTCCAACAACTTTGGTATGTTTTTACAGTACTACGACGCATAGTCGACAGCATATCATAAAATTTCAACTTTGACTATTAACTACACAGTAGTTACTTACTGTATACCATAAGAGATATCGAGCCAATTTTTTCTAGGCATTATTATTTAAATAATATTCTTTATTACTAATATTTTAAAAAAATTTTAACTTTTACAGAAATAATTTTTATTTATTTAATTATAGAAAAGGTCAAAAAATGAACACCGGCTCAAGTCTAGTTAGATAGAAGAAAATAGTATGTATAATTAAACTGTGGACCGATGAAAAGAAAAACTTATAGAGAGATTAGACAACGGTAGACGGTAATAAACAATATTATGTCTCGACTTCAAATCATTTCGTCATTCTAACAATTCACGAATTGAGGAGGGATATCATTAAGAAAATTCGATTCAATTTGCAAATCAAAGTGCAGGAAGAAGTATTCTAAAACTATTTCCGTTAAAATTTTAAGACGTAGTAGCCCATAAGAAGTCTAGCTCTTAAGTGTTGCAAATAGACAGAAGCATTTGGAATTTGCAGATAAATATTGTGTGAAGCCATGGCAATACAATTCTTCGGAATATAAGGAATGCTCACTTGTGTGTGGAGAAAAATTGGCACAGCTCTTGACAAAGAAAATACACATAAAACAAAATGGGGACGGAATAATGGTATGGGGCTGTATCATTGGAAGACTTGTCTTCATTGAGTCCATAAAGGACCATAAGGCACTCCCAGAAATTGGGAATAGTAAATGATTTCCAAATCCAGCAAGGCAATATGACCAAAAGCATTCAGCTCTGGTTACTATATAACGTCCAAAAGGATGCTGTCAGGCACCAGGCTAGGCATCCCACCCACTGAACAACTATGGGATACGTTGAAGTACACAGTTCGGAATCATATAATAACATCAAAAAGTATACTCCGTGAGAAACTTTTGTAGGAATGAAGTTAAATTATTCGATAAAATCCCAAAAAATTGATACATTCCATTCCAAAAAGACTAATTGAGGTCCTTAAAAATCGAAGATATTCCATCCGTCATTAAAACCGGTGTTCATTTTTGATGTTTATATTTTTTTTTAAAGTAAACTAATTCAAAAGACTTTTGTGAGTCTTAAAAGATGAAAATTGGCACGATATCACTGCATTAATGGGTAATCAAATTTGAAATTATAAGATTTACATATTTTTTGTTAATTTAAAAGAAATTCATAGTAATTTTTGATTTTGGTTTTTGTGTATTTATAGAACATCAACGATATGTGTCAGATCGAACGACCTGATTGGACGCAAGTCATTTCATATGTGACTGCGATATATAAATACTTTGAGACATAAATCAATGATGAATTAACTAAAATACAATACATAATCTATTTATTTTATATACAATAATACACGACACAACACACAGCATACTACATTACACATCAATAAATAAATCCTAAGGCAGTTCTAATGAAGATGATGATACAATAGCAATACACAATCATCACATTAAATGGAATGGAATTTCATAAACTTGGTACTTGGACGGGAAAAATATTATTAAAGCCAAGTAATGTCTTGAATCTGAAGGACGCTATAAGCCAATCCATGAACGTTGATGTATTGAGTTGATCTACAATGCTGAAGTAGTAGTATCTTAATAGTTCTAAGTCTAGGGAATTATTGAATGATATTGATGATGGTGATGATGATGATGATTGATGTGTTATGTAACTACTGTGGAGAAATCAAAATCAACGTAAACACTATACAGAAGAACTTTTAAGTCGTACTAGACTGTGTGTGTCGTTCCAGTTAACTAGAACTCACTCTACCTACCTACATATATCCTTATCTATGTCTATGTCTATCTCTAGCATTATGTATACACACATATTTAAGATATAATACTTGTCTATGCAAAACAATGGAATGAAAAATTTTACTTCAAAGCAAAACTCCAAAAAGAAAAAAAAATTACAATTTTTAAAATGTTTTTTTGTTTTTTGTTTTTATTTTCTATTTATTTATAGTTTTTTTTTTTAAATTATTTTTTGAGTAAAAATTTAAATAATTTCTTAAAGAAAAAATAGATTTTATATTATAATGAAAAGGAAAATTATGAACAAAGTTATGTATGTGGAGCAGAAATTAATGGAAAATTAGCTTTAGCATATTTATTTTTATTATTATTATTATTTTTATTATTATGAAAAATAAATGAAAATGAAAAAGAAGAAGAAGGAAACTGAAACAGAAAAATAAATGCAAAATGCAAGCAAAGAAATGGAAAACTTTTTATGTAATTTGATAATTGTATTTTTTTATATAGTATAAAAGAATAAAAAATAAATAAAAGAAAAATAATGTAAACATAAAGGGTGATTCATTTAGAAGTTTTTTTTTTAAATTGTAAATACGCCCATTCGGGAAGTGCAATTTTGAATTACTCTTTCCAGCATTGCAACCGGTATCTGCCAAATTACACGAGTGATGTTGACTTCCAAGTCCTGTATCGTAGCTGGCTTATCGGCGAAGACCAAAGGTGTGATATCACACGATCTAGGCGCTAACTGCTCGCCAAAATTATTTCTCAATAAAGCCATTGTGTCGCGCGCTGTGTGTGCCGTGGCCCCATCCTGTTGGAATCAAATATCGCCGACACTTCGGGCTTCAACTTCAGGCAACAAAAAGTCCGTTATCATGGTGCGGTAGCGGGCGCTATTGACGGTAATGTTCTGTCCAGCCTCATTTTTGAATAAATACGGACCGATGATTCCACCAGCCCATAAACCACACCAAACAGTGTATTTATGTGGATGTAACGGTAGTTCGAGAGTCTCTTCAGGTTGCTCCTCAGCCCAAATGCGGCAATTCTGTTTATTGACGTAGCCATTGAGCCAGAAATGTGCCTCATCACTGAACAAAATTCGACGCGAAAACAGCGGATTTTCGTTGAGCTGTTCCAAAGCCCATTGACTGAAATTTAAGCGAAAATTCAAGTCTGGCGTCTTCAATTTTCGGACGAGTTGGATTTTGTAAGCCTGCAAACCAAGATTCCGATGTAAAATTCGTCAAGTTGTTGCATACGATAAGCCCAAATGCTGAGATCGGTGTCGAATGGATTGCTCATGGTCTTCAGCCACACTCTCGGTTTCAGCCGCAATATTCTCCTCACTACGGGCTGGATGTGGTCTGTTCGGTCGCGTATCATCCAAACGCATACACTGCGACTCAAATTTACGAATGGTTTTAGCAATAGTGGTCTCGGAAGGCCGATAATGCGCCCCATATGTTGCTCGTATTGCACGAAAAACATTTTTGACAGAAAATGATGTTTTCTTAAACATTACTGAATAAAAATAAAATGATAGCATGACACTAGTCACGCGTGATCTGTAAAAGAAACCCAATTGACAAAAAAACCTCTTGAATCACCCGTTACTATGTTACATAATTAATTGATTTATGAGTCTTAATGGGGTACTTGCATATTCCCCACCAAGACTTCTGTCATAGCTCTGGAGATGATGAAGATACAGCTAGCATCCAACACCTATATGATTGCACTGCATTTTTTTATGACACCCGTTTTCTTGGGAAGCCTTTTTATCTCAAAGACCTGTTCAGTCTGGGAATATGGAACTGGAGAACTAGGTTCAGCAGTTTGGCTTTAAAAGTGTAATATGAAACCCAATCACCAATGTCCCATCCCCCTTTTTCCAGGCAATAAAATGGAAGGCGGCTTCTGGTGAGCCTACCCTTTGTGCTGAGTGGTCTGCTTATCCTCTACGTACATGGAAGGCTTCTTCAGTAAGCTCCTTCGTGACGCGGACCTGTATTTCTTATGAACATTAATGGCTTTTGGCCTTAGCGATTACTTACTCAATTTTTATATTCTTCACGGGAGTGAATAATACATATTATAACTGTGTCATGAAGTTTGTAATATACAGAAGGGGACAACGTAGAATACAAAGCATATATATTTTTTATGAGTTCGATGAGATGAGTTGATTGTCCGTCTGTCCATCTGTTTGCAAACTAGTCCCTCAGTTTTTGAGAGAATTGAAATTTTGCATATAGGTTCCTTTTTATCATACGCTTCACATTTGTCGGAATCATCCAAATCGGACTACAAAGGGGGGTACCTCCCAAACCCCAATTTAAATTAATGTTCTTATTGGAATAAGTTTTTAGTTTTTTGACGCATATTCATCAGTCATCCATCACCATTCACCATGTAAATTTCAGGATCCTAGGTTTACCAGGAGGGGTACCTCTCATGCAACCCGGAGGAGCGTGAAGAGTATTATATCTGGCAAAGCCAATGATAACCTTCTTTCTGATTTACATCAGAAGTTTATGATAATTGTGAGGAATGACATTGATGGCCATAACACACCTGATCCTCGAAATAGAAGCATAGTTTGAAAGATTCGGCACACAATATTATAGTACATCCAGAAGGCGTAACAGTTTGGAGACTAGATGAATCAATTGTATGGAAAGAGTTACGTTCAAAACTAAGACCATTTTAAATACAATAAATAAAAAGGTTCTTTTAATTATTACATGTAAAGTAAAATTTTTATTAACCGTCGCCTCCAAATCAAAAATAACAATTTATTATTCGATTTTTTTCATTCCCGTTTCGGTGGGATTTCTGCCCGTACTGCCACAGGATGGCGTCGTCTAGGCCACATTTTCCACATGCAAGTGACCATAAAAATTAGTGCAATCATAGCTAGTATTATCCATTCGCAGTATTATCCCACAGTCGTTGATACTAGAAGGTTGATAGTTGTTGCGAATATTTGTCATTCCCGATTCCAGGAAACATATTGTATACTTGAAGTAATATTTTGGCGCAAGTTCTTGATGCATAGCCAGACGAAGGGTACTAATGGAGTCACAAACAGAAGCCTGCGGTCCCTCAACTTCAAAATTTTTGTCCCAGAACTCAGACATACGAACACCTTAGACATATTGTTCTTTTCTAAAGTGGACTGGGACAAAACGAGGTGCGTCTTTGAGGTAAAAGTTTTAATTTTTAACTTGGTACTCTCTCCATACACAGCACAGAAGCCACAAACAGCTTTTACATTGATACTTGACTGTGTTTGTCGTTATCAAGAGAGTGCTGCCTTAGCATTCTATAAAAGTTGTGGGATAAGGGACGAGTTGAATTTAAGATTAGGCAAGGGGGTAACAAATAACAGAGAGGTTGCCTGTTATTTGTTGTTGATAAAACAATTTAGGGCTGTGTGCATGAGAGAAGAAAGATAGACAAAGGATTATTTGGTACTTGATCAATTATGGTTTTCTTATGTTGTGAAAAATAATCCAACGAAAACCCTCTCGAGAAATTTCCATTGGAGGAGCTTATCAATTCGACTGTATTTTTTTTTTATGTGTGTTACCTAATAATTTTTTTCTATGTGAACTGATTTTGAAGATTCTTTTTTTATTTGAAAGCTGGTGCTTGTCATGTGGTCCCATATAAATTTGATCAAGATCTGACCAGTAGTTATTTGTTTGTGAGCTCAGAACTCTTTTTCTCGGTAAACTGATTTTGATGATTCTTTTTTTATTTGAAAGCCGCTGCTTGTCATGTGGTCCCATATAAATTTGATCAAGATCTGATTAATAGTTTTTGAGGTATCCTTAATAATGCGTGTTCCATTTGCGCTACTTGAAGTCGGTTTTCTCTTTTGTTATATTTTTTTACTTTTGGTAATAAACCCATTCATTCAACTCAATTTTTTTTTGTTCTTTCCTTGTCCACTCCTAATTGGAGCATAGGGCCTCTATAAGGCTTCTCCATCGCACACGATTCTGGGCTGTGATGTTGACATCAGCAAGCTCACGCTGGATTGATCTTCTCCAGGTAGTCTTTGGCCGGCCGCGGCTTCTGCTCTCTTGCGGGTTCCACTCTAGCGACATTCTCGCAATACTATCTGGTTGCTTCCTTAGCGTGTGGCCAATCTACCGCCACTTTCTACGCTTTATCTGGTTCAATATTGTTTCCTCGTTTGTTAGACGCCATAGTGCCTCGTTGGAAATAGTGTCCGGCCAGAATATTCTGCATATAATCTTCAAACACTTGTTGACGAAAGCTTGGAGTCTCTGTGTGATGGAATTCGAGATCAGCTATGTTTCGCTTTTGTGCGAAAGGAGACAAATTTCATCGGCAAAATCCACATCCTCCAGATGGCGTGATAGGTTCCACCTTATGCCAGTTTTCTTATGCTGGGTGAGGCTATTCATGACATCATTTAACACAATGGCAAAGAGGAGCGGTGAAAGGGGGCAGCCTTGTCTTACTCCAGCGTTGGTGGTGATGCTGCCATTGTGCAGGACCGCCAGTTCAGAGTCCGCGTACAGCGCTTATATGAGGCGGATTAGTTTCGGGGGGACTCCTTTTCGATTCAAGGCCAGCCAGATGGAGTTGCGCTTAAGTGTGTCAAATGCTTTGTATAATGGAGAGCGCCATTCAATCGATTGCTCGACGATGGTACGAAGTGTGTTAGCTTGGTCAACTCAACTACTATATGAATATGTATATTATATAACACTTTATACATACAATACTTGTATGTATAGAACATAATTTATTATGAAATTAAAATTGAAAATTAATAATGAAATTAAAAAAGCTCTGTTCTTTATCCGAATTTTATTAAAAATATTGTACGGAAAATCTTAGGAAAAGCTTAGTCAGCGGTAAAAAAATGAGAAGAGATTTTTAAATTAAATTTTTTTATAGCATAACAAAAGGCGAAATACAAATATGCAATATTTGCCTGCCTGCCTGCCTGCGTTTCACTTTTATGATATGGTACTCCTCTCATGTACCATACTTATATACCATATTTGCCTTTCGCATTTTGTATACTACTATGTACTAGTAGAAATAAAAAGAAAAACACATCATCAATCATACGCTAGATTTAATTTTAAAAACGCGCTCACTTAAAAAAAAGCAACAATAAAAACAAAAAAACAAAAAGGATAGCAATTTTGGTAGGGCTATATGGACTATTGTATAGCCTGTAATTTATGATCATGGAGCAAAAATCATTTTGTCTTTTACAAGAGGCATCATTAGATGTCTACTCCATATTACCTCGGTTTCTCTTGAGTTTATATAGTACATGATTTTAAAATTCTAGCTCTTAAAGCTTAAAAGAAACAGGCGACCGGATGGACAGATGGATCAGCCGACGATTATGGTTATATTGATTCGTGTCTTCAGCGGATCATTTCTAGTATATACAGTTTATAGGATCTGTTTGTGTTCGTCCAAACTTAATATAACTTTTTTGTTTTTAAAGGTATAGGATATAAAATTTCTCTGTAGAGAAACAACAATGGAAGAATGAATGAATAAAGAAGAAATGAATTGGGTTGGTGGGTTGGTTGGTTGGTTGGTTGGTTGACAGCGTTAAGTGAGAGAGTGGTGGAAGTGTGCTTGTGTGTTTGGGTGTGTGGTTATGGTGCGGTTAGGAATGTTGTGGGTGTGGTGTTAAAATTAATTAAATGCTTTGAAAATCCCGCCCACTGTGCGTTGTTTTTCACGCCGCATGAGTATAGAAACTATAAGAAGAATAGTACGTAATAACAATAACAATAATAATAACGAAAGAAACTGGAAAAATGCGCAAACGCATCTCTTTCTCTGATGTTTTTTTTTTTTTGTATATATTGAGTATCATTTACCCGGTTACCCCTGATCCATTAGATGCTATTGTTGAATAAGAAAATCATTGCAATACCTCGGTTTGGGTATGTTTCGGTTACGTTTAAGACGTGATTTGCTTAAAAGCGGAAATCGTTAGAATTTTAAATAACAATGGAAGCCATTTTCTTTTCTTTTTTCTCCTCTCCTCTTCACTGCCTATCTTTTTTTTCCCAATGTATCTGAATAAGGAAAAGAAAAGATAGTGACTTGGAAAATGATGAGGAAAAAAGGCTTACACTGTGTTTTGATGTTTTAAGGGTTGTGTATGTGTCAGCCTCTCGGTCTGGCTGTCATCACGGTTCTCTTCACAAAAGATTGATTTGATTTAATAAACGTTTTCATAAAACATGAAACTGTAAATGTTTACCATATTCTACTAGAGATGATGTGATAATGATGATGTTGACTTAATTAAAATCAAAGAGGGCGGACATAAATGTCTTAATAAATAAATTATGAGTTTTTGATTATTAAAAATTCAAAATAATAAAAATTAAATAAGTGTATGTATATAGGCAGTATGCCATCCATCGTCCGACACCTCATCTAATCTTGTATTTAGATTGTTAGAAAATAAAAGACTGTTTTCTTCCATTCACCATCTTCTAATTTTATTAACTTCACATTTTTAATGAGAACAAATGATTTTTTGTTTTTCTTGACCGAGGCCAAAGCCGGAAAGCTTAGTATTCATTATGAAGTCAATTTTTTGTTGTCTTCATGTGGTGCGTGGGCCTTTGTCAGGTGGTGGCAGACTTTAGGCTAAAGTGAACACCCTTTATTTTTAATTAAATTGAAAAGTTTCTTTAAAATTTTTCGAATAAATTCATAACTTTTTTTTTCATTTTTTTATTTAAACTTTTTGCAGAGGTGAGTTATATATTTATTTATTAGGATATTAAATTAAAAATAACAATTCAAAAATCATCAGGAAATTCATTCAACATTTTCCTTTTATCCATTTATATTTTTCTTAAAATTTCATTGTAAAACAGAAATAAATAAAATCAAAACCATAAAATTACTTTTTTGTTAGAACATCTGAACATGTGACTCTTTCAGAAATGTAACAAAAACATGTCGCCAATATTTTTAATATATCTCGTGACTAAAAAGCCTTAGCGCCAGCTTATTTATATATTTTGAAAGAAGAGGAAGCGATAATGTCTGTAAGATAAATGTCAATGTCATTGCGCGCTTATGTCATCAAGGGGGAAGGGGCGTTCAAAAAGGTAAAAAAAATTGTGGAAATTCTTTTCGTTTTAAACATATCGCTTGAGAACGTCTTGCCTTGCTTTTGGAATATCCACCTGAAAATTTGGGAATTGGCACTTTTTATATTAAAATCTGAATAAATACAAAAGTAAACTTTACATCATGCGTTCGCTGCTACCTTGGTAGTAATACCTTGCTAGGCTAGTCTGTTAAGTGTCGGCTCGTGATACAAAACAGCAGAGAGAGCGAGTTCAACTTCAGTCCGGAGTTGGAATTTTCATTCATATTTTAATTAAAGCATAAAATGCTTAATGAAGACACACAGTACGATGAAAGAACGCACGATCATATACGAAGCTAATAACAGTAGAACAGAGCAAAACTCAAAGCGTACATACTCTGTGTCAGTGTGTCTGCTCTGTTAACACGAGTATTTTGATTCTCTTGTATCAAGATATGTCCGCTACCTCTGGAGTCGAATGGGACTTAAGTTGGTTGGAGCTTCCAAGGCGGGGAGAATGTTGGCGCTGAACTATTTAAATAATAGAGCTTTGTTTTAGTTAATAGTTCCCTTAAATTTTATATATTTGCCAAGCTTGCGAAGCATTTAGAAAACAACATGGTGACAATACTAAGTGATCCAATTCTGAGGATGTCCCGGAAGACTTAAGAAATGAAGCAAATAGTTGTTTTGTGGAAATTGATAAGAATAAAGATGGTTTAATAGAACTAACTGAATTGATGGTTTACACGACCTTTGACCGTGATTGCAATGGATTTGTCACAGTAGAAGAAGCAGAATTCTTTCTAGATGAACGAGAATAGATCTGAATAGTTTTATAACACTTGCATGGTCGCGTATAAAACCTCTAAACAATTTATGACGAAGCAAGCGATATTGTTCATGACAATATTTCAACTGGAAATAGTCAAACAGAATTTCTTACAAATGAATGTTCGGCAGATGCGGAGCCAGACCGAGAAGAACTTACAGAAGAAGACCAATATGATGACAAAGAATCAGATGTTGGCGTTGGTGAATCATCGCCGGAAGCTTTACCATTACCTGAATACGATTTGGAAACTAAACGATGTATTGAACAAGCCAATGAGGTTCGTAACATAAAATAACAGAGCTGAAGGAATAAATCACAAAGGATATCGGTGTAAACGAGGAATACGCATTGTTGGATGGGGAGAGTGTTTAAAACAAGAAGATCGAGAGTATATTTATACGCTTTGTCCATTTGATCGTGCATCGCAAAAGCAAAGAAGTGGTGGTGCTTGAGGGATGGGTAGAAGATGATAACAACAAATACAATGAGCAAAAATACTCTAATGGTACTTCATGCTGGAATGGACCCCAATGTTCAACTATTGTTGATATTTGATGTGCCCTGGAAAGACTCTGAAATTGAATATATTACAATGGGCGATCGCTTCTCTTTTTATTTAAAATGCTAGCATACCCTAGAACATATTGTGTGTAATCTCGTGATACATAACAAAAAACGTTTTACACAAAAACAATTGCGATAGTGCCCCGATTTTGTATATGCAGCAACTGTCAGTTACTTTAAGAGCTTCATAAATTGTTGAGGTTTGTGCGTTATTGTGAATACTCCAAACCTATTATGCCAAATATGGATTAAGTGGACATATAGAGGATAATCGTCATTACACTACTACTGCTGATTTGGTTTAAAATATGAAAATATTTAGGTATTAAAATAATGATTACACAAATAATATTTTTATTAAATAAAGAAAAGAAAGAAAACGCTTCAGAAGTAGAAATCTATCAGGTGCATTTAATACTATTGGTAAATAGTATGAGAAATTATTTTGCCATTCAAGTAATGACTTTGCAAATAATATCTTTATTAAATGAAGAAAAGAAAGAAAATCCTTTAGAAGTACGGATATATCAGAAGAAGCTTAAATATTATTGCTAAATATTTAAAAAGTATCAGAGAGAGAATTGCAATAATTTAAAAAAAAAAAAAAAATAACTTTAATTTAAATATAAAAACAAAAAAAAAAACAAAAAACCGATTTTGTAAATGCAGCAACTGTCAGTTACTTTATGAGCTCATAAATTGTTAAGGTTTGTGCGTAATCGTAAATACCTACCATACCTATTATGCCAAAAATGGATTAAGTGGACTTATGGAGGATAATCGTCATTACACTACTACTGCTGATTTGGTTTAAAATATGAAAATATTTTTATTAAATAAAGAAAACTCTTCAGTAATTGAAATCTATCAGGTGCATTTAATACCATTGCTAAATATTTAAAAAGTAACAAAAACATAAGAGAGAAAATTGCAATAATTTGTTAAAAAAAAAAAATAACTTTAATTTAAATATAAAAACAATACTCAGCAAATGTTTACAAAAAATCAGAAGAGATAGATAAAAAAAAAAAAATAATAGTTTATTTCTTGTATTAAAATTATTGACTTTTATAAAATAAAGATATATATTTGTTATGCAGGAAAAAACCCACTTGTTTGATATTTAAAAAATTAAATAATATCGGAAGATATAAACTTGAGAAAGGAAAAAATATTTGCAAAAACACAAAAATTAAATTAACAAAATCAACGTACTATGGTAAATAGTACTCAGAAGAGATAGATAAAAAAAAAAAAGAATTGTTTATTTCTTGTATTAAAATTATTGACTTTTATAAAATAACGATATATATTTGTTATGCAGCAAAAAAACCCACTTGTTTGATATTTAAAAAATGAAATAATATCAGAAGATATAAACTTGAGAAAGGAAAAAATATTTGCATAAGAACAAAAATTAAATTAACAAAATCAATTTACTATGGTAAATATAATATGATAATTTTGTTAAAAAAGAAAAACTTATATAAACAATATAATAAAACAAAAAAAAAAAAAACAAAAAAAATGTTCACAACAGTAAACAAATAAATAATAGGTAACACAACAGAATTTCCGTGAACAACAATATAAAATCTCATATTCTTAGATGATAAAAAAAATAATGCCTTTAAAAATGTAATTATCGACAATTTGTTTAGAAGGAAAAAATTAAATTTACTAAAATAAAATATAACCAAAAAGATTTTACAACACAACTAAAAAAAAAAAAAAAAATCCGCGTGATAGAAGTGAAGTGAAACAGACAGAGTGATCATCTCAAAACAATTACAACCTTATATTTAATATTCTTTGTGAGTACTCAGTTAATAATAAATGATACCAACAATATTCTGTTTTGAATTATTTTATTATTTGAGTTAATTATCATTTTTATATTCACTATGAAATTTTGTCACCGCTCCAGCACTTCCAAACACATTGAGTATGCATAAAGATTTGGAATGCTCTCATTGTTTTAAAAAATGATTTGCTCTCTGATGGGGAAATTGTCAAGCTCTCGTACTATTGCCTGAATAGTACTATAAGTTTGTTATGCCGGTCACACATTATGCTACTGATTGTACAATTTCATTTAGCTTGTGGACACTCGCAACGTGTGCGGGGACGGATCATGGAACAATTGCATGGAAAATCAAAAAACTTTTGATCTTGATCGTACAATCGATCGCATAATGTGTGGCTGGCATAACACACAGAAGGAGACAAAGAGAATCCACATAAAGTAAATACATATATTCTTCATCAGCTCGATGAGTCTGTCTGTCAATCTGTCTATCTGTCCGTCTGTATATTGCTTTTGGTTTCTTTGGAGTGTGTAGTTGTTGTTGTTGTGTTAAACATTGTGTTTACGTTTGCCGTCTGTTGTTCCCTCTTGCACAAAAATTAGATAAAATGCAAGCTTCTGTGTGTTTCTTGTTCTCTTTTTTACGTATATTCGCTTGCTTTTGTACAACACACATGCTGGTTGCTTGCATGTCGTTGTTATAAACATTTTTATACACACAAACTGCATGTTGTTGTTGTGGAAATGTAATCTCTTTATTAAGACTTTTCTGGTGGATAATTTTATTATTTGTTGGTGATATTACACATTCTGTGAAAATTTCAAGAATCTACTTAGTGCGGTTCATGAGATACATAAATCTAAAAACGTTACATTTTGTATTTTTTCACTGAAAATTTCATACTAAATTTTTGACCAACGCCGCTAAAGAAGTTTCACTTCAAAAAAATATATATTCACATGTTCCTATTCAAATGTTCCTATTCACATGTTCCTATTCAAATGTTCCTATGTACACGTAGGTCAACAAAATCTACTTTTTTTTCCTGAAATATTTTAGTGGTTCTTTACTAATTCCAGGTCACTGATTTTGTATATGCTTTAGTTTTTGATATACACCTACTTCCTTCATATGGAGTTTGTTTACATTACCTATACTACTGCTCATGGTGTTTATGTTATTGAATATCTTAAACATTAAATTAATATAAAGAAAGATCAACAATTTCATAACAATGTAGCTTAATATTAAAAAGTATTTTAGTAAAACAAAAAAATCTTAATGAACGGCATGGGCGTAGCTATGGGTCAGGGTGGGACAGGTATGGAAAACCGAATAATATGCATACTACATTAATGGAAAAAAATCTTATTGCACTAAAAAAGGTTGGACCATTTATTGGTGAAAATGGAGAAAAGCTAATTTGTTTTCAACGAAATTTACTTTACTTGTTAGAGCGATTCTTCCGATTAAGTATGAAGAATGATTTTTTTATTCAAATGTTTGCCGTGGATGGCTCGGCAGCAGGCCATCCTGAAACATCGATTTGGACAATTTCGGTGCGAATGTTCTGTTTCAAGTGATCAATTATTTAGGGATTGTCGGCATAAGATTAATCTTTCAATGCACTCCTCAGAAAAAAGTCAAGCTAGTCAGAGTTATTGAATCTTGTGCGCAGTAGATTGATGCTACATACATACATACACGCGGCGGTATGGCAAATTGCGTCATCTTGTTGAAGCCATAGCTTATTGAGATCGATATCTTCCAATTCCTGCCACAAAATTTCAGTTATATGTCTCGATAGCATTCACCATTGACAGTCACTGCGCGAGCTTCCGCATTTTTAAAAAGAATGGGCAAATCACGCCACCACTCCAAAATCCGCACCACACATTGTGACTAGAGCTGGATGCATTGGCTTTTGTAAGACGAGGTGTGGATTTCTCGTTCCCCAAATTCTTGAATAATGTTTTTTTACTTAACCGCTTTAACTCATCCGATGCCCACTCAGCGAAGCTTTAAAGTTGTAGAATGTCATCCACTTTCAATCCCATATTGAATCGGAAGAATCAATCTATCAAATATGCTAGGGAGGTGTAGCTGCCTCCCTGCCCATACCTGGCTACGCCCTTGATGAACGGTACTTAAAAGATAAAATGATAATGGGATAATAAAAGTAAAGAAAGATTTGCAAGTTCATAAATCACTTGCAACTGGTTATTATAGAAGTTAAGCTCGAATTTTATATAATTCTTTCTGATGTCTATCATGTCTTCGTCGAGAAGGGTTTTCAAAAACAATCCGATTGTTTTTGTTACATATGTGGTGAATATGTTTTCCAAAAATATCATTTGAGTATAACAGACTTTCTGATAGAACCATATTTGGAGTGTTTTAAGCATATTTCGAGGAAGTTTCCAATCCTGAGTTCAGAAAAGCTAAAAGCAGGCATATTTGGCAGCCCACAAATTCGCAAATCGGCGAACGAACCAAATTTTCTCGGTTCAATGTCAGAAATTGAGAAAAACGCATAGGATTCGTTTGTTTGTGTAGTTCAAAGGTAATAGAAACGGTGATAATTGCGTTAAGAGAGTTGAAGAGACGTTGACCATTATTATACACGGCAATTCGGCACTCTGGCAATTTTTATTTGTAGTGAAGAGGCGCACGACGACTGACAAGGTAATGAGTTGCTTGTAACAGCACCCGAATGGCAGTTCTGCCGACGTTTTCCTTACCTTTTCGAGTATGCAATGCGTGTTCATTTCGTTTGGCTTGCATAGAGTGAGAATGCACGCGAAATGCATGCGAAATGAAAAAGAAGAATCGACAAAAATTGTTCTAGCACAATTTTTGCGTGTAATAACTAGCAGAAAATCTTGGTAATTTCAGCGAAGAACAGGGAGAAAGATTTCACCAAGCCATACCTAGACCTGGATGCCCATATGATGGCTGACTATTGTTGGAGCTTGCAGAGTGATCTACCTGACGTGAATGAGTAATTCACGAAAATCATACAAAAGAACATTTCATAGAGTTTCATAAACCTTAAACGAAAAAATTAGAAGAAAAAAGTATATTTTGCAAGAAGTGTGATCTTTAGAGTGACCAGCCTTAAAATTGGGCTCTTGTTGGATTCATCAGAACTCTGTGTTCTGACTGTAGAAAACCTATTAGACAGGACTGAATCACGATGATACACTTTGGTGTTTAGACATGCCATTTCGTATCATGAACGGTTTTTTTTTGTTTTTATTTTGTGTGATAGCTGGCAATCACAATAAATGACGTAATTATCAAAATGCTCCCAACTTACATGGGAAAATTGCCCAACACTGCTAAGAGTGATCTTTTGAAAAAATCAAATCAAAGCGTATCAATTTGATATTCGAATCCTTCACTCGAATCACATCTACAACAAGAACCTCTCAATTTTGGTATTTTCCCTGTTGTTGTTGTCAAATGGGTCTCGAAACAATAGTCGCATCATGAGTGATTCGAGTCATGGCCCTGTCTAACTCGGTTATTATTCTATAACAACAACCCCTGAAAAATGTCATTTTCCTTGTAGTTGTTGTCGAATGTGATTCATCTATTGATTCCAATAATAAAAAAAATTGAAAACAAGCTGAATTGATATTAAAACCAGAAAGAAGGCTATCATTGGCTATGCCAAAGATGTAATACTCTTCATGCTTCTTCGGGTTGCATCCAACATTCCTTTCTTAGCATCACTATATTCTCTCTGTTACAGTTTGATTATCAACAAAGAACACAGTTTGAGTGGCACTTTTATTGTACTTTTATTCTTTATAAGTTTGTCATTTAATTTGGGTTTGTATGGGAGGTACCCCTCCTGGAAATTTATATGGTTGATGGATATGGACTTATAGAGTTCAAATTTCAGTTTGATATGTTAAAACACAAAAAACTTTTTCTAATAAGAACTTAAATTTAAAGGGGGGTTTGTATGGCAGGTACCCCCTCTGTGGTACGATTCGGCTGATTTTGACAAATGTGCAGCGTATGGTAAAAAGAAAACTATTTTAGCTCTCTAGCTCAAAAACTGAGGGACTAGTTTGCATACAGACGGACAGACGGACAGACGGACATGGCTAAATCAACTCGTCTCATCGAGCTGATCACAAATTTATATACTTTATGTGGTCTACGATGTCTCCTTCTGTGTGTTGCAAACTGCATGACAAACTTATAATAAGTACCATTCACTCCCGTGAAGAGTATAAAATGCTAGAATTTCTAGCTAGAATAGTGTACAGTAAATTATACTGCAGTAAACTGTATTTATAGTACAGTGAATTAACACAATGTTGTTGTGCTACGTGGTCTGCACCGACAGTTTGCCAACCATTACAGCGATAGAAAACATATCTTATTGTGATCTCAACAAAATAATAGTCGATATTCATAACTTATACAAGGACAAATAAATTTGTTACTTTGGGTGCTCAGTCATCAACGTATTGACAGTGAAAAGACTGTTAAAGCTGCCCACTACTTAAGTAATATCGGCATCTTATACCTCAATCGACCTCATGAACGACAAAGACCTGAAAAGATAACTTACAAAGACTTGACATACCAACAGAGGTATACGAACTACAATTCTAAGCGCATTAGCATCCATTTTCCATCAAAAACCTTAAAACACCGGTGGTGTAAGTTTGTCCGCCGCACAGTCTCCGTTCACCATATCTGGGGAAGAGCTAGGATTATAATCAGAACTTTTAAAAGAATGCTCAACGTTTTACATAGACTTGGTATATAATTTATAGTAATTTAATCCACCTCTTCTACTGATCATAAAAACATCTCATCATAGAGTCGTAGGCCCCGGTAACTGGTACTCTTATCTAATTTTAGGTGTAGTTTTATGTATTATATCTAAATCTTGTAAATAAAATTAATTCTTACGATTATATTGTTATTGAATTTGTAATGAAACCACACTTTCTAATAATCCCTTAATTTTAAAATGAAAAAAGTTAAGTTAAAACTTAATCATAAATAAGGTGAGGTGAAGAAAGCAACAATATGTTTTGAATGACTAAACGAATCTGTTTATAAGCCCCCTTCATATCCCTTTCAGAATCATAAAATTCAATAGAAAGTCCAACCCTCGCAAACAGATACAAGATGCTTATTCCTAGCATACACACGCACACGCACCCCCATCCGCACCCGCTTCCTCCGAGACTTGAGACCCATAAGACAAATCCAAACCCAAATTCAAACACCCTCTTTTATACACAATTACACATTCATTGATGTCTTTGTTGTTGGTTTAACCAGATTTCAATTTGTGAGCAAAGTGTTTATGAGATTCTTCTCCTGCCTCTCAGTTTACTACTTCTTCTTTCGTTTCGTATCGTTTATTTTGTGTTTTCTTTTTTTTTTCGTACAATATATTTCTCACAAATCGCCTTGCGGGGGGTTCTGCTTTCGGTCTATATAATGTGACTACTTAGCTAAATAACCCATTCCATTCTATTCCGTTCCGAATCAAATTCAAACTTAAACCAACCAACCCCTCTCAACTATGGACAACTCAATGAACTATGCATCTAAACATTGCTATATAAGTAAATGGATGTGTTTAGATGGATAGATGGATGGATGAATGGATGACATTATCCTTGTGCGTCCACTACAATATACACGATATATTGAATTTTGTGTTATTAGTCTTCTTGTTTTTGTTACTTTTGTTCCTGTTCTTTATCTGCGCTACACTTCCTTGTTTTGCGTTTTATTTAACACCCTCTCACCCTGATACATCCTACATGTATGCCATCGCCACCCTAGTAAGTTTCTCATGTTTTTTTCATACTGCTTATTTCATGGCATTTTCTATTTCGTTTCGGTCTCCTTTGAGTTTATTTGATTTTCTAGTTTATCATCTCCTTGTTGTTGTTGGTTTTGTTGTAGCTGTTATCCTTGTCACTAAAAGATTGTCCTCCTTATTATCGTTGGTTTGGCGGCTTGTTGACTTTTGTTATTGTAATTTTCAGTGATGTAATGTGACATGATGACATGATCAAAAGGCCATTTAAGATGAAAATCAACATTTAGCAAAAGGTTCTCATCCAATATTCCTCCTCCTCCTCCTCTATCCTTCGCATTTAACAATCTTGTTTTATTGGTTTAAATTGAATTTCATTAAATTTTTAATGATGACAATGAAATCGGGTGAATTTCTTCTAGACACTTAAGACAATACAATCAAAATTCAATAATATATACAATAATATATACAATAATATATTCCGTCAGATTGAGCTAATTTTGGTGGTATGTACTTGATTGCTATGCACTTCTAGTAATACATACTATAGACTCTTAAGCTTATGTAGTCTGCAAAATAGTCCTTCGCGAAAAATATTTATTTAATGCCCTCAAAATATTCGTGGACCACAGTTTAGGTCCTTAGGTGCTTTCTCGATTATTAAAATAAAGATTAAGAAATCTATATGGTTTATCTATGAGATAAGGTGTAAGAGTCCTATGAGAAATTAGTCCAAAAGGAGCAGTGCAACTTCCGTTAAGACTTCCATAATCATCCGAATACTCTTCTTGTTAAAGTGTAGGAGCTCGAAGGTCCGGTTCAGTTGGTAGCTAGGCCGGCAGAGTGTCCGGGCAATATTACAGCCTGCTTCATTGCCCACTGTAAGCCTGCTAGCTACCTGGCTTTCGCTTTTTGGCCTAATAGGATATCTTATAGAGGTCTACTACCATACTCATCCATCATTTCGTTACCTAGAAAACCAGAATGCTCCGGCTACCCATATAAACGCAATTGAGTGCTGCCGGGCTTGGTTAAGGGCCAACACAGAGTTACAGATTATTTTGTTTTTGGTGCTGAAGGACGACACAAATCGATCTATTGCTATGGAACTCTCTGAAAAACACACATAAAATAGTTGAGCTACCAACTACTTCGAAAAGACACCAGCACCAGTTCCATCTTCCGTTTTGGATCCATCTTTGTAAATTGAAATCTTGACCAATGGCGGTACCTTGCTTCTAATTGTCACTCCCCGGGAGGGAGGGTACTTAAGATCTAGGCTATTATATACTATGTACATTTTATAGCAGCAGATTTGATCGAAAAATATGGCAATTTCATGGAGGCTCTCGTTGCTCTGCAAACAATTGTGTGTGTCTTCCAGCTAGCCTATCTAAGCAGCACCTTTTTACGTATTATAATGACGATACTACTACTTATTAAAAGAACCATTAATTTAATGTGAATTTAATATTTTACGATTTATTTCAAAACAGTAGTTAATTTGGTGCCCATCATGCCTGCTTTCGGGGGCGTCCCCTTCCTTTCTTTTGTGGTGCTTCTGCTTGGCGCCGTGGAGTGCAGCAATATTTCACAATGACAATAAATAGGATGACACCAATTGGGATTATGACACAAGGACAAATGTTGTGTGAAAGACACGGAGTCTTAAAGTTTTGAAGCCAGGATAATTTATCCATTATGTATTGATTTTTATAAAAATTTTCATTCGACAAACCTCTGTCAGTATGAGAGATTTGGTAAACACAAACCAAAAACTCACAGTGAAGTATGTTATAAATGATTTTTAATTTATAAATTTTTTGAGTGTTGCCATGGAAACTTAGAATAAAAAATTGAAATTGATTGCGATTATCAAATCTTAATGTCCTTCAATAAGTGGTTACTTTTTATAGTTTTCAAAATTATCTTTAGAGTGAAACACGATCCCTTTTTGAAAATCTAAAATCTTAGAATCAATGCTGCTGTTGAATTGGACCCATGATGGTAGCCTGCTTCCAATAATCCCTTCCCGGGAACTCTATTGAAGTTGTTATTCCATTTCACTCAGCTTCTTACCTCTTTTCATACAGGATTATGCTATAGCACAAAGCTTAAGAAGATGCAACTCACGGAATCTGACTGCACATTTTCAGCTACATATATATGTGATTGAGATATGTGCCCACTGCTATCCTATTGAGTAACAACATTTTAAAGACGAAATGTTTAAATGTGGCGTCGGGCCAATACCAACAAAATTCTTTAGGAATTATTTCTCCATCTAGTAAATTCACCAAATTCACCCCATGTCCAAAGCTGTTGTTTGGAGATTACGATATTGTGTCAAAGACACAGAATGAACATAATTTTTAAGAAGGTAAGTAATATGTTAATACATATTTGGAAGGGATAATAAATTTGAAAAAATGTTAAGCTAAGACCAAGAATTGCTTAGACCAGGACTGTCCAACCTTATATTTTATTTTATACTAGCTGTTCCCACGAAATATATTTGGAATTGCGAGTATTTTGTTAACTTTTTTCCTAATCATCGCTGTTAAATGTTTCTGCGCTTTAAAAGAGGAAAACATTCGAAAATCAACCAAAAAGTAGGCAACAAAATTAAAAATATGAATATCTTCTGATTTAGTCGGTCGATTTCGATAAAATATAGGCTAAATGTGATGCGAAGCTTGCTAAAAGACATCAGTCAAAACCGCTTTTAAATAGCTTAAGCCGTTTCTGAGATTAGCGTGCAAAGCCACAAAAAAGCTTACGATTATATATATATATATATACAGGTGTGTCACAGAAATCTAGAGAAATTAAAATTGAATTGATTTCGAAGCCTAAGAATATGCAATTAAAATTTCCATAATACTGATACTTTAATTATGGAGTAAATATATACTTGCATACTAAAATTATAAAAATTTTGTTTGCATATTTGGTGATGAAGATCCGGTCAAAGATTGCCCAGCGGATTACAAAATCAAAACTGTTTGCTATCATCTATGACGAGACGGTTGATGCGAGTAAAATTGTACACCTGACTCAAAATGATTTAATTCATTCAACTGAAGTCCACGACAGAAAAAGATGTGACGGAAGAAATCACTAAAGAGTTAGAAGCTTTAGATTTGAATATTATTTGGATATGATGGATGGTCTAACTTATTTGTCAACGAAAATGGAGTCCAACCATTGGTCCAACCATTGGTGTGTGAAAAACAATACATATTGAGGCATTAGAAAAGGTTAAGTCATCATCAAAGGCGACATAACTTATAAGTGCCATTGAAAAACCGAATTTCTCATCTCCCTGCAAGTTTTTACCGGTGTCAATTCTCCAATCCTGGCTCTATATACCAGAACTTCAGATATCATCAGCTTGTGCTCATGTTCCAATGTAATTGACTTGTTATTTAAACCAAGAAAAAATGAAGCATCTTTCGATGGAATTTTTGAAGAAACCAAGAGAATTGCTGACGAAGTTAAAAAAATTCTTCGTTTATATGGTCAGCAAAAAATCGGCACTAATATACGCACCGAAAATTGTAAAATTACGATAAACTATGGTAAATATATCAAAGTTTTCCACAGTGCAACCATTTACTATCCTTTTCTGGATTTCATGATTTTTTTTTTGGGTATCAGATTCAAAGGGAAATTCATGGAAATTCAATTAAAATTTTCCTTCAAAATACACAATTTTCTTCAAAGTTTTTCATTGAAGGTTTATGAAACTTTATGAAATCTGCTTTTATATGATTTTCGGGAATAAGTAACGTTAGGTAGATCCCTTTTCAAGCTCCAACAATAGTCAGTCACCATCAACTTCCCTGCAAAGAAAAGAAAATTTTGTACAAAATTTCATCAGAAAAAATCTTAATTAATGAGGAACTTCTTTATCAATCAAGAGGTTGGCTAGAACTAGAATAATTCATATTGTGATGCCAATCAAAACTTTATCAGGTCTTGGATACATGTTTCTATGGAAACATAACATGCATCAGACTAAAGTGATAACACATTTCACACTAGTTTAAACAGTATAATACTCGTACAATAATAAAGTCAAGAAGAAACTTACCTATTTTTAATCAAAGTAAATTTTTGTATATATATCTTTCTATGCATCTTTTTATCAGTCCATCTTTTGATCATATGTTATTGTGTGTTATTGTGAATGACTTACAAATGAGTGATAAACGACATTAGTCAATAATGATACAAATGGACAAATAGTGACTTCTGTGTATCTCTCCTTCTTTCTATTATATTTCTGTATATGAAATCTCACTTAAAATGTGAAAACAAAAAAAAAACATATGGCAAACGTTTATCCCATTAACATTATTATTTCTTTATGATTTATACTCTCACATGGGGATAACTATTGTATGTATGCAAGAGTATATCGTAAGCTTAGGGGCTTCGCACTCTTTCGCTTTTGGCCAACAACTGGTCCAAGGTTAATCGGTATGTGTATCATGGGTTTGGTTCGGTACGATTTGGGTTCATTTTCATTCATTTTGCCATATATGTATAGGTATATGTAAGTATATGTAGTAAGTGTGCATTGAGCATTTAAGTGGAAACTATAGATAATATTTTTATAGTATTATATCTTTACATGGTGATTTCATACTTTGGTTATGATGATGGTTTTGATTTTGGGAGTTTTTGTGAAAATTGGGTTTTTGTTTGCGTTCAGTTGGTTCATTCATTGGTTTGGGGTGGATATCTCAATGATGATGATGATGATTATACGTACGTATGTACTAGTATTTATGTATATTAAGAATATGTCATATGAGATAAAATTTATTTGGTTTTTATGATTTATGTTCTGCAGTTGAGTTCACGAACGTGGTCAAGTTAACATGTGTCAGCGAAAAAAAGAAGCAACCAAGTAACATCCTTGAATTACTGCCTTACTAGATTTCTATGGACACGAGCTCCTTTTAGTTAAATCTATGTCCTTTTGTTTTTGTCTTTGAATTGGAATTAATGACCAACGGACGTTAGAAGAGACACCATTACCACTACCACTATCACTACCATCAACATTCAATGATGATGCAGCAAAAGATTGAATGTAAATGGACATTTTGAAACAGTTTAACTAGACTCGATTATACGAGTATGTTAAACAGAAACCAGTTCTTTTAATTTGTTTCACTAACAGAAAAATGAGGAAGAATACATAGCTTTAATCTTACCTTACCCTCTTGGACTTGAATATTAATATCTTTAACATAAAAAAAAAAAAACAAAAATAAAATTAAAATTGTCACAATCCACATAAACAGGAAAGAAACTCAGAAAGCAGACATTAAAAGCAGAAAAAAAGGATTATAATAAAGCAATAGAAAGTTCCTTCTTTATAAGAATATAAAGAAGCGACTCAACACTTCCGGTAATGAATGAAAGTGAATAGATAAAAATAGGGGAAAAAATGACCAACCAAAGCGGCAGATGAATGAGATAAATGAGTGTCTATGGAAGGAGTTCTTTTATTTTTCTTTTTTTTGATACAACAATACTAAAGAACATTCACTCACTCACTCACTATTTCATTCAATAAGAAGTTAATTTTGGACATTTCTAGAGTTCAAAAGGCAAAAAAAAAAAAACAAAAACGTCGACAAGTTACCAAAAATTACACAAAAAAAAGAAAAATAGAAGAAAAGAAAACAAAAAATCATTTCCTCATACACACATATAAAAATATACACAAAGAGCTTTATGATTTTCCGGTCAATACAAATCGAATCGAATCGAATGGAATCTTCAATATATTCTGCTAGTACTACCAGGAGCACAATGAACAATAGAAATTGAGAAAAGTGGAAAATGACAGATAGGAAGAAAATTCTTGGTTGCTTGTGTCAAATCAACAAGCATGACATATTGTCTAGTATAGTAGAATCCAAACCCAAAATGTACTCAATCTTATTGTAGTAAAGTCGAGAGACAAGACAGCACAGGAAGTAGTTACAAGTCGTAAATTAAAAGAATATCGAATTTAAATGAATAGAATTCAGAAGAGAGAGAGAGAGAAAGAGAGAACCTGAGTTTTGGCGTTTTGCCACTGTTTCAATATGAACTGATCCGATTTGATTTGGTTTGGTCTGATTTGATCAATACTTACTACTTATAACATTTCTTTTACTCTATTGTACTACTCCTTTGATCTTTATGATCATCAATGTCATTGTTGTATTAACAAATCGTCTTAGGGACTCCCATTGAGTCCACTGCCTAATAAATTTCTATCTATTTTCTATCTACTTTTTATTTGAAACATTGCCAGTGTCTTTGTAGAGGGAACTCAAGTTTTCTTTTTTTTTTCTAGTTACAATAGTATAGTATAAGGATAATACAATTAAAATTGTACAATTGCAGTAGAGATACTTACTTATACAGGACAAAACAGTTGAGTATTTACTGAAACAGGTAACTGGTGTACTCTGAAGTGTACTTCAATGTACTATGCTTGTACATACACGTATTTCATTTTTTTAATATACCTAATATTTACTTCATTTTGGATCCTTCAAAATAGAATAAGGTACGATAGACAGATCAACAGTATTTAGAAGAAGAATTTTCAATTATGATATTGCTATTATCAGTACATGATTTGAACATAAAGTAAAATTATTCGATGAAAATTCTCAAATTCGCAGGACTTTAGTATCCATGATAAAGGGGAAAAGTAGTGTTAATGCAAACCTAATCGATGTTCATTGTAGTATTCCAAAAACTCAATATAGTATAAGCAAATGCAAAATGTTGAAAATCTTCCAATTCATACCGTTATTAAAGCAGAACCTTTTAGTTTTTACCATGCTTATTAAACCTAAACTGCACTAGCATCATGTTATCTTCTCTGATGTGAAAAAGTTTAATTTAAAGAGTCCACCTATTATAATCAAGATTTGTGATAGTTTTTCATCACTTAAACTTTGACTAAGCTCCAATTTTTGTAAACGATTATAAATGTGAAGGTATACTAAAAATTTGACCTTCCTTTCTTTGACAAGCTTTTGATCCTTGTGCCGTGGAAATGCAGGAATTCATACTGTCCCTTCTGCGATTTTTGAGTTTATTCAAGCCTGTGCTTAATGTTCTAATCAAAGAAGGTAAATTAAACTTATTATTTGTGATCCTGGACTCCTCTTCCAATAAGAGGTGTTATTTTGATATGCAAAGAAAAATGGGATTTTTTGAGATAAATGATCGGATGTTTATTTCATTATAAAGAGGAAGATATGCCGTTAATAATGGAAAACAGCATCAGCCAAATGGCCACCACGACCACGCTTACAGGATCATATCCTTTTCATGAAATTTTCCATAATCAAATTGCAAAGTGGCTGCCCTATGTCCTCGAAAGCCTAACGAATTCCATCTTTGAGGTCTTGAATCGACGCTGGGCTGTTGGCGTAGACCTTATCTTTTATGTGGCCCCAAAGGAAGAAGTCGCAAGGTGGTAAATCACAAGACGGTCCAGAAACTTTTCCCGTAAAAGATCAATGGTTTCGTTGCTTGTGTGTTACGTAGCAACGTCTTGTTGAAAGTAAACGTTGTCCAGATCAATACCATCCAATTCCGTCTTTATGCAAAATACGGTGTAATGACGTTTGTGGAATGCCCAATTCCAAAAAACGATGAGGAATGGACAAACCTGGGTTTTCTTCAACACTTTGGGCTACAGCAGCAATATTCTCAGTTGTTCTTGTGCGACGTGCACGGGTTTTATTCTTCACATCACTAACTTGTCCCAACAGCTCGAATTTTTCCACCAATTTCTGTATTGCTGTCCGACAAGGTGCTTCACTAATTCCAAATTTTCACCATTTTTATAGTGAGTTTTAATAATTTCATTGCGTTGTTGAAGCGTGTATCATTCCATTTTTATTAATGGCGTAGTTTCTACTTGTCAAATGTCAAAAAATGATAGCTTCAAAAGTGACATCTACCAAAATAGCGGGCTATTCAAAATAACACCTCTTATTATTATAACTTGGATTTACTAGGCCGCATAAATGAGTGAAAATAATGTGGACCACCAACACAACAAATGTTTGGAGTGCAAATTGGTATTTCATTTGGATACCAAGTCTGACCAGAGGCTGTGTCTGGTACCATGGGTGGTCAGAAGTCCACGGAACTTGTTCCGTCCTGACCAGTGGGTACGGCCTCTTTATGGGAGTTCCGTGTTAGCTAACGAGGAGTTGCATTATACAACCAGTTGCTGTGACCCATAGAGCACCTAAGGTTTCATATAGGCCACAATTCCAGACCAAAGAGTGAATCTAATGACTTGAATTTGGTACCTGCGGATATATACACAAACAAACGTTGATTGAAGTTTTTCAATCTAAAAAAACAAACCTCGTCTCAATGATGTTCGTAAAGCTGCACGCCTTCAGTTTGTGAGAAAGCAAATGACGTAGAACAAGGAGTGGCACACTATCGTGTTATCTTATAAAATTCCATGGACATTCCAGCAGGACAACGCACCCATTTATATTGCCAGGTTGTGAAACAGTGGATAAATGACCAAAATGTGGAATTACTCGATTGGCTGCCATACTCCCCGGACATAAATATCATGGAAAACGGCCTATTGTCCCAAAAAGAATTTGATGATTGGTAGAAGAGATATTGCCATTTTACTTTCTAAGAAGTGTTGAAACTATTCCGTTGATTGGGAGTGTATATCTAAGAGAACGCTGATTGATTGATTCATCAATCTTCGGGCTCAGTTCCGTGACATTAAGTTTTCAATGACAGGTGTTCACGTTAAACAAAATCAACTTTCATGTCCGAATCATTAAGTCGTTAATAAACCAACATAACTTAAAGCTTTTCCAGTTGCTTCCAGCGAATAGAATGATTTTTATGGTCTTACCATATACGCTCCGCGCCACTTGAATAGGACACCTTGTAAGCCGTCAGTATAAATGCATTCCCTCAAAAATTAACATTACAATTAACGGTTTTTTCAATGACTATTTACCTGTCTATATAAAAAAAAATTTAGCGCTGGAAGTAAACCGTTATATGTATTTTGCTATTTTGTTTTGATATCCATCAAAAACCATGCACAAATTTTTGCGCCACTTGAATAGAACATTTGTTTAGTAAGACTTCTACATGTGCTGTGTGCACACGTTTTTTTGTTTAATCGCTTTTTGAGATAAGTTCTAATTATTCAATATCAAATTTAACTAAAATGGGTCGAGGAAAAGCCTTAACGGAAAAAGAAAAGGAAAAATAAAAGCTTTCAAGGACAGTGGTCTATCTATTGCCACAATCGCAAAAAAAGTCGAAAGTGTCCGCATTCTTAGCCAACGAGATAAAATATGGAAAAAACATGAAAGGCCGTACTAAAAGTGTCCTCTCTGATGCGGACAGACGACTTATTTTGAGAAAAGCCTCAAACTCTCACGACTCAATATCCAAAATCAAGGCAAAATGTGGACTTAACGCAAGCTATTCGGCGTGTAATATCAAAAGCTGAACATTTAAAAAGGTTAAAAATAAAAAAAAAAAACACTGAATCCACTTTGAAAGGAGCAACGCCTTCTTTTTTGCCGTAACAATATGAGTGGCAACGCGTCATATTCTCAGATGAAAAAAAATTTAATTTAGATGGACCCGATGGCTACACTTATTATTTCCATGACCTACGAAAGGAAACGCATCATTTGGACCGCTTACATAGCAAGGGTGGAGGTATCATGGTATGGGGAGCGATCTCGTATTACGGCACCTGTGAGTTACAATTTTTGACAATAAAAATGAATACGATGGCATAGAATGATGTCCTAAAAAATGCATTTCCATTCTTCCACAACCTTTTTGGACCCTTGCAATGGACATATCAACATGATAATGCGCCAATCCATACTGCCCGAAGCGTCAAATCCTATATTGAAAGCCAGAAAGTGGCTCCTTTAAGCTGGCCACCTCACTCACCGGATTTAAACATCATCGAAAATGTTTGGGGATGGTTAACAAGTAAATTGTATGGGGCCGGACAGCAATATGGAACCATACCTGAACTAATAGAAGCCATCAAACTAGCTTGGAGTTCAATACCACTCCATTATTTAGCCCAGTTGTACGAATCAATTCCAAGAAGGATCTGTGAAGTTTTGGAGCAAAAAGGGGGCTCAACCCACGACTAAAAAATTTCAAATGCATTTGACAATAATTAAATGTACTCCAATAGAAGAATTACACATGTTTGAAACATACGAATTTTAATAAACTGCTTTTTTGAAGAGGTGTTCTATTCAAGTGGTGCATAAATCTGCGTGTTTTTTTATAGCTACTTTACCAAGAAATTTGTAACAAATTAACTGTATCAGTTACAAAAACAAATCCTTCTGAAATTGATTTGGAATTAATTATAGATTCATTAAAAATTAAAAAAATATAAGTGTATTCTTTCTGGATCTGTAAAATTAAGCTTTAAAAAAAAGTTTGTTAGGTGTCCTATTCAAGTGGCGCAGAGTATCAGTACATGATAGTAGATGTAGTTTTCCGATTAATCAATTAATGATGTTTAGTTGCAAATATTTGAAACATTTCATCCAGTTCTTGTTGGTAGGAAGGCTTGTGCTTTAATCTTTTCACCACTTTTTCTTAAAAAGTCGTAAACTATCAAACAATCACAACTATATTCTTATGATAGAATTTATTTATGATTGTATATGTTATTGTATTATTGTTGTAACGTTACTTATACCAAAATTGAAGATTTGCAGCTTGAGTAAAATATTTTTAAATTTCTCATAATTCATTTGATTTAATTCAAATTTTTTTTTGGCGTTGTCTTTGTTTGTTCCAGCAAAAAAACAATAAATCTACAATAATTTTGTGAAGCACAAGTGAAAAGGGACATAACTCAAACTGAGGCCGAGACCAGAACCCAGTGATTTACGTATAAAAGAAAAATAGGAAAATTGTTAAAATATGTTTTCGGTCAAATAGAAAATTTATAGAGAGACAAGAGAACAAACAATAAAAGAAAAATGAAATAATAATTACGAAAAACTGAACAAGTCCAGAATACAGTAAAGACCAGCGGTTCGAAAACCTACAGGGGGATCTATGAAATGACTTAATATTATCAAATATTAAATTTACTTACTTTTGCTTTGACTAATCATCAGCACAGTACACAAAACTTAATACAAATTTATATTTTTTGATTTTGTAAGTCGATTAAATAAACGCTATATGTTAAAGGAAGATTGCTACAATACACCAGTGAAATCTTCATTCAAATAGGTTAAGCATTTTCTGAGATAAGCGTGCACAGACAAACAGACGTTTACGATAGATGGATAGATTTAAAAAAGAAAAGGTTAACAGAAAAAAGTTTGTAAAGTTTTAAATTGATAAAATGAGCTCTTGGATGGGTTTCAATCCCTTGTCTATGCGACCATATTCAAGGTATGTTCCTTAAATAACCAATCTTTCAATTTAAATCATATAACATAAGCGCTATCTAATAAAGTTTGGTAGTATTGGAAGCAGTTAAGCTCAAGATGATCTATTGTTAGCTGACAAAATTATGCACGTTTTAATGGGACCTGTTTAGGTGCTTGTGTCGTAAAAAAATGAAAAAAAAAAAAAAAAAATTGATAAAAAATCCACTGAGATTTACGAAATGTTCAGAAAATTGTATGGTGATGAATGTGTGAGTCGTACTCAATTTTACACCGACCTTATGCGATTTATAAAGTGGCAGTGAGCATTTAAATGATGATCCAAGACCTGCGTTATGCGAAAAAGCACGTGAAATAATAGCTATCGATGCAGGCAGAAGATTTAAATTCATCTTATTGTGCAATCTGCACAATATTAACTGAAGATTTGGATAAAAGAAAGGTTAGTGCAAGTTTTGCTCCATATCAGTTGAATGAAGATAAAAAAATCGTGCTTGTAGAGCATTGCAAAGACATCATTTCAACGAATTTTTGATGAAAAAACGGATTTGTGTGGTCAACCACGCTCCGTATTCACCTGTTCTATTACCCTGTTACTGTTTTCTGTTCCCAAAACAGAAAAATTCAATGAAAGCAGCTATTTGGATAAATTTGTTGATTGTTCCAAATTGAGTCAAATGTATCTGATTTTGAACAAATATTACCTTTGAAATATAATACCATGCTTGTTTTATTTTATAGCGGTAAATTTCGGTTATTTAATGAACATGAAACTGAGTTTTAGGAATATTGTTGTTGGTACGAGATTCAAGATATATCTTGGATATGGACTATACTATGATAAGCTTAAGAATCGCTGTAGTAGAAAAATATTTCCTATTACTATGAACGATGAACAAATTCAACTTGGAGAATTATTACGGGCCAATGCACTTCAATTCGTTTATTCGTTTTGCTTACTAAAAGTTTTTATCCTTTCCTTCATATCCTTCTTGGATAATCGAAATGAATGTAAACAAATTTTATTACGGTTTCATTTCGTTTCGTTTGTGATTCTCTTTCTTTTTTGTTACATTTTTCTCTCTTAATATAATATTGTATAAGCGCAAAAAGGATTCAGGCCATTAAGTTCCGGAAACGCAACAAAATTGTGAACTAACTGCGACTGTCTAGAATTGGTTGTATGCAAAAATATATGTATGTATATATATTTATTATTTTTCCAATTTTAGTAATTTAGAGAAAAAGAAATTAAGCAACCCTTCCGTTCCAACACAAGTACAATAAATCAATAAATTAAAGATCAAATGCGAGATGCGCTATGGTAGCGCTAAGTTAGAAGTGAGCAATTGCTCAAGAGTTTTGACCGGAAACGGAAATGCGTAACTCCTTCTGCTTTTACTATACAATATTTGTAGGCTGTGTGTGTGTGTGTTTACTTTTCCATTGTATTGTGTGTATTTTGATTGTTTCTTTTTTTTTTGTCCAACTTGTTAAAAGAAAACCACAAAAATTGTTTCAATTTTCAAGTGGATTCTCTAAATTGCTTTATCCTTAATTCTCAATCAAATGCGACCGACTTTAAAGTGATTTCTTGCTCAATAATCGCGTAAAATTTGTGGTGGATTGAGTTTTTAGGGGAAGCTCTGTGTTACACAGAAAATGTGATTTTAAAATTTTTGAATGACACATTTCCGTTTCCGCGCGCTTGCTTTCATTTCCTGTTATCCTTTCCTATTTTCACTGTTTCTTTATATTTTTTTTTGGCATAAATTCAAAAATGATATTTTCGCTCTTTTGGCTTTTACGTTTCATTTAGCAAACGATTTCATTAGCTTAAGTGCGTTCATTCGTTCGTTTCTTGGTTTGCTCCTTCCTTCGAGGGTTTGCTCTGTCACTGCCACTTCACTGCAAATTGTTTGTTGTCCTGCTGCTACGGGCTTCGCATGTCCTGTGACACATATTGTTCATTCGTTGCCATCCTTACTCTTTCGTCATTGATTCTGATTGTGATTGTGGTGATGATGGTATGTGGTGTGGGTAGTGGTTTGTTAGTTTTTTCTCTTGACTTTTCTATGTGGTTCATAGGCAGTCGTCGCCCCCTTGTCCGCTAAGTTGACAATGCGCGTGTTCTTTGTCCTTTGTCCTTTATCGTCGTCGTTCTCGTTGTTGTCGTTGTCGCCATTCAAGTTTGTTTTTCCGCTTAAAGTATTTTTATTGATAGAAAATGAAATCTTGTATCAAGTTTTTTATGACCAAGCGCATATCAATGTCGTAGTTCTTTCAGATTCAGTCTGTGCTACTAGCAAATCCTTTATTGTATTGTCCTCCTTTTTGTCCTTTTTTTTTTGTTGATGTACTATTGTTATAACTTGCGTCATCTACCATTAATGCTAATCTAAACAAATTTTGCCATTAAACGCGCTTCTTATCGTTTTTCTTTGGGGTCAACTCAACGCAAGGCAACTCAACTTAACTCAACTCTGACAAGGTCCTTTTTGTCGACTGTCCCATCCTGTTCGATGGCGTATTGTTATCAAGGCGTATTCTTTATAAAAAATATATGTTGTAAGTGTATGTATGTGTGTGTGTGTGTATAAAATATTGTCAATCAATTCAATTACAAGTTGACATCATTGTTAGTTATTGTTCTTGTTCTTGTCCTAGAGTGATTTATGCCTTCATACTCTTCATGCACTTGCCCACTTAAGTGTCCTGTTTAGTTGCTGTCTTCTATGTAAATGTTGTAGCCCAGGACAATGTAATTACATACATAAGATATTATTATATATTGTAATGTTGGCAAAGGCAGAAAGGAGTTAATCTCTTGAGTTATCTATTTTTTGAATTATGTATGAAAGCTTTGTCTTGTCCATTTAGATACTTTTTTTAATGTAAAATTTATCCGAAATACACATATACATATTATTTCCGTAATCGAATAAACAAAAACTCATTGGCTTTAAGAGAATTTACATGAGTTAGTTTTGTATACTACAATATATTGACATGACTATACAAATAAAAGAAACTGTTTAGACCTCATGACAAACTTATTGTATGCAATATGGTGGTTTCCTCAGGTTTTGAGGTAGAGAGCTGAACTTTGCTTTTTATGTCGGAACTAGCCGAATTCAAATTGATGTTATTTTTAGAAAAACTTTATTGTTTTCATCTAACATGTAAATTTCAAGATCCTAAGATTACTGGATCATATAGCTCCCGATATTTGCAGTATAAAAACTAGAGTCAGTACTAAACATAAGTCAAAACAATAATGAGTGTTCAATCACAGGAGTGTCATGACGACTAAGTGCCTGTGACTTTGCTTGATGGAGCACAAAACCGCGTTGGTTCTCATGAGATTTACAAAAAATTGGAAAATCTCTCAGTGAGAGTGGGAAACTAAATCATCTAATTGAGGCCTTACATATAGTACATGGGTGCACTTTTGGCAAAAAAGCAATGGTCGTTTCACAAAAATTGGCTAGGAATTTAGGGGGTCCCAGACAGCAAACATGGGTTCTGATAGGTTCGGTGAGTAAATCCATACTACTTTATGTAGCTCCAATTTGGGCAGAGGCACTGGCAACCAAGTCGTACCTGCGAAGCATAAAGTGTGCTTACAGGGCTGCTAACCTGAGGATGTGCTGAGCCTATCGGATTGTTGCAGATGATGCGGCAGGAGTATTTAAAGGCAGACTTCCAATATGCCTCCGAGTAAATACTCAGTCTAGTAGAAGTGAGATTAGGACCAGGTACATAAATGTATGACATCACAGGTGGAGCAGTACGAAGCCATGGAGGATACACTAGCTCATCCCAAGTATTACAGACTGTCTTAAGCGTCGATCCGGGGACGTAGGATTCGAATTTACCCAATTCGCAGCTGACCATGGATGCTTCAGGCCATACTTGCACAGATTTGCGCACGCTGTGGATCCATACTGTAGTCTCTGTCAAGATGTGGTGGACGACCCGAATCTCCTTATTCATCAGTGCCCTCGATTCGAAGAAGCGCGAGGGTGAATGCACGCTCGCCTTCAACCAGCCTGCAATTCGCAGAAGATTCTAAGGATAATATTCAGCGCAACAGAGGACTGGTCATTCTTTGCTATTAAAATTGGTAGCATCATGCGTGAGGCTCGAATGTACGAGCAATCAATGGTGTCTAATTAATTAATTAAGGATATTATCCTTCCCCACGAAGGAATTGTGGAGGGATTTGAGCGATAGGGGGTGTTTAATTCGGTAGGAACACACAAAGTGTAGCACGGGCTATGAGTATCTTTTTAAGATTTGGACCTTCCACACATGGCTATTGGTGTATTGAAATGAATTATGAATACGGCCTCTACCCTAAACGTAAGTCAAATTAATAAGATAATACTTCTGTATGATCATTCACAGGAACGTGAAGAGTATTACGACTTTGACATAGCCAAACATTATCTTCTTTCTGACTTTTTTCTTTTAAATTATCAGGTTTCCATTATAATCAATGGGGCCTCCTTTGCTTGCTTTTGATTGTTGATAGAAGGGGGAACCCACGTGTTTCCAGAAGTTTTACCAGTACAACAAGAGGCTGTGCAACCAGAGATGTGGTGAAGGTTGTCAAATGACAAGATATTTGACACTAATTCAACAACTGACAAAGTGGGCCTAGGTGTTTTACTATTTGGCAGATGACAATGGACCGGTGAATCAATGGTACCTGGGACATGTGAACAAGGTTGAACCGGGTCACGATGGACTCGTCTGGATGGTCACACAAAATTTGTTCGTTACCTTTGAAACCGAACCGAAGTCTAAGTTGGTTGAAAGGAGCTTTCAAGGCCGGAAGTATGTTAGTGCCGAATATTTTACAATATATTTCTTCTTCATGTGTCAGCCGAAATGAAGTTCTCTATTTAAGAGACGCATGGTGGAAGTCAATTTAAGGAACACCAATATTCTTTATTAAATAAAAGGGAAAATACTTAAAGTTTGTTTGTTGAAATTGCCATATCAAACGATCCAGAAATCACTATTAATAAATGTAAAAACTCTTTATTATTATTATGAAACTTCTGAAAGTCTAAAATGAATAGTTTAAGGGAGCAACTATTACAGGAAATACTCTATACAATATTGTTAAGTAGTAAATTTTAAGAATATCAAACTTCATTTATAGTTATACAGTTTTCCCAAAATAAAGAAAAATAGCAAAACAAAAATTGTTTATCAAAAATTCTCCATTTAACATTGCCAAGGATCGATCGATCCATTAGCACTTCACAAACATCGCGTGTCAGAAAAGTCACATCATTGTGTCTACTCGTACCTATTGTTCCAATAGCTATTAGCGTACAATAATAATTTTGAATAGCATACTACATCAGATACAGATTGCATTACAATGATTTGCATAAAGACCAAACAAAAAATTAATAAATAAATAAAAAAGGAAAAAAAATATACATTAATGAAACCCAACAACTCCCTCAACACAATTTTTATGATGATGATGATGATGATGATGAAATCAAAACCATACCAAACCAAAATCAAATTTACATTAAACCAATAAAAATTTGCACTTTCACATGACCTCATACTACTATCTCTATCTATATATCAAATGTCGTGCTTGTTCACTGCTACTTTGGTATATAGTAGTACTATGTAAATGATAAAGCGATAGTGTTGTGATATTAGGGGAGAGAATCAGTCATATCGTACGATTATGATTATGATTTCATATGAATGAACGACAAACAATGTTGGTGGCTAATTTGAATAGGAACCTTCCCACGATAATGATATGTACATATGTATAGAAATCAGTGTAAGTGTGTGTATATACCATACATGGCATGCATGAGTCCTTATTTTAGTATAAGGATCATAAGTCAGGTTTTGTTATGATATAGAAAACTTTAGTCTCTAGTAGAGGTTGTTAAGTTATGAGTAGACTAAATTTTATGTTGAAATTCTTTAAGTAATTATACATGTTGGAGAGATTTAAGGATGATGGAGTTCTTAAGAGTTGGGATGGGGTTAGGAAACCAAAGAGGGAAGCTCTAATGCTCCCCAAGTATTGACAGGAGTCCAGGGCCATAGCGGTTAGTTTTACTCATAAAATTTTGTATTAAGTTTAGTATATAAATACAATAATATGAGTACACTAATCAAATTACATACTTTCAATACAAATTTCTATAAATATTGTTGTACATCTCGAGACCTTCTATTCTCAAACAATCTTTATACCATCGAAAATTAAAATCTTCCGAATTTATGTGAAATATCTTGTATTTACCGAGATACAATACAGTATGTATATTGGTTTGTACAGGGTGAGTCAGAAAGGACGGACGTTTTAGAAATGGCTAGTAGTTCCCCCACAAAGGGCCGACGGGTGGGGGGTTGGTACCGTTATGTTCGTCCGGTAATAGCATGGCCCTGTGGATGTTGGAACACCGCGTTTACGCTTACGAGAGTTTCGTGCGAAATAACGAGTCGATCACCGCTGTTCAGCGCGAATTCCGACGCCACTTCAACATTCATCGGAACCAAAGAGTACCCACGCGTAACACGATCCTTCGGTGGGTGGAAGCACTTCGCACCCGAGGTATTTTGAACAACAGACATCCCCCAGGGCGTCCACGAACGGCTCGATCGCCAGAAAATGTTGAGGCGGTCCGCTAAGCTTTCATGCGCAGCCCAGGTCGTTCTGCACGAAACCACGCCGCTCAACTTCGCTTGAGTAATCCATCGGTAGGGCGCATTTTACACAATGAACTGCATTTCCACCCCTACAAATTGGCAATTGTTCAAGAGTTCCAGCCAGGGGATTATGAACAACGAGTGACGTTCGCACGTGAGATGGAAGCACTCTCAGATCAACATGAGAACCTTATTGTGTTCGTGAGTGATGAAGCTCATTTCCACCTGAACGGCATGGTGAATCAGCAGAACTGCCGTTATTGGGCCAATGAAAATCCTAGAGAATTGCATGGAAGACCTTTGCATAGCCCCAAAGTGACTGTTTGGAGAGCGGTATCGAAGTCTTGCGTTATTGGCCCTTACTTTTTCGAGAACTCCAATGGAGCTGCTATCACCGTTAACTCGGAGCGCTATGTTGACATGATCAACAATTTCTTCTTGCCTGAATTAAGGCGAAAACGGATACCGATTCGGTGTGTTTGGTTCCAGCAAAACGGGGCAACAGCCCACACTGCAAACAACTCAATGGGAGTCATCCACCGTTACTTCCCAGGTCGTGTGATTTCCCGATTTGGGGACATTAATTGGCCACCTCGGTCACCAGATCTCTTCAAATGCGATTTTTTCTTGTGGGGATACCTAAAGGCTCGTGTATACACACACAAGCCTCAAAACCTCCAGGAATTGAAGGAAGCGATTCGCAAGGAAACTGCCATAATCGACGGGCAAATGCTCTAGAGAGTAGACGCAAACTTCGTGGAACGGCTTCAGCGCTGCATCGCCGGTGGGGGTCACCACATGCCCGATGTTGTCTTCCACACTTGACATTCGTAAATACTTTGACCTAACGATTCTAAAAATTTAAATAAAAATTTTTTTCAATGATCCTTAACAAGTTTATTAATTTTTGAAAAATGTCCGTCTTTTTTGACTCACCTAATACAAAAAATAGAAGATGTAACAGAAAATATCTAGTACGAATTGAAGCTTACTCTATTGATCCCGTCGTAGGTCCGCTTGAACTACCGACTCAGATTCAGAGTTGTATTCATTGTGCCCTATAATGCGCTTTGCTTCTGTGTAAAAATATCGCTAGGTTTTTTACATTTGAATTGTGATAAACAGTTTTAAATAAATACAATTGTTAACGAGGTTACTTATGGCCTGGAGAGGCCGGGAAGTAGCTTGGTACGCCAAAGGCGTTGTCTACTCTATTGGAGCAAAGACCCAAAATGCAGCCTTTTGAGCCTTGATCAGTGGTCTGGCCAAGCGGTTGTTGTGAGCCAACCGACGGTCGTGATAGGCGATCTGGTCTTCTACTACCACCAAGGTTATATCACTATGCAAGATTGAGTTCCTGACGTACCATGGACATCCAGTCATTAGACGTAAAGTCTTATTCTGCAAAACTTGCACTCTCTTCCATTGGGATTTAGCAGCAGTATCTCCATACAGGGGCAATGAAAATATTTTTAATTGCTTTGTTTGTATGGTATTTTCAATTACGTGTTTATCATAATAGACCCTTCGACCTTTCACTATATCTTCCTATAGTTAACTTATTATGTGCACGTGTCTGTGTGCCTTTTTTGTTTGTTGTTTTGTTTGGTTTTTCTGTCCTGAAAAAGGTGTAAAAGTGCAAATAGTAGAATCAAATTAAGTCAAACAAAGAATAGAATAAACAAAAATAACACAAACACACACACAAATGGTTCACACTAAGTTCTTTATGGTTCATTTCAAGTTCTCATATTTCCTTTCCAAACATTCTTTGTGGTTGTGTGATCCTGTAAAATTGCATAGGTTTTGAGAACCCTTTTTTTCGCATTGCATTTCGCGCCCACACGACGCGTCGTACGTACGCACTCTACAATCCACATCAAATTGATGAGGACGTTTGTTGGTTAAACCCTTTCCTTCTATTATATTTACTATGTTATCCATGCTTTTGTTGTTGTTATTATTGTTATTGTTGTTTTAACCCACACCCACCTATGAAGTTTTAATGACTTCCGTTTTTATTTATTTTTTTTTGGTAGAGGTTCAGCGCGAGTTAATTGCCTGATTCGTTTAGTCGAGCTGAGCTCAGCTCGACAAATTGAGTTATGACAGACTTATGACTATGACTATGATGAAGATGATGATAATGGTGATACTATCGGTAATATCAAAACGCATGGTTATGAATTCGGTAACCACGAATCATTGAACCAAATGCACTGCAACTCAACCCCTTCAAAGTTATTTGTTTGCAAACAAATCAAGCGTAGAAGTGGGTATCAAAGTTTATGGTATTGTTATATTCTTTATTCTTCAGGTTCTGTTGGCATTATAATGAAACAATTTGGTAAAGGTTAAATGTTTATACTACTGTATTGTAGTCAAAGGATACATTCACCATTAAGTTGGTTCATTTGTATGATCGCAATAATAATCCTTTATATTTCAGCAGAAGAATTGATGAAATATTTATATTAAACAATAGTTTCGACTTAAAAACTATGAAGGAAGTCCCCATCCTTATTGAATAATTAGAAATTCAGGTTCCAGGAAGAGATAATCTGTCAGATGGCTCTTTATGTCTACATATTTACATGCAGTGGCACATTTTAACTAGTTGGGGATCTTGGACACAGTGGTGATCTTAGCTTATAGGGGTCTGGATGCGATCTGATAGTTACTTTTTATGAATCAGCATATCTGAAGGTGAAACATTATAGAACATTATAGAAGGCTAGAACAGACATGACGAATCTCTATTAATACAATATCATTAATATTTTTTTTTTTTAACGTGAAAATGCTTTTAAGATTGAAACGCACTTTGTGTAGCCAATACTTTTAATATATATCATGACTCAAAAGTCATAGCGCCAAGTTATTTATATATTTTGAAAATAAGGGAATGCATGTTGCCTGTAAGAGTATTGCGTGCTCAATACATTTTTTCGTTATCATCTTTTTTACCACAGCAGTACGGTAGAAGCTCTTAATCAAGTTCGGCAACACTCTATCACGCTTATCTGGGTACCGGGTCACTCCGCTCGGCACATGCCTGGAAGTGCAAACAAGAGATCTAGCAGGCTGTAAGTGGGAAAATTACTCTGGCTGTATCTAGGACACTCTGGCCATGCTATTAACCAAAGAAAACCTCCGAGCTCCTATACTTCAACAAGAAAAGGATTCGGACGTTGACGGGACTTATGACGAGGCCACAGTCTTTCAAGCAGAGGTCCTAGCCATTAGAGAGGCATGTCGGCTGGCAAGAAGTAACGTACCAGAAGGTCGTAAGATAGATATCTTCGTTGAAAGTCAGGCGGCACTCAAAGCACTGCACTCCACCACTGTAAAGTCCAAGCTCGTTAAGCAATGCAGGTCGACAATAAGCGAGCTCAGTCGTCAAGCTGATATCACCATCTTATGGGTTCCCGGCCATAGGAACATTGAGGGAAGTGAGAAGGCTAACGAACTGGCTCATTTTGGTCTTCCATTGATATATAGTTAGCGGTACAGATCCCAATTCCCTTGGCGGTCGTCAAGAGGAGCAACTTCCTGTATTTCCATCAGCTGGCAAATAGGCGGTGGAAAGATCTTGAATCTTGCAGAGTGGCACGTGCTACCTGGCCTAGTTACAACGAAAATAAGTCACTTAGACTCATCAATAGAAGACGCTTGGATACCGTAAGGCTAACAATGGTTTTTACTGATCACTGGTGTGTAGGGACTCACGCGGAAAGACTGGATATTCCGTTCAGAAGCCATTTTTGCCCTGGCAAAAACTAGAAATAAGTTTCTGGGCAAATACATCATCAACAACCTCTCGGACTGCTCAGTGACATGTCCAGGTGATTTACTAAAATACCTGAATACGGTAGGTTGGATTTAGTAATACTGATTGCGTTCGGCGAGGAAGTAGTTTTAAAACGGCACTCTAGTGCTAATTGTGGCTCGTAGTGGACTATACGAATTAGCCATAGAAACCAACCAACCATCATGACGAGGCAATGCACCATCGGGCCCAAAGAAGGAAGGTACCAAATTATGACTGAAAATGAGGAGGAACCGGAAAGCATCCAACACGTACTCTGTGATTGCCCTTATCTTCTTGATAGACGAACCTGGTTTCTCAGGAAAACATTCTTCGAGGCTTGGGTAGTTTGGCAAATTGTCCTTTGAGTGATCTGGCTCTGTTCGTGGACTCCTCAGGTTGGTTTTAGAGAAAGAGTGTAATCTCAGGGAGTAACCACCCCATACCCTTTCACGTTTTCTCAGGCATCACAATGGGTATTAAGGCCTAACCTAACTGAATACAGAATGAAATAAAATGTGAATTAAAGACGTTGACCTTGTAACAGAATGGGTATCATAAGCATATCGATGTGTGTCTTTGTGTCGGATATCTGTAATTTTTGACTTTAAGGATTGTTGTTCTGAATGATTACAGTCGTTGGTTCATTGTGTTAAGCACCGGCTCACATACATCAAAAAATCAGAGAAACATTTTCATGCATACAATATTACAGTAGCGGTAGTATAGCGATAGTATTGTATCTAATTCGATTTCTTTAACCTTAATTTTTCGTTTAAAAATTTGAAATATTAAAATTTGTTTGGAATTGGCAACATGTACAATTCAAATATCTTCGGGGACTTTGGACACTTGCCCTTTTTAACTGAGTGCGAGTATAATATACTATTCATCATTATTTATGACCGATATCAAATAGAAAAGAAAGAAAACTGGAAAATGTTAAAATTTCTGGCAATCAAATTGTATTTTATAGTTCAAATGAACTAATTAATGCTTGTCCGCAAATAAAATGCCATTTTAATGAAGGATCCAAGCAAACGAATTTACCCAAAAACCAAAATCCAATAAAAGCGGGGACAACAATATAATCTGTCTGAGTACTGATGGTTCGGTGAAGTAAAGAATACTATAAATTCACACGATTAAAAATGCCAGCGGCAATTCTAATTAGCACGAACCGCAATAAAGTACCGGAAATACTTTATACAATGAAGGAAGGCGTTGATGGTGATAGGAATGGGCATGGGCATGGGCATAAAAATGAGTAAGGGGCGTTGGTAACATGGTAACATTATTGAACGTGTGTCCTTTCCTCCTTTTTGTTTTTAATCAAATCGATGAAACAAATCAAACACAAGTTTTAAAATGCATTTTACAATATACCATATTGTATTAACTTGAAACAATTGATATAAAGTTGATAATAATGTAAGTTGATTTGGATTGATAGCAACCCGATGGTTGGGGGCTTTATTATGTTGATGAACCTGAACCTGTACGACGACGACGACGACGACGACGACGAGAAGGACGACGTTTGTGGCCATTAAAAGTTGTTGAAAGTGTGTAAATTTTTGATTTTGTATCTTGTGCCATTAGCTGACAACCGAGTGAGTGAGTGTAATTTCTCATTTTCATAGTCAATTAAGTCAATCACACGCCCTTTTAGCCACCAACCGACGACGCGACGCGACGCGACACGACGTAATGCAATGCAACTTACGCGGCTGTTCCGCGTCATTCTTCCGTTTATTCCATTCCGTAGTCGTCGTTGTGTTGTTCTTTTGTTCATTTTGGTGGGTCGTAAATTAACACGTTAAAAGAACAGCAACCAACAATAACAAACGGCGGGCGTTGGTGGTGTGTTTCCGATGTTACCCTTCCCATACCATACCATACCATACCATACCATACCATACCATACCATACCATACCACACCACATTCTATGATTGCTCAATTTTCAGTAAATTCTGAATAAGAATTTTTCGGTATTCACACAATATAAACATTGTATAATGTTGTATTGTACATAGATGTAATGAAAGATGGATGGATGAATGAATTGATGGCAAAGCAAGAAGTCACGCCATACAAGGATTGACAGAGAGACAGACAGATGGACTGGAAGACAGACAAGATGATGACAGGCAAAAAGACCAATAAGCAAACAACCAACCAACCAACATCAGCAATAACAACAAAGTCAAAAGTAAAAATTTGAAGCACTAAAAGGACACGTGGCAGCTGCTTTTAAAATTGAATTTCCTGCATGTAATCTTGCGTTGCATTATTATTCCTATTCCTATTCCTATTCCCATTCCAATTTCTTGTCCTATGCCTATTGTTCTTATATTATTCGGTGTTATTATATTGCCGTAGTATAACTTCAATTGTTTCTTTTACACCACGCACTGAAAGGAAATAAAAGGACTTGCGAGTGGAGGTGAGGCAAACTAATGCTTAGACAATAGACATAAAGTGGGTGTATCAAAATTTGGGTGTAAAAATGTGGTCAATATGTTGTTATTGTTCATTGGATTAACACAACAACAGCAACTGCAACAACAACAACAACATCAGCAACAAAAAATCAAATTTAAGCAACAAGTTTGACATTGTAAGATTTTCAATTGTGAATCTAGAAAAAGATTCAATCGATCAAATATACGAGTATTGTATTTATAATTTTTGAACTCTTCAACAATTGAAATTTTTGCGACTATGATTCGAAGCCCATTTGGCAACAACAACAGGAAAAATGTCAAAATTGAGGAGTTGTTGTTGCAGATGTGATTCGAGTCAATGATTCTCGAATCTCAAATTGATGCGCTTTGATTTGGCTTTCTCGAAAGGTCACTCTTAGAAGTGTTTGGCAATTTTTCCACGGAAACCGGCAGCATTTTGATAATTTCATCGTTTTTTGTGATTGTCAGGTGTCTTCTTCTTCCTTTTTTGTTGCACGCCAAACATAAGCAAAACAAAAAACCGCTTCTCGTGATGCTTAAAGAGCACTGTGAACTACAAAACCGAATCATCGTTATACGAGCCATTGTAAATCGGCTATAAGGTGTCGTTAGTATTTGTTTGGCAGCAGTGTTGGCATTAATCAAGTAATTTTTTAATTAGTGAATTAATTAAGTTGATTAATTAAATATATAATAATTGAAATAATCATGATTAATTTGATCATGTCTAAATAGTTTATAAAATGTTTTGATTATGATTATTAATTCATCATGAATTGATTAACTTGATTACTTTGATGAATTTTTCAAGTTATAGAATATTTTAATTTTGTTTAAGTTATAATATAGAGTTAATCTAATTAACGATTAACGATTAATGACCAATTAATCATCAATCAAATGTTTTGATTATGATTTTTAATCATAAATCATTAATCGTTAATCACATTAACTGTTGGACAGCCTTCAATAGTGAATGCTCTCAGTGAATTTGTAAACAAGAACAAATTTGATAGAAAACATTTATTTGAAAGGCCTTTGTCCATTATCAAAGCTGAGCTAGATTATACTCTGTGGATAATTGATCCTTCCTTCACAACAGTAAAATGTTTGTTAGCAAAGTTTAAACAAAGCTCTTCTAGCTGAAGAAAGTTCACAGAATGATTTTGATTGACCGACGTCGATTAAAAGTATGCAAGCTATATGGTAAGCATTTTAAAAGTTACCGTGATTGCTCATAATGAAACAAAAGAAGCATAAACATAGGCCGATGACTTCTTACTTGCTACAAACGAATAGTCAAAACAATGAACTGATAGGAAACAATTGGCTCCAAAGAACGCACGAAAGCAGAGACATTTCCATCTGAACACACTCAGTTTTTTTGTTTTGGATGCGATTGGGATAATTTTCATTGATTACTCCGCCCAACAGCATGTTTGTTGCATGGAATATTTTGACATAAGCTAATGTCTGATTTCAAATATATTATCAATATTTTAAACTCTGTAAACACTTGAATATTCTTTTATAAGATTGTCTACTGTTTCTGAATGACAAAGTCCTTTTCTAATTATCGGGAAGCATATACATATTCCAGTGACTCTGAATTGTTCCTTCATAGTTCGAATATCTTGTTCTACACTCATTCCGACGAAATGTTCCGAAAAATGTTCTAAATGGCTGTGAAGGAAGTGTACCTTGATGCTCATACTGTACCCACATTGCTGGAACTGAGACAACATCTCTTCAAAGCGCTCAACTTTATCATCACCTTTTATTTTACCTAAATCATATTAATAATCCAAAGAAACGAATCCCTTGCGGTCTTCTCAATTTGTGACATTGAACTACGGAAATTAGGGTCGTTCACCAATTTGCGAATTTGTGAGCCATCAAATGTGCCTACTTTGAGCTTTTCTGAACTCAGAAGTAGTTGAATCTTAAAAAATTCGAGCTGATATACACGTATTATAATAAGATTGGATTCGTAATCAGTGACCTCGAATTAGTAAACACCCATTAAAATATTTAATTTGATTATGTTGATTAAGTTTTTCTGTATCATCTTTGGAAAGGAAAAATAATCAACTGCGGGTAATATGCGAACTTATTGCAGCGTTTGAGAGGTGAAATCAAGGATTTGATTCATCAAAATTGGATAAAATCAATAAGTTAAAGTTTGAATTGCTTCCTCAGCAGATTTAGCCCACCATGTGATTATGATCTATTTTCAATATTTGAAAAAATGGCTAGGTGCTTAAAGAATTGCCAACAATGTAGTGGTTGAGCATATGTTTGATGGCCATGTATTTGGAGGAGCTCGACGTTTCTAATTGTATCGAAGGTATTCAACATTGCTGGTAAAAGTGTATCGAACTGAAAGGAGGAGGGAGGCTATGTAGAGAAATAAAGATATTTTTCTTTTTGTTTGGTAAAAAGATACCATAATTACTAGTAATCGGTCGGGTAAGTGTATGTGCTACTATCATATGAAGGAATCGGTTTACTTGGTGCATTTTCCATGAGAATATATAGATAGATAGATATAGAAGGGATATTTTGATGTTTGTTTTATTATTGAGATATGAATCAATTTTAATTTCGACAAAAGTTCACTAAAAAACAGCCGAGCAATGGGAAACACATCTGGAAATTGTTCATTCAAATACGATCTCAAGATCGTTTGTCTTAAACAACAGACGAGCAAAATTTGAAAGCATTCGAGTATGCACTTTCGATCAAAATGAACAACTCACGTTGATTTTTAATGATGGTGCATTTGATAAAGGGGAATTTAATTACTTGATCACTTAATTGGATTAAAAAAGCAAATTCTGTTAATTTAAAATAAATAATGAAGCTTGTTTGAAGTTTCATCAGATCTGGTTCTCATTCGATTCGAGGACAATAATTTTGTACCAAATGGACTGATTATAGGTATTTAGTAAATACTATTTACTTTTAGTGAAAATTTTGGGGATCATGGGGATAATTACTGTTTGGGAGAAGTAGAAGATGTTGATATAAAAAAATTTGAACTTAATCGTCTATTGCCTTGCATAAGAGCGTCTAGAAGTGTTGGAAAGATTACTCTAGTAGCATATGATACCCCAGATATATTGGCTAATCACACCAAGTACACATTGTATTTGTCTATAGATACACATAAACTCAAACTCATTAATTGATATTTCCATCGTTTTCAAAATTTTTGCTTACCTGATTAATATTTAATTTTTTAAAATAATTGCAATTGTCAATTCTTGCAAAAATCATTCCATTTTCATTTCCGCTTATTTTTTTTTTAGTTATGATAACGTAACAACAACATGATAACATAATAATAAATTAATAAAAATCATAAACAACATTACGCCCTAAATTATCTATTAATTTACAAGTAGTCTATCTATTGGCGATTCGTTAAAAATCAAAACCCGCCCACTTATGGTAAATTGGCCACTAGAAATGCTTCAATAATGAAGCACCAATTAAATATCAACCATGTTATCCATTTCAATAACAACGACAAGAACACAATTGTTATATTGTACCATAATATAGTTAAATGAAGTACTACTACTACTTGGTTCCAATACTTGGAAAATAATATCTATAAAGCCATTTTTTTAAATTTTTTTTTTCCCTATAATGTATACAAACATTAAATCAAAAACGCAATTAACTTTGGCCTACAAAAATCGAATGGAAACTATACTATATGGTAGTATAAGAGTGGGGTATAAAAAAAAAAAATCGGTTACAAAAAAATCCAAAACCAAAACCAAAACGTAGTGATACTCAATAATGTGTGTCCACTTCATACGATACACTTATCGATTATTTTATTAATTGTAATCTCATTTATTTGCGTTCACGTCTTTTTTCCTACTTACTTCTTTATCATCGTCATCATTATTATCGTCATCGAGGTAATGCTGTCGAGTCGACAAAATAATATTGATTTAAGTTTCTTTTTATTTATTTATTTATATGGTACATACATATGTACGTACATGTCTTAACATCTTAACAACAGAATGGAATGTGTGGTATTTGTTTTTATTGTAATTTATTTGATATAATTGGATCAATTGTTAGGATGTCAATAATACCCACAGATACCCATAGACGTCATGGAATTGAGCATCTTAAATTAGGAAAAATGTTTGTTACCCACAAATATAACTATATGTGTATTAATATATAAGTAATTTGGATATTCGAAAAGCCTTACTCCTGAAAAGAATTTATAATCAAAGTGTGATAATTTCAAAAAATATTGTGGATAGAAAAGCATTCAGAATCTAAAAGCAAAAGATTGCTTTCTTGATAGTAATACAAATGATTTTCAAAGGACTCTAGAACGTAAAATTCCTTTTCGATCACAGATTATATAGCATAATTTAGGAGATTTCCTTTTTTAGGGTTCCTTACCCAAACTACTATGCTGTCCGTCCATCCGTTCGTCCGTCAGTGAGCTCTACAATACCGTAATAAGCAGACATTTAAAGTTTTCACACAGTGTGTAATTCAATTGCTGCTTTAACGACAAAAAATAAAAATAGAATTAAGTTGAAAAATTAAAGGGGACCCCATAGAAGAGACAAGTGCTCCAATATGAACTGCGCGCAGTTTTCATATTTTGTTTCTCCTTTTAGATGTAGTATACTTTTAGGTGCTGTTTAAATATTTCATAGCAAATTAATTTTACATAATTTTAAACAGAAGTACAAGCTTTACGTCCAACAAAAATGCATATATACTAGTGTTAAGTCTTGTGCCATTGAAAGGAACCCTTCGTGTGCGAGTCCAAATCGCACTTGGCTGATTTTTTTGTTGTTGTTATTTAGGTTCTAGAAGCTTCAGTTGATTGTAGTAAATTTTTATAAGGATTATTCGAAATTATAAAACTTCAACAATTTTTCGTTGGTTATCTAGAAATCGTACAAGGCATTTATCGAATATTGACTAATTTTTATGTCTCACTTAAAATATGGTATAATCTTATACTATAATAATCTTATACTGACGCGCGTTGCTGCGGCCCCTTCGTGATCTTAGTGTGTGATTATTGTGGTCATTGTTTCTTTTTCGCTCTAATTTTGTCCACGCACATTTGCTTAATTTTTTGTTACTAAAAAAAGCAAGCATGTTTTTCTGTTTCTTCTCAAATGTTCGAATGTTGTTACGTTTTTATGCGCTTTGTATAATTGATTTTTATGAGTTTTGTAGCAGTGATAGGACTTTGTACTGTATCTGCTACCAATTTATTGAACTTTCAAAACAAAAAATTTAATTTGAAATTAAAAAATATTGAACTCATTAATCGCGATTAAAACTATCCCATCTACCAAGTTGGACCAAATGACATCAATATAAAAAATTTCATCAACATCGGTTCAGTAGTTTCGGAGTCCATTAATGACAAACTCTGTGACACAAGATTTTTATTGTGTATGGAGAAGAGATTTGTTTTTTTGTAAATAAGTATGTATGTATCTTTACTACACAGATCATTGAGGGCTTCTTATTGAATGCATATGTGCTTTAGTGATTAAATTGTAGGGTATACATATGGTATATGCTACACAAAAACTAAGCGTTTAACAAATACAGAAAAATTTTTATCACTTATTGAATCAAAATAACAAAAAAAAAAATGTTCTTTCTTTTCGAGATAAGGTCTACAAATACCATATACCAGTACACAATATATTTATTTGATATTGTGTATAGAAGATATGTATAAATTATAGGAAAAAGAACGCATGAAATTCAAGTAGAGTAAAATAAAGCCAACCAGGAACTTCTGTTCTGAACATTCTTTTGCTTTTTTAGTTGAACACATAAAAATATGGTGTAAATAAATAAATCAGATAAGTAAAGCTCATACCATACTACATACAACTATAGTATATTTATATTCATCAATACGCTGGCTTGGCTTATGAATATGATGTGTATACATACCTTTATATCTTCATATCTACAATACGACTATTCTATGTACAAAACAAATGATGACAATTGCATTGAATGTGTTCAGTAATTGAGGTCGTCTGGTCACAGTAGACTTTGAGACGCTAACCTGATTATTGAAATATTTAATGAAATATATTATTTGTATAATAAAATATACATATGTGCACACTTCACTTTTGTCTTCGTCTTCCTCTTTCTATAAATTATGATTTATGGTATTATATGTGTGTTGAATCAAGTGATCTAGGATTCGAGTAACATTTTGAATTTTGGTTAAATTCTATGTGCAACGAATCATTTATCAAAATACAATATGTAATGTATAAAAACCAAAAAGGAACAGCCGAAAAATAGAAAAAAAAAGGAATTTAGCCAAGTGGAGCGAGATGGTAGAACATGATAAACATTACTATGAAAAAATTGAAATAAAAACCAGGCAACCTGCAGTTAAAAATCAAAATTAGCAAGATGTACCAGTGAGATGGCAAAACATGACCATGCAGAGAGTTTGGTCATGCATTAAGCGGTAGTCATGTGCAGTGTATTAAAATAAAAACCAGGAAAACCTGCATTTACTCAAATATAATCGCAAAAGGATAAGCCGATGAAGAAGAAGGTGAAAATAATATGGGAAAATATAGAAAAAACAGCTTACAAGCGAATTTATATTCGTTATAAAGGATTTGACGAGAAATGAATATACAAATGATACAGCTAACCAATCAGTATCTAAAATGTTTGGGAAGGAGAGGCAGAGCAACTAATACCCGGGTATCTAGTCTTCGATATATATATGACCACATTCAAAGGGTAAAAAAAAAAAATACAAAATTTTGCAGGCATGTGTTATTAACTTACTAACTGCAAAAATCGCTCACGAAATTGTGTGACAGTTATATGGCGAATGGAATATTAAAATACATACATATGTTGTTCATTCACGTGAATTATTAATAAAGAAACCATGACCACAAAAATCAGGCACTTATATCAAGGCAGCGGGCGTAGCTAGGCGCACCGGGAACGCAAGTATGATTATGTAGAAGCTTAAATGCAGTACACTTTAAACTTCATTTTAAATTTGGTGTAGGGTATTACGGATTAACTCTTCCATTAATCGGTGGATCTTCGATTCCAAAAACAAAAAATACACAGCCAGGTGTGAGTTGACTCGCACATGAAGGGTTCCGTACCCAATACTCATGCGCATTTTGATGCACATTATCGAACTTGTGAACAGAATGTCCAACTGGAAAGCAGTTTAAGCAGTCAGGAATATGTGTCAGCAATACAGTTTTTGTGAGCATTCCTGTGAAAAATGCGAGCAGTGCATATTGGGGCACTCGTTTCTTGCATGGGGACCATGTTAAGTTTTAACTTTATTTTATTTTTATTATTTGTTGTTATAGCGTTAATTGAATTACACACTCTGTGCAAATTTTAACTGCCTACCTAATAGAGTTCATGAGATAGAGCTCACTGACGGACGGACGGAAAACGTAGGCTTAGTAATAAGATCCCGTTGGCACCCTTTGGGTACGGAACCCTAAAAACGTGCGTACGCCAAAATTTATTTGAATATGTTAGCTATGTTTGACTGATATTTTCCATATATTGACATTGACATTATATATATAATTCGATTGTACAAAATTTTGTGACTGTTTTGCTTCTAAACGGCTAGACCAATATCGATAAACTTTTTTTTGTTTTACTTATGGGGTCACCAAGATGGTTTATGCATCAGTTGGACCCGATAGGTGGCGCTGTTGTCGAGATAAAGGCACTTTTTTTAACATTTTTTTATCTAGCGCCCACTATACTAAGCCGATATTTTTTTCAGTTTTTAACTATTACTATTTTTAAGTATTAAGTTTTTTGAAAACCACTGCAAGACCAAACAAAAAGTTTTGTACGTTTTTTCGTTTTTAATGCTTTGGTTGTTCTTATACTTCTATTTTTTCTGTCTTAGTACGCACTTTTTGCGCTCTTCGATTCTGTATTTGATGTTCATTGAGAGTAGGACAAGAAGGAGACAGTGTGTTTCGTTGATTGTGCTTTGTGCGCGCTGGACTACGCTAGTATAATATAAAAATATCACGTAAAATTCATAGTCAGTGGAAATGTTTATAAATCTCTTAAATATTTAAGATTCAAGATGCATTTTTTTTTTAAATTTTATTAAAACTGATGTCTTAATATCTTTAAATTATTTTAGGTGCCTAGTACATGTATTTTTGAATTCGCTTAATTAATAATAATTATTATTATTTTTCTTTGTTTTGTTTCCGTTTTTTTTTTTTTGGTGAAAACATTAAATCAACCTGATAAATCAAAGATCATAAAATAATATATTATTGTTATTATTATTATACGTGTATTTATGGCACTTCAGTAGTTGAGTTGTTGAGTTTATGGCCGGTGTAAAAATATTATAGCATCACCAACACATCGCATTGAATTGAATTGGATCGGATCGAACGAATCAAATTGAAATTGATATACCACTACATAGTACTACATACTACTACTTACTACTATCCATACCATAAGAGTACTAGAGACCTAGGAATGGTACACCCAAGTACCTGTTATGTTTATTAATTGTTTTTAAAAACTTGTTTATACTCCACTAAACGTTTACATTATACGAGTACAATACAATAGATGGCAGCAGACATATGCATGTAGTAAGTAAGTATTATATTGTACATATGTATGTATGTAGTATTGTATGAATGGGAACATGTCTCGTGTTGTTTAGTATAGAATGTGAACTTCATGATACATATTTTGAAGCACTTCACCCATACTCAAAGTGCTCAAAGTGTTGGGCTCAATGATGATGAGTAATTAAATTTGTCGTTTATTAGAATAGCACTCATTGATTTTATGATATACTCCAAAACATCAACTTGACTTCGAGTTCTTTATTTGCGCAAATTATACCAAATACCAAAATATTGTATGCACTATAACCATAGCCATATGAATGTATCTATCTAACAACAAGTATCTGAAAATGTTTTACTACTATATCGTATTGTGTTATATTGTTTTGTAGTATAATTGTTACTTCTTGAGTTCGGTTAAATTGCTTAGTACATATAATACAAAAGTCAACTACATTGATTTGTTGCTCATGATATAGGTACTATGTACCTATAATATGTAGTATGTATCATAAAGGGGATTTGTTGAGATTTCTTTTAAAAATTACTAAAAAAAACTGTCAATTGTCGATAATTGTGAATGAATGAATGATTTTCATTTAAATTAATGATTTTGATGAGAATTGAATGGATGGATTTGAAGATTTGCCGACGGCATAGAAAACTGTTTAGAATATAAGAAGAAAATAGAACACTTTGATCTTTTAGGCTATTAGAAAAATTCGGATATTATGGAACAATTCAATTGATGATATGCGCATGCACAAAAGTTCTCTGGATTAAAGAGCGGTTACTTTAAATATCTATGATATTGTACACTGATATATGTGAAAGTATTATGTTAAAGGTCACTCATTGGATGCATGGTTATGCAGATTCGATTGCCTGCTTTCTTCCAGTTAAACTACAATAATACAATAAATTGAAATTTTGAAAATCTCATATAATAATCACATAGATAAAGTTTCCTGAACTAAAAGCTTCATTACTTGAGAAATTCATAAAGCATTGGATAGATTTGAAATGATAATGAACTATCAATTTCGGGAGCTAAGTATAAGTATCTTTGGTGAACCGTGTTTAATGTGATAATTTTATTATAACATTCGCCATAAACATATAATTTTGCTACTGAACTTATAAATTATTATAGCTGTGTTTTTTTTTCCCCGTTTGATCGCGATTAATATTGTATTAATAATCCATAAAAGATTATAATGTTCTTGTTTTTATTGACAAACAAAACAAAAACTTACTTGGCCATTTGTACTTTGTGACAAGATAAGCGAACAGGGTTAATTTATGATATTACCACACATTGACTATATGATTAGCAATCATAATCATAATAATGATGATGATGATGATGGTGATGGTGAACAATATACACACATATATATGTATTTAGTAGACATATGTCAGAGATACCATATATTATAGCAGTATAGCTACATGTGATTAAGTGCTTCAGTGTGAAAGTTGAGTTGAGTTGTGCTGAATGGGTTGTGTCAGTCACAAATGTAAGTATAAAAAAAACATTAGTTGGCGCCATTTAACTGGGATTATAAGTTCTCATGGTCATTGGATTTTAATCGATTACGATACCAATTATAATGGCATATACAATATGTGCCTTGATATCTTAATACAACAATACATTAGTTTAGTTAGTGTACGAGTATCTCGTGATTAAATGGATTGGAAAATGTTAAATACATTTGAAAAGGTTTTTTTAAAGTGGATTTTTATATTAAAATAGTATTTGAAGATCAAATTAGGGGTAACAAGGTGCTTTGTGTAACATAAGCTAGGAAATTTTTTTAATAATTTTTTATAGGATCTATGTATGTATGAAAAATAAGAAAAATTCTAGATGTGAAGTCATTCACCGATGAAGTAAAGGGAAGGCCAAGATCAAGATGGATGGACGAACTAAACGAAGACCTAAAGAAACTCCAAAAAAAAAGCTTGAAAAATTGAAAGAGACTGCAAAAGATCGAGTAATATGGAGGCATATTGTACTGCAGGCCAAAGCTCACAAAGAGCTATAGATGATGATGTATGTATATATCTAGACAGAAAATTTCCAAATTTAAGTTGTTATACAGATTGCTAGAGAAAAACAAACAAACAAAGTTTACTGCTTTTCAATTATTCCATTAAGTAATTTCGAACCTTAGCCCTTCAATTCGAAAAAAACTGACCTCATGGCGTTTGAATTATATACATAGGCTCCGACAAATGACGAGATATCAGTCTCAGGCGGAAAAAACTTCTAATTAAAATTAAACTGAACTCAAAAAAGATGATGAAAAAACTTTGGACATTTAAAAATTGTTTTGATTAAGTATTTTTATGCTTAACTAGTATTCTCGGCGCGCGTTGCTACGCCACCGACTTGGTGTTTGTGCGTGTTTTTTGTAGTCATTGGTTATTTTTATTAATAATTCACTTGAATGAACAACATACAATATTTTAATATTCCATTTGCCATATAACCGAAACACCAATTCGTGAGCGAAATCGACATATCATAAATCGATCGAGCCTTTCTCAAGTGATGAGCCGAGAAACATGAGGCAAATGATATATATATATATATAGTATGTATATGACATATCTTTGTTCTTACTAGAGTAAAGTTTAAACAGATTTACATATTAAGGTGGGTTCAATAATTATGAATATCTAAAAAACACGTTTATATAATAGAGGGATAAACAACCATACAAAGTAAACATGATTTGAAACCGGGGTTTTTTCAGTAAAAAATGATGCAAATTCTAATCTATGTGGAAGATCTAGCACATGAAACTTTTTCAGGCCTCTTACTGTTGTAACCATTATGAAGTTTGGTGTTGTAACTTTCTGAGCTTTTTCTTATTTCATCCTTAATGAATGGTATGTTGGGATCTTTATGAAGAAGGAAATTGGTCACATATCAAGCAGCACTTGTTATTATACATAGCGTCATTAACTGATACATAGTATCTTTGCAGTATCGCCAAAGCCGCATTGTATATAAGTACACCAGCTTATATAGTTGAACTTTGTTTTCTATGCTAAGTTTAGACCGTGGTCCAAAGAGCCTGTACATCTTTTTGCTTGTTATTTTTAACTGCATTTGTTTAGATTTTATTTGAGTTTTCCAGGTAAGCCTTCGGTCTATGTGAATTCCTATGTATACGTATGTACATATAAAATAAAACATACAAAAATTTTACCAGATAGATCGGTGTATTACGAATTCACAGAAACTTGCTAAATCCGCTTAGCATTTATGGCGACAATTCTTTAATAGTAGATAACTCCCCATTTAATACTCACATTAGTAACATCATCCTTCAATAAACTTTATAACGTTTAAGATATCTTCTTTAGTTCTCTATATTTGTATACGCAATTGTTTCAATCCCGGTGCAATAATCCCCTCCATGGTATACAGTATTCTCTTCAACCCAATTCGAAATGTTAATAATAAAAAATAAACGGCGGGAACTTATTTGGCAAACCAATAATTTTTTTAAATGATCTTACATTCTGGTTTCAATTTATACAAAGTGCCTTCCGAGTCAATACAACGTTTTGCACGATCTGTTAACGATTCAAAGCACGCTGGATGACCTTCATCGGCATTGGACAGAAGTCACAGCTTTCTCGAAAATAATCACACAGCCACATCAGGTGAATACGGGCTGTGGTTGATGGTAATGCTATGTTTGGAGAAAAACTCGCGTTGATAGTGGGATGGCGCATTGTCTTGCAAAAGTGACCAGCTACTAGCTTCGTAATATTCCAGTCGCACATGCAAAATTCTTTCCTGCTAATGCTTTAGAATGCCTAAATACACTTCGCCATTGATTGTAGTACATAGCATACAGAATGAATTATTTGTAGTTAATTTCTTTGTAATTGAAGGAACACACCAAAATGATCTTCACACCTAACTTTTCTAAGCGCCTTTTTATGTTCTCATCTCTTCTGGCAGCTTCCTTTCGGTACTTAAACGATTAGTTTTGGGATCATATTGAAAAAATTACAATAGTTTTGATGAAGTTTGGATTGCGGCGGTGCTCTTCAATGGGAGTAAATAGTATAAAATACAATACTGTCAACAAAAGAGTACATGAAAAATAATTAAAATAAAGCTGACCCGGTGGGGGAAATTTATTTGCTAAATAGCTAGCTATGCCCCTACTCACAGCCTTGTGTGGTCAGAGACAGACATTAGACACCCCATTCAAAATTGTGCGTCCAGATTCAGTCACGGTGGATGGAGAATCGTAGGTGTTGCAAGACCAGAGCGTTGATAGCGGTGGGCGAAATCTCAGGAGAAAGGATGTGGTAAATTTTGTTATAATTATCACATAATACATGAAATTGATCGTGTGAGGCAAAGTTAGTTGTGCACCTACCTAGGAGCAAGAGCAACAAACTTCCTAGAAGTACGACTAGGGACACAGAAACTAAGTTGACTCAAAAGCACGGGCGAATCAACAATACCAGTAATAAGTTTATGAAGAAAGCTTATTCCTACGAAGAAAGATCTATAAGAAGAAGCCTGCTTGAGTAAGAAGGCAAACGTAGACTAGAGTTCCAATTGAAGCCCCGAAGTGCAAAATGAAGGAATGGCTTCTGTACCGACTCAATACGGTCTTGTTGTATTTTGTAATGAAGTCTCCAGACGCACGAACAGTACTCGAGTACTGGGCGGACTAGAGGGATAAAAAGAAGCTTTGTAACGTAGGGATCGTTAAATTCTTTAGACCAAGTTTTTTGTTTTTTGACTTATTCAACTGAAATTTTGGACACTATGAGTGCCTGATCCATATTCACCAACCAACGAACTCATTTGTAGGAGCAAGCTGTGTTTTCCCCCTGGTTTCAACGCTCCATAATATTATTTTAAAAACAAAATAAAGAAATATATTTTTATGTGATTTTTTTTTTAATATTTTTATTTACTATGTATTATTATTATAATTATTATTATTTTTTTTTTTATATTGTATATATTTGATATTTTTATAATATTTTTTTTTTACATTAAAAAATTACACGAACTCATTTAAAATTAACATAACTATAAATTCAATTTTTTATTAATTAATTTTCTGTTCTTTTTATATATGTTTAATAAATTTGATTAAAAAAAAAAAAAAAATATTATAATTAACAATTGCTTTTCTTAAAAAAAAATACAATGAATAAATATTTTTTGTATTTAATGTGGATATTTATTTTATATTTTTTTTTTTGCATATTTTTTTTTATATTTTAACTTGTATTCACAGGTATTAATAATTAAAAAAAAAAAAAAAAAAGATCCATTATTTATTTATGCTATTCAAAAAAATGTTTATTAAAACTAATTGGGAAAAAAATTACTTAAGGTCTATAAAAAAAAAAAAGTTGGGTTAATATTTCTATTAAGAAATTACAAATTACAATTTATTAATCTAATTAAATATGCTATAAATTTTCTTTACATGCTTTTTATTTTTTTTTAATTTTAAATTCAATTTAAATATTTCTCTTTTTTTTTTATTACATATGGTATATATAGTATATTTACAAAACATTAATTTTTGGTTATTTAATTTAGTATTAAAAAAAATAGGGGAAGCAACAATAAAATATATATATTTCTTTTATTCTTATACAATAATATTTTATTGTTGCTGACTTGTTTTTGTTTGAAGCATTTTATTTTTGTATTTATAAAAGTTAATTTTTGTTTTATTTTTCAATTATTGCACCAAAATTTTGATTCCATTATTTTATTTTTTAATAGATAAAATACCCCATTGCTATCAGACTCAGCAAATTATTATTGTCCAATATTCGAGTATAAGCGATTATTTTTGCTTCTCATTTTATTGTTTTGGGATTTGTTGTTTGTTTATAAATTTGATTGGGTGTTTCATCGAATATATGCTCAGTTGGCCACCCCCTAGGGTCTGGAATGCAATGCGGCGCTTTTAAATAATAAAATAATAGTGAAAGTTGCCAGGATGGCCGGCCATTCTTAGGCAACTTTCTTGCTCTTGTTGTTGAAGTCAAGTCACACAGCTGATTGATGATTGTAGCCAGATCCTTTCAATGTCATTTCTTTTTAGCGGAAGTACGCCATCTAGCAATATTAGGGCCACCAGGCACGTTGGGCGTGCGGATGTGCGTGGTGTAGGCCCACAGCTGCTGCTGCAGCGGCATGTTGATATGCTGCTCCATTTAGAACCAAGTGATGGGCAGAGACGGCATTTTGCATGGCTGTTGCGGCACTGGTTACACAATCTTGGGGCAGCTTTGTGCCATCGCCTAGGCATGGTTTGCCGTTACGCACTAGAACTGGTACGGCAACACGTCGTGGTGATGGCAAGGCCGATGGATGATGGGGGTGCGTGGCATGACCATGTAGCATGGCTGGGTGTTCATAGCCTTTTTCGTTTTGGGCACGTTTTGTCTTATATCGATGATTTTGAAACCATATCTTTACCTGTGTCGGTGTCAAGCGTATCAGACTGGCTAAGTGTTCACGTTCTGGTGCGCTGAGATAGCGTTGTTGGCGGAATCGACGCTCCAGCTCATATGTTTGGGCCTTAGTGAAGAGAACACGTCTTTTACGTTTCTTGTTTGGCATACCGTCGGCACTGTGACCAGTGCCACTACCGTCGGCATCATCGACATCATCAAGTATATCCTCTTCGATGCCATCCTCGTTAAGGCTATCGTCGTGGGCAGTCGATGAGGAGCCACCGCTCTCATGTTTGATTGTATTGTTATTGTTGTTATTATTAGTATTATTGTTGTTGTTGTTGTTGTGATGATTATGTTGATGATGATGACTGTGATGGTGACTATGCTGCTGTTGCTGCTGATGATGATGATGGAGAACATGTTGGGCCTGAGCTGCTGCAGCGGCAGCAGCAAGCCCGGCAGCATTACTATTTGGGGCTCCAATAGCTGGCGGAGGCGCTTGCAGTGTATGCAAGGCATCACCCACAGATAGTGCATCGCTGTCCGCTGATCGACTGTAGCTTTTATAATCAGCCGAAAGCGCTGGTGAAGTTTGACAGTTTGAACCAATGTAGGTGTATGAAACCTCTGAGGTTACGGGCGATGTGCTGTCAGGACTAGCGGGTTGTGTATGCAGGCCTGCAATGAACAGAAACAGAAAGTGAATTTATGATTTTTTTGCCTTTATTGAAAAGATATAAAACTATACAATATAAGTGTAAGAGCTAAAGAAAATATCTATCTAAAGAACGTACTATCGAAAGAGGCGTGCTACATACAAAACCCGGAAGGATGTACCATTAGAACACACCTCTATTTGAGGCTGACTAACATTTTGTACTACAATATATTGTGTATAGCATTGTCATTGTAATTGGTATGAGAATGACACCCTTTGTTGTCTTTTGCGCCAACAACATACGAAGGTCAAATACAGATCCGGATCCGACCCGTCGCGTCGCTGACTTTGCCATCTTTTGGGTACAGTTTTCATAGTCATACATACATATACATATGTATGTACATCAAAATGTATGCACATGCAGTACCTTTTCAAACAAAACAAAATAGAACACAAAAAAAAGAAAAACAGACTCTATTGTCTCTCTATGATGGTTCATCCAGGTAGCACACACGTTGCCCTTTAATTGATGTTATTAGCTTGTGATATATTGTAGTATCGGGGGCTGCAAGCGTCAAGCGTTCAACCATTCAACCCTGCCAGTAACACTAACCGCAGCCACATGTCTACGCCTAATCCAATTATGTCCTGTCGCCTTTTTTCCCAGTTTTTTGTGTTTCTTACTTTTTCGTCCTTCATTGTATTGATTGTCTGCTGACTTTTACTTTTGCTAATTTTGTTTTTCTAACAATTTTTCTATCCATCAATAGGCCAATATTTGCCATTCATTCATTCATTCATTCATTCATATTCAGGCCCAGCAGCTCATTCATTCAATCATTCATTCACTACATGTGGATATTTTCGGGGTCTGTTTCACCCTAATGGGGTGTGTTATTGCATTAATTTAGAAATAAGTGACAGAGGCATATACATATGTATGGTAGTAAAGGTGTTCAAGATGAGTTGACTCTAGTCGACTTGAGTTGATTCGACAAATTTGCCTTATGTTTGAACAGTTGTTTAGACAAGAGACAAGAGAGATCTATTGTAAACTAAGTACACATGAGTATTGTACGTATATAAAAATGATGAAATGTTTTTATTGATCATTTATTGAGTATACGAAATGTTGGATACCATAACACATAGGATTTAATCTCCCAATCCCCTCTCTCCATCACTGCCTCTAGATAAACATACCATATAAAAATACCAGGGTATAAAGCCAAAAAAAAAAAAAAAAAAAATGGACAAAGTTCGGAATTATTAGGTGAAAGCTGAATTATTGAAAAATAAAAACCAGGGCTACCTGCATTTATTCAAAAATGGCTGCACAAACTCGTTTTGAAAAATGCATTGGTTTATGAGACCCTATATTCTATTTTCTACTAGCACAGCCCGGTGCGCATTGCTGCGGCCCTGTCGTGATGTTAGTGTGTGATTTTTGTAGTCATTGTTCCTCACTCTAATTTTGTTTAATTTTTTGCTTCTAACGAAAGCAAGCATGTTTATGCGTTTGTTCTCGAATGTTCGAATGTTGTTGTTGTTATTTTCGAATGTTCTCATTTCGATAGAGTGAAATATAGTTTCTCGCCATCTATCGTTAAACTTTAAAACATGATCAAACAGAAACGGACGTCTATAGCAATGAACTTTTTGTATGGCAACAGTAGAGTCAAAATAAATGCACTTCTTATTAAAAAAAAAGATGAAAATATATAAAAACTTGTGAGTTGCAACAAAGTGGATAGCATATAAACATTCTTCATGAAGAAATACATATACATGCCAACTTTTATGCCGATTGGTCAAACATTGTTGGAGTGAAAAGCCGTTAAACTTTTTTCTCGTCCTATTTTGTATATATAGATAACTAGGGGAACATCTTTTTCACGTGCAAAGTATCCTCCGGTAAAGTATCCGCCATTATACTTGGAATTTTTCTTTTTTCTCCTAGATTCTTAAATTCCAGGTGTAATGGCGTGACTTTTGACCCCTCTTAAGTTCTTTAGCGGCATATGGATTGCTGGCGGGGAGTTTTGGGGTATTGGTTAGACCCACAAAAGAAAGGTTCATATAAAAATTCCGCTTTATTCGCTGGGATATAACTGTGACTAAGTGAATTAAATCAATTCTAGTTTAAAATTTCGGAGACATTTGCAATTTTCTGGTAAAAAATGATCCCCACTCAATGGAAGGAGAGAAATACACTTAATCAGAAAATCTCAAACCGTTTGACAGATTGTTTTTTTAGATAAGTTTTCTACAATAATTATTCTATATCAATTAATCTTCACTCAAAGGCTGGAAAGTCTTCAAATCCACTCTGTTAGACAGTTTCTAATAATTGATCTTTAGTCAAGAGATTTATAACATTTATGATAATATCTAATTATTATAAAATTGGACCTGCTGATCGTAACACGTACCATTTAAAAGTTATGATACGTTTAAGTACCACCTATATACATATATCTTTGTATGATCCCTATGGATTCCGAAACTGCTGGATCTATTTTGATGAAATTCAGGGAAACTTAAGCATAGTCTGAAAAATATTCTTCTGATGTTTGGTGCAGATCACACATGTGGATACAATTTTAATTTTTTTTCTTCTATTTATTATCGTATTGAAATTGATTTGTTTTACGCACAATCAAAGAAAGACTCGGTTACCCATGAGACGCCGGTCCGGGTACAATAAACAATTTCTCGATAAAAACGGATCCGATCAGCATCAAACTTCACAAGAACACTATCCATATTATGCTTAAGTTTCCCTGATAATTTCAAATCAAAATCGGCCCAGTTTTGTCAGAGAGATGATTTTTAGAGATGGTTTCTGAGTTTCTTATATGTGTGTTTGGAAGGTTTTATATTTACTCATTCTTACTAAGAATTTGGATTCAAAGAATGAGAAGAATGGGCAGATTTTAAGCTCACTTAGTCAGCCTAATATGGAACATTTAAGTGATGATGAATTCGATTAGTCCACTAGTAGTAATTTCATTTGGTTTTTTAATTCGAACTAAACGAATGTCAATGGGTCAATTTTTGTTTGTTAACTTATAGTATTTGAGCAGCTGCTGGTAAGCACTATTTTGGTTACAAAAAACCAGAAAGTTTCAAAAACATTCTAGTATTCAAGTGAGTAAGTGAGTGAGTGAGTGAGTGGCGCTTTGAAAGGAATATTTATGGCTTGGCTCTCAATAACAACGAGACATGAGTTGAGTTGAGTTGAGTATCAACAACCCTTAAGGGAAATTTGTTATTATTATGGTATTTCTTTTATGATGATTATTGGGCGCTTCTTTTTTTTTTATTGTAAGTATTTAGTATTTTTTGTTCGCTTCGTTTCGATTTTTAAAATGAACATAATCTTGACTAATAGTTTGTGTGCGCTTCACACTTGAGGATTAATGCCATTTTTGCTTGGTCGTTTTGTAGTATATGTTTGAATTTTTTTTTTTATTGTTGTTACCCCATTATTGTTACCATAGCCAGTTTTGTTTAGACTGTTTTTTTGTGATATATTTCTCTATACCGATTTCGCTTAGTAGCAGAAATTTATGGCACGCACTTCCGTTTCTGTTGGTTTTGGTTCTCGACCCCAGACCTTCTTCACCTTCCTAATTTTGCTATTGCTTTTGACTTGTCTCTAGTTTTTTCTTTCTTTGTCTTTACTATTATTATTAGTATTTTTTTTTTTTTTTTGGGAATTTTCACAGCTGTAAGTCGATTTGATTATATTAAGTTATTAATTTATTGAGTTGTCATGGTGAAAACGAATCTGTTTCCTTTCTTACTGTCTTACTGTTGTTGTTGTTATTGTATGTTAGTCCTCAATATTTATTATTATGATCTATTAGAGCTAATTTTTTCAATATGACCATGAGTATGAGTCAAACAAACTCATGGGTTGCACTACTAGTTACTACTAAAAATACTAAGCTTGTACAGGAAGGATATGTGAAGTAGTACAGAGAAGTTATCCACACTCTAGATAGTGTTACTACTGATGTTAAACAGGAAGAATGTTTGTCCTAAAGGAAAACACCCTAGAAGACAATGTGTACCTTATTTGAATTTCTATGCAGAAGAATATTTCAAGATTGTGATGTTACACAGGAATAAGGGGTCAAGCTCATTAGAGTACTGTCCAAAAGGTAAACACCCTAGAAGACTAGGAGTAGCATATTTGGATATTTGTAGAAATTCTGAAGAGGAGGAGATAGTGGAATATATTCTGTATAGGATTTGAATCTATCAAAGTAATTGCATTCATTAAGACCTTTGGAATCACCTGGTGTGATAAATGGCACTACTTGAAACAATCTAATCTATGACCATAGATATTATAATTTAAAAATTTAGTAGGTAATATATACTTGTTGTTGTCAGTTTAACTTACCATATAATTCATTCTCCTTAATCCAGGCACTACGACTTGAATGTGTGAGCATTGTTTGTGCCATATGATGATATGAGGATAATTCATCACCGAAAGTATTAAAATTTTTAGGTAAATATTGACCAGCGGCAACAGCAGCTGCCGCAGCGGCATTATGACTAGCAATGATTTGTGCAGCGGCAGCAGCATGATGATGATGATGAAGGTGTTGTTGCTGTTGATGTGTTGCAAGTTGATGTTGCTGATGTTGTTGGTGTTCGACAACAGAAGGATTTATTGATGATGGCACATTATGATCAACAACTGATTGTGTTGCTGCTCCCAGTGTTATTTGTTGTTCATCCGCTGGTGTTGTTGTTGCTGAGGCAGCTCCAGTTGCTACTGCTGCTGCTGCATTTGCACCCGTAGCAGCAGTTGTTGGCTGCTGTGTTGTTGTTGCAATATTTGTGAGCACAGTTGCTGGTAGTGCAGCATCAGTTGTTGGAGATGTGGCTGCTATTGTTAGATGTGTTGCTGTACCATCAACATTCCCAGCAGCAGCAGCAGCAGCAGCAATATCAGTTGCATGCAGTGTTGTGTGTTGCTGAGCTTGATGTTGATGATGAGGTTGCAGGTGGTGATGATGTTGCTGCTGCTGATGATGATGATGAGTGTTATGATGTTGCATACCAACACCATTTTTCAGTTCAGCACCATCTAAATTAAGTATATCCGATATATGAAAACCAGATCGTTGCGATGATGGCATCTTGGCATCAAATAAACTGTAAACAAAAAGAAATTATATTAATAAGATTAATGGAACACATGATTACGATTTACAAATAAGAACAATTCAACAAATTCAATATGCAGAATCCCACACAAGGTTAAATTTTTATATATTTTTCGATTCATTTCCATGTATTTATGTATTTTAGTGTCCTTTTTTACGGTTCGCATTTCATTTATTTTATGAATGAATGAAAGAATGACCAGCAAAACGATCGATTGACCTAACAATCCGACCGGATATGTAGTAATTTTTCTACCTGTACACACACACACACACACCCACCTGTATACTTGAGCCAGCTACCTGCTTAAGACATTGTTGTTGCAATCAAACAATGGACACAGTTAATTTGTGTATTTCCTGATTCTGATTTGCGGAAGTCCCTTGCTGTGCCTATTTTCTGGCATTAACTTTGATTAAGCCCAAAAAATCAACGGATTATTGACACATTTTCAGCAACAAGCAACAAGACACATACAGCGGTATATACAATAGCAACATACATATGTAGTATATTGGAAAAAGATCGATTCGACATAATCACTTTGCATTTACATATGTATGCTAAGATCTGGAATGGATTGGTTTAGTTGGGTTGCGAGGGATTGGGTTCACTCATGCCTTATAGTAAAATAACTTTGTTAAACAAGCTTAGAAGGTTTTGCAAGCCATCAACAATTAAGTTAAAATCTTCTTAAGTTGTTGGGAAGATTGCTGTTTATTCAATCGATCGATTGGTCTTCAAGAGATACCTGTTAGTTAGTTTAGTTAGTAACAGATACCTTAGCAAAGTGTAAACATATGTTGGCGTAAGAATTACACTTATTCCTTGCTTCCGGATTTTCCAAAATGAATTTTCCCAAATATAAAAACAAAAGGCAAACAACACAACACAACACGGCACAACACAATCTCTAGGTGTTGAAAATTCCCACGGACAGACAAACTATGTGCAAGTAACAGGCTCAGATACTACAAAAATCGATCGACCGACAGATCGACGAAAAGTATCAATGTACTATTGTAACGAAGAAAACATGGACAGGTTAATAGGCTCAACAGTATTTTTCTTTCTTTCTAACTTATTTCCTTTACTTATATCTTCCTGTTCTTACAGGGCATTCCCCATGTGTTGAGTGTTGAGTAGGGAATTCCCTTCCGTAAGAGAACAACATTGCAGACAGTGTGACGCCGTCAATGTTATTATTGTCTGAGACTTGTTGGTTACTTCATAATTATGATCATGGCCAATGGTTTGCATGATGATAATGATGTTTAGAATTTGTGTGTTCTGTTGCACACATGTTCGTTTCGGTATTTGGGGTTTTCCTATTCACCTATGGGAATTTTTCCTATATTTATCATTTAGAATTTTCAATATCGTTTCTCTGTTCTGTTCTGTTCTGTTGTGTTCAGAACATGTCCTATATGAAAAATTTGGGAAAATTCAAACAACACACATACACATGCACATACAAACACTATCATCATGATCATGGTCATAACAAAGATCGTTTCAAGATGCCGTTATTGCCATGAAAAAGGGACAAGAAACTAGTGACAACAAAAACAAAAATGAAAATGAAAAAAACAATAACAAAAACTAAGGTTTATTATTAGCAAAAATGCTGCGATGTTCAGTGTACGCGCCCTAGGGCGATAAAATCTATGATTTCTCACTTAAATTATTATAGTCTTAGACATTGGGACTTTCCATAATTCACATTCAATGCGAAACGACATGTGTGGTGTGTGTCTCGTGAGTTGTTGGGGAAATACGTGTAATCTTGATAAGTAGCAGCCGTATGAAAAGTACTTGAAAACGAAATAGTATCTAAATAGTAGTACCTTCATATAATAAAGTGTAATCCTTAAGCCAATTTTCATCTATCTATTATGATAAGAGTTCATGACAAAAGTAGCAGGTCTTAAATGGGTCTTTTTTGAATACAAATTCAATTTACCAAGTGAACTGAATATTTTTAATCTTGAAATTAAATCAAATCAAATCCAATTCAATGGAAATTTATAAATTCTATATAATAAGAAAAAAAAGATAGAATGGCTTAATTCCAGATTCAATTAAGCCAGGGGTCGAGGAGTCAACAGAGCATGTAGTACATGCCACTGCGACGGTCTAATCTGGAGCACAATCCGCCACCTTGAATACTACTACTTGGAACCAGTTGAATACTAGAATCTCGGAAGAAATGTAATAACGAGGATTGTCACAATAAGCCCACTTACGGCCACAGTGACTAGGTCTATTAGTTCTTATAGCCAAATTCGATACTTAAAACTTCGTCATTTAGCCTTCATATCTGGTCATGATAATGATGATATTCAGTGTTTCGATTTGCTTAGGGAACTTTGGACCCATGGGGCTTCAATTGGAATTGTGAACATTTATTTATATCATCCTTATCATTCTAAGGTTTATCGATTTCCCAGATATTTGGCCAAAATGTTGATAAAGTGTTCATATTATTGCTTACCCAGGTAAAGCATTACGCAATGCCGCCGGATAGAATGCTGCTGGTAAGAGTGCATGACTCCATGGTGGCAATAATATTGGTGACCATGGTAAAAATGGTGCTGCAGCTGCCGCAGCAGCTGCTGCTGAAGGAACCATAAGGCTGCTCATGCCATGCAATGACGGAAAACCACTAAAGGCAGCCGCACCAGTGGGTATGCGTAGATGTTCGGATGCCAAATGGATACCGCCACCACCGCCACTAGAAATGCTATTGGCACTACCAGTGATCGGTATTGATTCTATAGTTGAACCAATTGTTTTTGGTGAATTACACCGTGTTTGTGATGAAGAGGATTTTGTTGATGGAGTCGCTGTCGTTGTCGTCATTGTCGTTGCTGTTGTCGTTGTTGCTTGATAATGATTATGATGATGATGATGACGTTCCTTAGCCGGCGTTGATGTACGCAATGGCGGAGTTGTTGTGGGCAATGGTATTGATGGTGTTGGTGATGATGGTGATGGTGACAATGTTGGTGTTCTACTTTTCCTTAATCCGCTAGTAAGTCGTCTTGGACTGGTGCTAGTACTGCGTCGGCTTCGATGCGTGTTAGTTGTCAGTGATGTCGGTGTTATAATTGCAGTTATGGGTCTTGTTATTGATGTTGTCGGTGTTGTTGGGATTTGTGTTGCTGTTAGTGGTGGCGGTGGTGTTGTTGGCCTTGCCGGGCTAACCGGACTTACTGATCGTTCCGTTCTTTGATGATCTGATGTACTGCTATTGGACTTGCGTCGCGTAGGCGAACGAATCGCCGGAGGCGACGGTGTCCTTTTGCGTTTCTCCGCCACTTTGAAGCTTTTTCTTTCTCGAACGAAACTTTGAACTATACAATTAGGGTATGCGAACTTTGTTCTTTTTAAAATGATTTTTTTCACTTATTTTCCTTAAAATTTCTTTTTATTATCTTTATTTTTTCTGCATTAATTCACAAATACACACACACACACTATTTTCCTTCTTTTGGGTTTTTACTGCACTAGTATATATTTATTGTTTTGTTTCCTTTATGCACTCAAGGATTTTTATTATTGGATTTTTATTATACGAAAAAAAAAAAATTAATTGTTTAATAAAATTATCTTTCTTGTGGTTTTATTTTGATCAGATTTTTTTTTATAGTTCACTTTAATGATCCTGCGTACGCGCTTGTGTCTACTATATTGTCATCACATCGTTTGTCGATGTTGATGTCGATGGTAATGGCGATGTCGATGTTGATGATGTTGTCATTGTCGTAGACGAGAGTTCCGCACTTTAAACATTCCAAACTGAAGTGTCATCAACAACTAACGAGACATGAAGAACTCGACACGAGTCCAACCAACCAGTCAACGTACTGAAAAGTATGAAAGGCCCATTCAAGAACAGCCCAAAAGCAGCCACCACCATCAACATGAATAAGTATATGAGCGAATGAATCGAACAAAACGCAGAAGAGTGTTCAAACCCATCTATTTGTCTGTCTCTCAGTCTGTCCAAATATCCGTCTGTCTGTCCAACTCTTCATCCAACCAAGTATTCTTCATTCAACAACAATATGTTCCTTCTCGTTGTTGTTGTTGTTGATGGTGTTGTTGTTATTGTTCCAGTACTTAGTACTCAGAGCTCTCTAAGTGGCTGCTCATGTCCTTTAGGTTTCAACAACGAACAACAAAAACAACAACATAAACATAATGAGCACGAAGCACCCTAGCAGCCGTATGAGTGGCTCTCATTCAACCACCATTGAAATTGTAGTCGCTGCTGCTACAGCCGAAGCCCATTCGACGATTTCATATCGAGCGACGTATATCCTTTCGTATGTTGAAACAAGCAAGCATCTATAGAACTATCTCTATTGCACTGCTCGGGAACAATGGCGAAGAGGGCACTTGAAGTTGGAAATAGAGTAGAGTAGATTTGGAAAGAGTATGAGAGGAGTATTCGTAGCGGCGAGGCGACTGAATCGTTATAACTCGTCGAGAGTTTCATTGTAAAAACTAAGTAGGTATACTCAAATTTGAGTTGGTTGTTCTTCATGTTCTTGTTCTTGTTGTTACAGTAAGTTGTTGTTGGGAATTTGGCCTGCCAATGCCATTGTCGTAGCTCAGCCTCTGATATTTTGAGAGAGGCCCAGAGCCTCTTTCATTCTTACACACTCTAATACTATTTACGAGTGCGAGTATGTATCTGATATACAGCAGCAGCAGCAGCAGCAGCAGTAGATACATATTGTATGGGTAGAAAACAACCCGGTTTAATTCGATCCATTCCATCCTTCTCGCTTACTCATTAGAGTTTGTTTCTTCTCCTTCTCCCACTCGTATGTTACTTATGAACTCATCTTTAAGGCGCCATAAACAACAATTCAAGCGCAACTATGATTTCCATGATTTTCTATATGCTTCCAGTACCTACTATTATAAGATAAGTTAAGTAAAGTAAAATGTGCGCTTGCTAGGTTGGCTCACTCTCTTCTAGTAGTAGTGTACTCGTATCTTTACTTAATATACTTTAGTTCTTGTACTTGTACTTGATGCTGTCAACAATTGCAGCGTCATTATATACTATTTATCATTATCACATCTCGTTTCATCTGTTATTTCTATTCTGGTTCAGCCCTGATCCTTTCGTCCTTCCGTCCTTCCTGCCTTCCTTCCATCCATTCTTCCTTCATTTTCTTTGTTTTGTTATTTTATTTATTATTGTTGTAGCAAATTTATATCCTTCTCTCCTTGTTTCGTTTTTTTTTTTTTATTATGTTGTTGTGCCCATACTTAGATCTTCTAAGGTTTATATTATGCAAAGGATTTGTGGTTAGAATGCTTAAATAATATCCGAAACCTGTTTTTCATATTGATAACTCAATTATTGTTTTGTTGCTTGTGTGAGTTTAGTAAGAAATCCCTTAAGGGCTTTCGAAAAAAAAACTAAGTACCTACAATATATGTGTATATTTATAATATGATTTTCTACGGAAAGAGAGTGAGAATGGATATTTAGTTTATATACTTGTAAGTGGAGGAGCCCCAAAGTATTAAATTATATATTATTAGATGAGATATATTGTATTTTGGTATATTTTTTAAGTTTATTATTTTGTTATCCACTATCGGACTAAGCCCATCAGAAGTACTGAGCGGCAAGATTTAGTGATGTGTTTGTATATCATTTCCGGTAAAATGGTGACTCTTTTTAAGTCGATAAAAGTGCCTAGTGTATCGTTTGTTTTTGGATCAGGTCTTGTGCGCTTCTTTTTAAGATGTAATCCTTAAGTTATTGTATAGAATATTATATATTTTGTAATGAATCCTTGTCTAAAATTTCTTATAATAATTTTATATTTATTTCAATCGATAAAGATAAGATTACATCCAACCGAAAGGCGAGAAATGCCAGATATCAGATATTTCTGGTAGTTTGAGTATTAACAAAAAACACAGTTGGATTATCAACTGTGAGCACAGCACAGTTTGAGTGCCAGTTTTGTTTTTGTTTTTGGGCACCAGGCCTGTATATATTCCATGACACTCAGTGACAACTTAGCATTCTACTGGTGAAAGAATTTTTAAAATCGGATGAGCAGTTTCGAAGATTACATATAAATACAATAATAAATAATATTAGTAACGTATAGATTTTTTCTTTGAAGCGATTTCTGGGAGTAGTTCCTGTTTCCCGGGTAAACATAGAACAATTATCAACAAGCTTGACTTCATTGTAAACACGCTATAAGAAAGAGTTAGAAAACAGAGACAATTACACGCTTTTTTCTTTGTCTAATGAAATAATAGAACATTGTGTCTTTTGAGGGAGCACACACCAAAGCAGACAAGACTAAATACATATTTTTGTCTGAATCATTGTAGACAATTACATGTTCTTCCACACATCGCAAGCCGCGTCGTTGTCGATATTGCCATAGTTTCTTATGACGCAACTCACACCGCTTAAGTAAAAACAAAAAGACAAGACAAGACAAAACAAAAAAATAGAAAAATGTCTTGTTGTAGACATACACCAAACAAAACGAGATGACAGAACGTTTTCTTCTGTTTTATTAAATTCCGCTTGGTTTGTGTTGGAATAGAAAACGTTTTGTTGCCTTGTTAATCAATTTTTGTCCGATGTGGTATGTTTTCAGCCTTATAGATTGCAGACTGTTGGGATACAGTAAAAAATTACAAAAATCGATTGAATTATTGAATTTTTTTTCAACATTTTAAGTAGTATAAGAATGCAGTGTGAGTAATGGAGTATTTTGGGAAAAAAACTAGGTAGGCAGGTTTTGGATCTGAACGCCGTACGAGCATTATGCATAACAGATACATTATCTTTAGAAATTTATACATTCGATTATAATCTTTACATTAAATAAATTGGAATATTCGTGAAGAAATCAGGTTACAGGTTTCATGTTAAGTATGTAAACGTGATTCTCAAGTTAAAATTCTTAATGTACCCGAAGTGACATTGAATAAATTTTATATATAAGACACATACTAACAGTAGTATGAAAATGCATTCGTCTAATTAAAACAAGCAAAAGAAATTAATTTCAAAGTTTATAATACCCCTGACAACTAGTACATAGCATAAAACTAATTTCTATACCATTCCATACTATACAAACGTGCATATACCATTACCATAGTCATAATCACTAAATACAAACAAACATGTTACATACTCAAAAAACTATTAGCAAACATCATCTGATGATGGTGGATACAATACAATATACTTACAAAAGGACACTTAAGCAACAACGGTAATCGACACAACCATTAGTTAACTCAAGCAATTTAACTCGGTATGACTAAGAGGAATATGATAAAAACGCCCCATAAAAAAAACCTTTAAAAACAAAAAGAAGGGAATGGTAGTAATTTCACTTCGGTTTAATCGAAAAATACATACCTTTTCAAAAAAAATATCATTAATATAAACGATGGATACAATATACCTCTCTAGATTACAGAATCTTAAGATCTTAAGTTTCTTCTCACAAAATTTATTTTACTGATGATTAAAGTTTCCTAAAAGTGTGGAAATCTGAATAAATGATTCATGACATTTACTTGATTGGATCGATCCGATAATATTGTAAAGCTTGAATATAATTTTTTGATATGTGATGTATACGATGAAAATATTTCTAAACTAGCGTACCCGGCGTGCTTTGCTATGCATTTTAAAATATGTGTAAAATTTGTATGCAAATCAATATCCACCAATTTCTCGATAACAGCAAGTCCAATTCGCACCAAACTTTAGTGAAACACTCTCAAGACTATGCTAGATATGCCCTTAAAATCGGTTAAGCAGTTTGGAAGTCCATAGGCGACTTACATACATACATACATCCAATTTAATATATATAGATAAACATTATCCTGTGGAAAAGCTCTATATTTTATATTTGACAAATGAAAATAAGAATATTTCAGCTTAGGACACAGGAGTGTTCTATTAATCTCATAGATTATGTATAAAGAACTTAACTTTAGAAAAATGTTTTAATATACATACTATATAGATATATTGGATTATTTCTTTTGAGAACTTTGTATTTAAGCTGGAAGTTTCTAACTTTATTAGAAACGAATCACATTTATATAACTGATTAAATAAATAATCAAGATGGGCAAGTCATATTATATTTTATGACAACTCTGCACTAGTAAACATATGACCAAAATTTTCTCATCTGTCAACCATACCATATGCCATCTCATTTGCACACCTTGATTTGAATTTTCCGATTTTTCGGCTATTACTTTTGGGTTTTACAAAGTTTTTTTTTTCTTAAACAACCCCAGTGATCACCCAAATCGGTAAAGCCGTTTCCGAGATATGCGTTATATGTTTATAAACTAGAATTGCTCGTTTAAATATATAAGATTGTGTACAAATTTCCTCTAGTTGCTTGGGTAATAAAATGTATTATTCTTTTTACGATTTCAAGATTCATTTGTCTTGTAATACAATAAAAGAAAATCCTTTAATATATTTTCACTAAGTAGGATCTTTGAAATTGTGTTTTTATATGATGAATACATATGTAGTTGTCTCATTGGGTTATCTCAACTATTGTGTAATACTAGTACAATAGTTTGTATGTATTGTAGTACAATGAGGTCTAAGGAACTCATTTGTTTTAATGATATTTATATGCCATACTTGTCTTTATGTAAGGTACTGTAAAAACCTTTTAGCAAACGCAGCACTAATGTGCACATCAGCGTCAAAAGGACCTGGACGACGAGTATATGCTAGAGATATACAATACTATATAGAAATATCCATGTATGTACGTATATATAATAAATATAATGGATGACTCCACATTGGCGCTTAACTCTCGTCCTACAAAATCATATTGGCATACTTAGGAAAGGCCATAATGCCATTCACCATTCACCATCCCTACACACAACTCACAACTATACTCGTTGACGCTTCATAAGAGGCCACTCTACTACACACGCCTTGACAAGGCATACTCACTTACAAATGTACTACTATGTAGATGTTTATTTGTATCTATGTATGTTGTAATTTAAGCTGGATTACAAATCTCAGCTCAATTTATAGACAGAACAGACAGACCCAACCTATTAGGAAGACCGAGCAACCTACAGACAGACAGACAATTCTCTCAGTACTGTTACTCTCTCTCTCTCTTTATTCTTCTGCTTTATTTAACATTATTTCATAGCAGAAAAAGAAGGCGCTACCAATTTACAGCCAATCAAATGTGAGCATATTAAAAGGCGTGTCTATAATGCGCAATATAGTATCTATGTGTAAGTGAGATAACGCTATATCAAAGCAAGAGAATGGTAAATACAAGAGAATTTTATTATTCTATTTTATTTTTGGTTTTGTGTTAATGAAACACTTGCGCAGTTGAAAATTTCCCTTAAATTTTCCCAAAAAAAATATAAAAATCCTTTTGTTAATAATGATAATACATTCATTGTTGTCGGCATTTCACTCTTCTCTTCATTCCCCTCTATTTCAAACTAATTTCCTCTTCACTCTATTCTTTTCATTACTTTTCCCATCACTCGAGCACGCCCACTTGGCCTACCATCCGAACCAAAATTGTGTGAATTGGGTGTGCAATCAGGAAATTTCCCTTGTCTTTTTTTTGTTTGTCAATTTGATTTTCCTTTTTTTTTGTTTTTCCTCTACCTTTTGTCCTGATTTTAGCTTTTTGTTTTTCATTGTTCGTCTTTCATTTGCACAAAAAAACCGGAAGTTTTCAACGTCGCTTGTTATTAATATTGAATTGAATTTACCATATATGTATGTATCTGTCCGATTGTCTGTCAGCATATCTATGAATTGTTTATAGATTATTTTGAATACTTAACTAAGTGCCAGTACAAGGAGGTATTTCATAGTATATAGTATTTCATTACAATATTCTAGTTGAAGATGGTTAAATAGAAGTCATATGTTATCCTACATATATAAAACCAATTGTTACTTTTTAAATTCTTTTTATAAAGTGTGACTCTGTTATCTTACAAAAAATTGTTTATCCTTTGCACTTCGTTCAAAATTTTCATATAATCTGCCAGCAATTCTGCTTTATTTTTGTTGGGACCACTTCATTACCCCAAAAATTTTGGATTAATAATAGATTCTCATTAAAAATACGAGTATGGTCTTCTAAATAGATTAGGCTGTTGTCATCTTTGTCGCGACAAAGGATTAAGGAGGGCTAAAGTGTTTCTAATTACAATGTTCACACAAAAAAAAAAAAATATATATACATCTGTGTTCAAAATAATAGGAGTGCCGTTACAATTTGTTTTTAAGCTCCCTTTTTGATCTTGTAGGAGCTTTTAAAGAACATTTTTCTCCAAACGGTAGTTTTAACGGGAATTTAAAGACAAACACCTGCAATTCCGTTGTGATTGCAAATATTTTAGCTATGTTATTCTGGTATTTAAGAGTTTGACTCAAATATGAGCTGTTCATAATAATAGGAGTGCCTGCCAAGACCACACACTAAACGTTACTTTTATAAAAATTACTCAAAGAAATTAAAAAGTAAATATCGTAAAACAATTGTTGGGCATACATTTGTATAGTGGGACGAGGAAAACATTGCACCGAAGAAGCGCGTCAAATAATTAAAAACTTAAAAAAAGAAGGCAAAACTTATAAGAATATTAAATCATTGATTGGATGCTCTGATCAAATGATCAGATAATGCCCTTAATAACAAAAAAAAAAAACTTGAAAACCGAGGCAGCAAGCGTGAAACATTGGCAATGGATGATCGTTGCATAGTTCGCTGCAGTAAGAATAATCCTTTAGCGTTCTCTAATAAAATCCAACAGGAGCTGAGCCTCTCCATAAGTACAGTGAACATTAGTAGACGATTACTGGAGAACAAATTACATGCAAGAAGTCCACGGAAAGTGCCAGTGCTGACAAAAATCATATAGAGACTCGCCTACAGTTTGCCAAAACCCACGTCGAATGGTCAGCAGAAAAATGGCGCAATATATTATGGACTGATGAAAGTAAAATCGTCCTGTTTGGTGGAATAGGGTCGAGACAATATGTCAGACGTCCACCTAATACTGAATATAAACCCCCAGTACACCATAAAGACTGTGAAACATGGTGGTGCTAAAATTATGGTATGGGGTAGTTTTCATACAGCGGAGTTGGCCCTATTCACCAAATTAAAGAAACGATGGACCAGCGAATCTATGTAGACATATTGGATCAAGTAATGATGCCATACGCGGAATGGAATATGCCTCTCAAATGGATTTACCCACAGAAGTAAGTCTGCAAAAGAATGTTTTCGCGCTAATAGAGTTGAGGTCATGGCGTGGCCTGCTCAGTCGCCTGACCTTAACCCGATTGAAAATCTATGGGCAGATGTGAAGAAAAGTGTGTCGGAGCGTAGACCATCAAATGCACAACATTTTGTGGGCCACGATACAAGAAATGTGGCAAAGTATCCCATTGAAGCGCTGTCAGGACCTTGTGAATTCAATGTCGCGAAGATGTGCCGCAGTTATCAAAAATCATGGTTTTTCAACAAAATATTAGAAAAAAAATGTCTTATTTCTTCATTACCTAATAGTTTCATAACTTTTTTGCCTTAATAAATGTAGGATATTAAGCCAAAATCAAACACTCCTATTATTTTGAACAGGGCCTTACTGCCTAGTTTTATGAAAGTTATCAATTTTTTTGTATTACTCGCTTTAAGAATAAAAGTAAAATTGAGAAAATGCACACAATTGAGTTAACAAACTTTTTCCAAAGAAAGACTGAATAAAAATAATTTCGTTTCGTTATAATATCAAAATTTCTGTATCAACAAAGGTCACTCCTATTTTTTTGAACACCACTGTAACTTTAATGAAACTGCTAGCTAATCATTAAATTGGATCACGAAAATGTAATCGGTTTCCTTCTGAAACGTACCATTTCAAAGTAATGATACGTTTAAGTACCATCTATAAATGTGGATACAGGCCCGGCAGATAATGAGGGTATGGTGGGTACTTATACCCACACGGCAAATGTTTTAAAATAAATGTAAAAATTGATCATATTTATTCATTTAAAATTATGTAGTGTTTAGAAATACTAAACACGGCCTTACAAAATTCTCAGATCTGTGTGATCGAATCCCACAAAAAGATTAAAGTAGTAACAGACACTCTGAGTGGATTTCGTAATACAAAATTTGTCGTTATATGGCAAAGAATTGTTCGAGCGGTTAATGCACTAGAAGTGATGAGCCAGAAATTCCGCGTCAGTGGAAGATCCTTTAGCCGGTGATTGTTCTCAATTTAAAAGTTTTTTTTAGAGAGCAGTATTTTGAAGTTTTCGACCAATTATTAGAATCCCTTTGAAATTGATTCGGCGATTTTTTACTGAAACATTGAATTGATTCCATTTGGGAGAAAGCGAAGATGTCGGTAGTATAATAAACTTCTACAAAGAATTCGACAAAGAAAGAATACTGAGCAATAAGCAAATGCTCATGGATTTATTGAAGAGGCAAAACGAAAAAATAAATTTATTGAAAGATATAGTATATAGACTATCTAAAAAAATATGAATGCTGTGCAAGTCTCATCCCAAAATTTTTGCGGGTCATGTCCTTGGTAATGACCATAGCATGGTCGACATGTTCAAATGAAAGAAGTTTTCCCGTACTTCGGGGACTTAAGACATATTTGAGGGCAACGTTTGAATTACTTAGCCATTTTACATGGGCTGAACGCGAACTGCAGGTCCTGTCTGGATGTATGGATTCCGAAACTGCTGGAACGATTTTGATGAAATTTTCAGGGCAGCATTGCCAGAAGAGTGTTCTTGTGAAGATTGTTGTAAAAAAAAATGTATAAATTTTTTAATATACTCAATGTTTGAAATTCATAAATCCCCATGCAGAAGATGTAATATGTAGGTGTCCAAATTTGATTATAGAAAGTGCAATAGGAATTAATCTTGCAATACCTTGGGGAGCTGCTTGCTAAGCATCTTATTTCAATCATTTAAGCATTTGTCTAGCCATCATGATCCAATCAATGGAAGCAATTTAAATCAAATCAACCATATGGTACAGTTGAAATCTCTTGAAATACGAACACATTTCTTATAGGGGATTTACAATTTTTTAGAAATTCTTCTTTTTGTTTGACAGAATAAGTGTTTCATTTAATTCTTCATCTCAAATATCATATTAGATATTTTAATTTAGGTGGTCTTCAATGATATTTTTAATGCCGCCAAAATCAAACAGCCACCTTAAGTGACAAATGTAACGAGGTGAATCAATTAAGACATACAGTGTTTTGTACAGACACGTATAGAGATAATATGTCGTCGAATCAGAGTTTTTCGATTATTCAAAACTATGATTCTTATACAACACAGAATGCTTATTATCAGAATAATTAGCACAAAAACAAATTTGGTCACATCATATCAATCTATCTACGAGGGGTACTATGTATATTTCGGGATCTGGCAACACTATTGTCAATAGCTAAAATCTGGCAATAACATAAGTAAGTTTGACATTTTTTAGCATAAACGTGCTCACAACGTTTTGATGTACAAGTGCTACTTGTTTCGTTTACAGTGAGTTACGAACATCAATTTGGACAAAAAATGAATGTTTCAAGAGAAGGTTTTCGATGGATAATATTTCACAACTTTCGACGTGGATTATCTCAACAAGAATGTGGCGATGAACTCAGTTCTTTGTATATCGTATTGTGAATTCAATCGTGGTCGCAGTTCAGTCGCCGACGAATTCCGTGAAGGTCGTCTAAAATCGGTTGTTGTGCCACAAAACATCGTATGTACTTGTACTTACATATTATAAAGAGGACAAATTTTTATTATTTTTTTTTTTTGGTATGTTTGTTGGGAGTTTTTGTGAAGAATTGATACAAATTCACCCTTGAAAAGCCCGCAGAATAGTGAATGTCAGAAATACAACATTTCATATAGATTTTCTTGACCCATGGATTAAAAATGGAAATTGGAAGATTCACCAGAAAATATGTATACCGTCTTGAAGTACACCCTAATGATTCCGCCTCAGGCTTGTTTGTAATTGGTAACAACATTCGCCGACTCAAGAGGAGTCACCCTCTAGACCTAACTTTCAGATTTCCTGAAGGAAAGGTAATCTGCCATCTTTCACTGTGATGTTATTTCTTATTATTGTATGTTTGTCCAATTTATTTATGGTTATATTCTAACTGATTATAAATATACTTGTACCTATAGAAAACTACATTTTAAGCGAGTAACATAGGCTCTATTTTGATTTAGAGATCCCTTCGAAAATTACAATAATGTAATCCAAGGTAACCAAAAGTCTATGCAATTTATAAAATTGCCTACATTCACGCACAAACATTTTCGAACGTTTTTTCATTGTTTATGCTTTGGTGTTTGTTGGATTTTGTGCTGTTGTTGTTATTGTTACACAGAGCGACTAAATCGAGAACATTGGATTTAAATCGTGCACATTCGGGCACGATAGTCCGTCAAGCACGAATGTTGTCATAACAAGTTAAATGTTCTCACTTCAAGCACGTATTTTCGAGAACCAGAAAACTTGAATTGAGTTTGTTTTGTTACGTGTTTGATGACTTTATGGACTTACTTTAACAACGAGGAATCTTACTTAAAGTACGTTTTCTGTTCATTACGACACCATTCTGTATTGTTTTAAGACCAAAGCAACTTAATCTCAAATCAAGTTCAGATTGTGCTTCGGGGTCTGAAAAGTAGAACGAAATGTACTTGAAGTGAGAACATATTTTCTTGAAATGAGACCATTTTGTTCTCAAATTAAGTACAGATTGTGCTTTGGGGTCTGAAAAGAAGAACGAAATATACTTGAAGTGAGAGCATCCAATACCTCCTCTGTGATTGCCCTGCTCTTCTCAGTAAACGCACCCCGTGTCTCTGGAAGCCGTTCTTCGAAGAGTTAGGTAGTTTGGCAAAATGTCTTTTGGGGAACTTGGCTCAGTTCGTGGACTCCTCAGGTTGGTTTTGAAGATAGAGGGAGATAGCTAGACCGACCTTGGACTGTTGTATGATTACCTCTAATCCCTCTTTCCCTTACCCCTTTTTTTATCAGGCATCACAATGGGCTTTTAAGGCTTCTGGGTGAACTCGTGTTTGTTTCTTCTTAATTCAAGTTAACTTGCTCTCGAGTTTCAGTTTAAGTGCAAATCTTATGAATTTCAAGCACATTTACAGCAAATGCAACTAAATTTGGTGTGTTCTATAAACAAGTATAATCCGTGCTATTCTTAGACCGGCGTTTTTCTCTCTGTGTATATTTGTTCCTCTCATTAATTAATTCATGTGTGAGAGTATTGCACTTTTGGTTCTCTTCTTTCTGAATATGATGTTTACCAAAGTGGGTCAAGAGAAAGACTATTAGCTCTTAAAAAACATAAGCCTCTAAAACAAAAGTAATTGACACACAAAATTTCGGAATTCCGGGCAACACCATGTATATACTGGTAGGTACTAATTGCCGTATTCGTTCGATCAAAGATACTATATGGATAAATCATATGTAAATTAATTTCCAATGACAATTGACATACACAAAATATAGAAAAATGTTGTTGTTAAAGCATAAACATCCCTGAATCGAAGTTACTGTTATTGTTACTGTTACTGTTCCATCTTGTTTAATACAACAATTGCTTAAGTATAATGCTTCAATATTGATTTATTAATTAATTCTCTGGACTTATGTCAATTTAATATCTTCAATGACAATTCCTTTTTCTATTTCCTTTTTTTTCATTTTAAATAACTAATCGAACAACAGCGTGTTTTGTCAAAGGGTTCAGGGATTAACAAATTGTACTACTATTATAGCTGATTGGGCGTTTCTATACTGTTTTCTTTATCCTTTTACTTAACATTTATCCAGCAGCAACTACTCCATTGTAAGGATTGTAAGTAAGTGCAAATGTATGACTTCAAGTACACATACATAACTATGGTAAAGTACAGCTGGAACTATTATTTATGTATCATTCCATTCCATTCCATGGGTATGTTTCCTCTTCCATACCAGATACTCGTACCATACATACATACTTATATACATACATATGTAATTAACAAGCAAACTCAACAAATTTAGCGGTAGTTTCGGAATAATGCTAGAGGATTGTCATGCTTTGTAGTATCTCCATACCATACACAAAGAATTAAAATAAATCTATACAAATACAATAAAATATGTTTAATGTCATTTGAAGTCGAATCGAGTTGTGTCGAATCGAATTGAGTTGAGTTGAGTTGAGTTAAGTAGACTTGGATAGAGTTGAGATTGAGAGTACAAGGGAAATAGTACTATAGTGATTGTGATTGTGATGGTGATGGTGACAATGCTAACAACCCCAATTAAATGAAATAAGGCAAGCTAAGCAAGGTCTAAAATTTGATGTTGCAGAATATCTAGTATACTCGTACAATGTAACCGAAGGATATGCCGCATTAAGCATTAAAAATCACCAAATTGTTTTTGGGTTTATGTTTTTTTGTTGTTGTTGTTTGTTGGTGTGTTCATCTTCCGCCCTTCTACAATGAGGGCACGAGGGGCACAAATTGACAACATTTAACAAGCGATCGAAAGGTGCAAGCAAGGCTTGTGGTATATGCAATGAGATACATTTAACTTTACTTACCTTACATTACCTCACCCTGTCGTTAACGATCTCACAACCAGTGATCATGGGTACCTACATACATTTGTATACGATACTCTCTTCTACTCCTTTATACTATTATACTTATTGTATTGCTATTTCATTCTCACTCCCTTTCTCATGCATTCATTCATTCATTCATTCATTTGATGCTTGTTTAGTGAAGTCTATACAGATCCAGAGAGCGAGCCATGCATCCATGCCTTACGACATCAACCATAACCATTCATTGTCATCCATTTTAATTTACCTTCCGGTCTCTCTCTTTCTTTTTTTTCTAACTATTTGACGGCCATAACAATTTTAAGATTCGTTGCGCGGAAGTGATTTAACCGACTTTTTGTTGTTCAACAGCACATTTCATTATCCATCTAACATCTATCTATCTATCTATCTATCTATCTGACCATCTACAATACGAGTATAATAATTGTCAGTCCTTTTGTCTCTTTGTCATTGATTTTCATTTCATTTCTATCCCTTCAAAATGAGTATGTTTTTTACATAAAAAAACATACATATACTTGTAGATATTACAATATATGAAAGTATCTATGAATTTACCTATTATAAGTATCTCAACGACATTCCTTTCTCATTATGAAACCGTAACGAATCATATCAAAATGAAATGAAATAAAATGAAATAAAAAACAAAGTAAAGACGGAAGTGCGTCATCGTCATCATCATTAACTTTGCCTTCATCATTATCATCACTAGCTCACACCTTTTACAGATTGTTCTTCTTGTGTATCTCTTTACTATTATTATAGCCAAGTTTACAATACCAAATGTTTAATACAATTGATTCAATTGCTTTAAAAAAAAAAAGGTCCAGATGTCCTTTGCCGGCAGGCGGGCATTCCTTACACAACCTAGACAAACAACCATAGACTGACATAGACTACATAGAAAGATAGCTAGACAATATATTATACAATTGGCGTGACTTATGTTTGATCCTTTTGACAAATATACTTAATAGAGAATAATAGAAAATATTCGTAGTATTCTTAAGATTCTTCTCTCTACTACTATATAATTATATGTCCTACTTGATAAAGTGTGCTGAAATTTTAACAGGATAACGACAGGAAGTTCAACAATTTCAATAAGACTCTCTGATATTACAGGCTCTCTGATTTCGATGCAATAAATATTGTATTTATGTAGATCAAACAATCAGGATATGAATACCAGGCAACTTATCAAGCAGATTTATAATACATGTTATTAACAATACAAGGCTACCAAGCTTAGGTAGCTCGCAGCTAAAACTTGCAAAGGAAGCGAAATACCTTGCTGTTGTTCTGGATTCTAAACTCTCTTGGAAGAGGAACTCTGAAGAAAGAATGAAAAAGGCATTAGGTGTATGAGGATGTTTGGCAGGAGATGGGGCTTCAGCCGTATATTATCCATTGGTTTAATACAGCAGTTGTGAGAGCTATCATAACCTATAGAGCGCTAGTGTGTTGGGAGGCGGCAAATACCAATTCCCACATACACAATATTCATAGCTTGTCTAGGAATTACTGGATCTCTACGATCCACCCCCCCAGGCGGCTCTGGATGTTTTCTCAATCTGCCACCGATGGGCACATATCTATAGAACGTAGCTGCCAGAACTGCAATCAGACTCCGGGTGCTGCATCTTCTTAAGCCCTGTGTCGCTGGCCACAGCACTATTCTACAAGTAGTGGGAATTCAAGCTGATGGTGAAGTATGTGACTACGGTGTGCCAGCACTAAAATGGAATGACAATTTTAAGACAAGATTCCCGGGTAGAGATGATTGGAAATGGAGTAACGTCATTAGACGGGACAAGGATCCAAGACGGTAGACGGTACAGGTGCGGGCATCTTCTCGGAAGGGATAACAGCTCAGCTGTCGTATCATCTACCTGACTTGTGCAGCGTGTTCCAGGCAGAAATCTACGCAGTCTGGCATGCGGCAAAATTAATGAATGCCTTGGGGGAGACACCGAAGCATATATCGATTTATGTTGACAGGCAGGCCGCTATCAAAGCTCTGTCGACCCACAGCGTCAAAAGCAAACTCATACGTAGTACGGTAGAAACTCTTAATCAGGCATGGCAACACTCTATCACACTCATCTGGGTACCGGATCACTCTGGTATCGAAGGAAATGAGATGGCGGATGAGTGTGCTAGGAAAGGCTCGGCACTGCCCATGTCTCAAGTAGTCACTGATGTTTACAAACCCTTACAGAATATACTCTCATGTCTGGAAGTGAAAACCAGAGAACTAGCAGGCACGAAGTGGGCAAATGAGTCTGCCTGCACTGTCGCAAGGACACTCTGGCCTTGTTATCAATCAATGAGAACCTCCGAGCTCCTTCACTTTGACAAGAAAATGGTTCGGACGTTGACGGGAGTCATAGAGGAGCACTGCACCATCGGGCTGATGGCCCACAGGATGCAAGTTCCACACCATGACTTCTGCCGGAGAGCATCCAACACCTCCTTTGTGATTGCCCTGCTCTTCTCAGTAAATGAACCCGGTTTTTCGGGAAGCCGTTCTTTGAAGAGTTGGGTAGTTTGGAAAAATGTCCTTTGGAAAACTTGCCTCTGTTTGTGGACTCCTCAGGTTGGTTTTAGAGATAGAGGGATATAGCTTGACCGATTTGGACTGTAGTGTGATTACCCTTAACCCCTCTTTCCCTTACCCCTTTTTTAACAGGGATCACAATGGGCATCGCCAGTTATTGCGAGCAGCCTGCACAACCTAACCTAACCTAACTACTATGTATGTACTTATGTTAAGAACTTATGTTGAACTTTATTCAATAGTTCTTATTATTAAATCATTATCACTTCTGACTGAAATTTCTTATTGATTTATTGATACAATAAATATTTAGACCAAAAAAATCATGGTCAGAATCCAACAAGCAACCAATCAAATAGACTTATCAAGCTCAAGCTTGTGAAGTCTTCTCCAAATAGGTACTACTTTACTATACACGTATAGGTAAGATACCTTTAAATTTATTCAAATGCCCATCAATTTTGATTTGATTAGTAATGCTTATTTTCCTTTTATTTCTTCCAACTTTCTTACTACAATTTGTTATTATAAGAAATTCAGATAAATCACTTCCTACTTTCAATTTGTGATTATTCAAATACATAGTACCCCTATGTATTCGTGTGTTCATTCCCCTTCATATACATAATACTATTTCAGTTTCAGTTTCAGTTTCACACTCAAATTCAGATTTACCATAGTTACAGATTTGTCTCAACTTATTTTTTGATACACTTCGGTTTTTGATTCAACCGGATGTCAGATTCTTAAATACAATTGACAAACATGAATTGTCTTTGGTATCTTAAAAAGATACATAGAAACATTTTGTAGATATACAAAAAAAAAAAGAAAAAAATGACTATTCAGGCAACAGTATAATAAATAAATGATTGAAAATGAAAATCTCATTGACTAATAAATAGAAAAACACACACAAGCACACAAACACACATAAAGTGATTTTAAAGAGTATGAATGATAGATAGATAGATGGATAGATACAGAGAGTGTGTGAGAGAGAAAAAGAGGGAGTGTGAAAGAGTAGTGTAGAAAAGACAAGGGAAAAAAAGAAGAATTTATCAATGAATAACTAAAGGACTCAAAATCACCATGGAATCAATGAGGAAGTGCCATAAACTCATACTACTATAAAGGCCAATATAATCATCATTGTAGAATTTGACAAATGGGTTTCTTCTTGCTCATATCCAACCGAGAGCATCAGCCTCAGATAGAGGCTCGCTAAATTCTTTCTATGCCTACTTACTACTTACTTCCTTCCTTCCTTCCGCAGAGCTCACAGCGTGTCGCATCCATCCAGATACATTTGCAATTTATTTCATATACAATTTTAACAAAACCAAAAATGAATAGATAGGATATTGTATCTTTGCATCTCGTATGTATTTGTGTGTTTAAATTCAATTGCAATTTTTATGAATGAAAATGCATTTTTAGCCCAACAAATAACTTGAAAGAAAGAGCGCACATTTTGATTGTTCTCGTGCCTCTTCAATGGCATTCAAAGTGAGTTCCATCGATTGTACTAGTAGTAAGGATTGCAGATACTTTGCACACCTTTTGAGGATACAAACAATATTCTTCTTTTTTTTTTTTTCGTTTATGTTGTTGTCCTGTTGAGTATCTTTTCCATCTTTGCACGCACGCACGCACGCATTCAGTCAGTCAGTCAGTCATTCCCTCACATGATTTTTGTTATGATGCGGTGTTGTTTCACAAGCCGACTAACTGTGTTTTTGTATTAACTTATATCTATGTCTGTGTTTGTAACTATGCATTTGTTTCTGTATGTGTGTGTGTGTGTGTGTGTGTGTGACTGTTTGTGTTTTTGTATTTTTAATTGTTTTTGGCTTTGTTCAATTTGATTTGTGGGCGATTTTTGTGCTCGGCTTATGACACATTAAAATTAAATGAGTAAAATCAAAAAGACTTTCAAAATGCCGCATGTCCGCATAACACTTGGATTCCTTTATACATATACCTACTATGTATATTTTGGGTTTATTTCTTCATTCTTTATTATAATACTTTATTTCTTAACTAATCCACCTAATAAACTTAAAATGGGGCAATGGCTTTAATATTATTGGGAGTGCAATTAAGTTTCCGTTCCCCACCAGTCCTCTATGGTTCAAATTTTCAGATATAAAACTTCATATTTTAAGGATGGCAACATTGGCAACACCATCAGCTTTTTGAATTAACATCACATAATTTTTTTCATACGAAAATATCGAATTTTGTGTCGTATAATCGCCATTTGCGGTGAGAACTATTGAATTTATTTCATTAATTTGAAGAAATCTGCAGCTGATGGATACCCATTGCTGTGTGAAGCATATGGGGAACATACTCTATTAAAGTATATGCTAAAAGTCATGACACAGTGATCTTTTATCACAACAACGCTCGGCCACATGTTGCAAAATTCTTCAAGAAAACTTTGGAGGCGCTTCAAGGGAAAGTCCTACCGCATTCGCCGTATTCACTAGACTTTGATTCTTCCGACTACCACTTGTTCTCATGGCCTGGCCGAGAAGCAATCAATTTCTTACAAGGAAACCAAAGATTGTGTTGATTTTTGGGTCGTTTCAAAAGACAAGGAATTATATCATAGTGGAATACGTATGCTACCCGAAATATGGGGAAGAGTCGGAGCTAACCATGAACACTTCTTTCAATAAAACATAATAAACCATTCTTTCACAATATAATAATAATAATAATGGAACTTCTCTATAATGAACTTCTATACAATGAAGATCTCCTTATTATGATAATATATAATTTTCTGATTTGCTTACAACTAATTTCCATACAGTGAATTTTTCTTTTACAATGAACAAATTTTACAGCTGGAAATTGAACTCCCATGCTTTTTTGTCTCCATATAATATTATATATTTTCAAATAATTTTCTGCTATACATATTGATAAGACTGTGTACCAGAGATGTGCGCCCTCAAAAAAAATAAAATTTCTTCCTCTCATAAGATGGGATTATTGCGTTCACTGCACATCTTTGCTGTGTACTTATAATTAAGGGATCCCCAAAAGATGAAATTAACAACAGCACAAAAACAGATGAAAGTCCCATGGTAGCATGCAACATGGCTGGATCGGATAAGCTTAAATTTCTTGTTATAGGAATGGCCAAAAATCCACGATGCTTTAAAGGAATAAAATCTCTAGATGTGGATTGTAAATTGAACAAAAAAGGATGGGTGACAAGTGAAATTTTTACGAAATGGCTGGACAAAAAATTCGCTTCTCAAAAAAGGATAGAGGATAAAAAGGTTTGTGGATAACAGCAAAGCGAATCCTAAGGATGTAAAATATAAATTGCAAGGTATTGAGGTTGCATATTTTCCTCCCAACATGACTTCGTTACTTCAACCAATAGACCAAGTTGTAGGTAACAACAATATTACAGAAAGCATATTTTGACGAACATATTGACACAAATGGAGGCGATCAAATCTGTTATGGTCATAGATTTACTACAAATTTGTTCAATTATCCAATTTGTCTGCTCTACAGTCTTCATTTAGAGCAGTAAGAAACATTGATGCATCATTTGAAGATTACGTCAATGCTGATATTCATGTGCAGTCCAGAGACAACCCGCCTGATAAAGATATTCTCAGCAGTGCTCTGGAAAGTCACGGAGTTCAAACTATCCCTGATATTTCAGATTCAGATAACGATGAAGAAGAATTGGCGCATGTTAATAAGCTGTTACCTACATTTGGACGAATTTCTTTAACAATTGACATTTTTCGAACTTTTCGTGGAGATGTGAAGTAACATACTGACTAATGGGTTTGAATCTCTAAATGTTTTGGAAGGTTTTGTTGGGGAAGAAAAATGGAAGAATGTAATCCATACTAAAATTACTAATTTAGGCTATCGTATGCTGATTATTATTGTATTTTAAGGCCATTAGAATCATATTGCTATAAATTGGCTTAAGAGTTTTGGGGCTTTTATTGTATAGAATTTAGATTTCCAGATTAAAATGGTGTAGTAAAAAACTATGGATTCAATACAGTGGATTTTTGCATAATGAGCAAAGAATATTATTTTAAAAATAAGACTCGTCTGATGAGTAATGTTTTGTATGACAAGTGTCAAATAATTTGATTAAATTGATCATAATTAATATAACCATAATTAAAATAATCATGGTTAATTAATTTAATCATGACTGAATCATTGATCAAAATTTTTGATTATGATTATTAATCAGGAAATGATAAATTTGATGAATTTTTCAAGTTATAGAACATTTTGCTTTTGTTTCAGTTATTGAAGAGTCAGAAAATTTTCAAGTTAGCGAGTAGTTGAGTGAAGTAAATGTTTAATGAAAATCAAATTTTTTGATTCTGATTTTTAATCATAAATAATTAATCGTTATCAGATTAACTTTTGGCAAACACTGCTAGGGGTTGTGAAGTTTTAGTCTGATCAATTCCATAACGTTGCCTGTCTACATAAAGCATGGAAATGTAGCAGGTGACAAAGAGAACCCTCACATCTTCCTGATCTGTCGAATACGACTTGAGTAGAATCGATGCAATGCATAAACAATGTCAGTGGTTGATGAAATTTTATATTTAAATGATGCGATTGGGCTGGAAGTGAATAACATTATCGACATCGATGAGCTTGTGAAATATCACAGTCACGAACTGAATGCCAAAAACCATAGGGAATATAAAAATTTCTTTGAATGAAAGTTGTTAATAAAATATTTGAGTGTGTTCGACTTGGAATGCATTATCCTATTTTAATCAATTTCAATATCTGGAATTGGAATTGTGCTCGTTATGCGAGGGTCCAATGTATATCAAAGCCTTACCAAATGTTATTCATATTCATTCAAAACACCAATGATTTAAATATACAATAAATGGGCTTCAGTTTTAAGGTCTTGGTATAATAGAATATTAATTTCAAAAGTAAAATGATGCCCGCTATGATGTTTTTGTTCTAGAGTTCCCATGAAGTGTGGACTTTTCAATAAGATCTAATCTCAGGTAATCTTAGTATAGATCTTATACCTATATATATCTATAGGACTGTCGCCTTCTGTATGGTCCTATCAATGCGATCTAATATAATTGATTCATATTTCAAGAGATTACATATTTCAATAATTTTCTGTCCAGGATATATTTGTGTGTACACATGCATGTATCTTTTTCTGTTAAAAATATATTTAATATTTCATTCAATCATTTGATGTCGTCACACTTGTCACAAGAGCGTCCTCAATTATGTTTATGCGCCCTTTTCAAGAGTCTTACCAACGCCAACCATATTAAATATTGTACAACAATTGAAATTCGATGTTCGAAAAAATAATTTTTTGATAATATACAATATACTCGTACTACTGCTGCTACTACTTTGAAAGAAAGCGGGTAAAATATATTTTTTTTTATGGGTAGAAAGAGAAAAAGAAATTGATGAAACAACAAAAAAAAAAAACTTCCTGTTCCACCAAAAATGAAATACCTTACACATTCAAACACTTTATTCAATTGATGTATTATAAAACATTAATTAAAATAATTGTATATAGTACTAGATCCCGGGCAGATGTTGCTCTGCCTCTCGTTTCCAAACATTTATTGGATACTGATTGGTTAGCTGTAACATTTGTATAATCATGAAGAAAATCCTCAGTTTGCTTGGTTTTTATTTTTATATTTTTTTATAGTAATGTTTGTCATGTTTTGCCATCTCACTCGCACACCTGGTTAATTGCATTTTTCGATTTTACAGCTGTTTCTTTTTGGTTTTCCCGACTTTTCGTATTTTAAAACCATACAGAGATGGGAATATAGTATTATATATGGTATTAAGTATATGATCGATTCAATTTTCAGTACATGGGAAAGAGTTTTGCTCGGCAGTCTCTCGTGTATTAAGTGTTGTATAAGGTAAACATCATGTAACATCAAATACACAATTCACATTTTGTATAAAAGTCATCGGTTCGAGAATATAATAGAATAGGGAAAACAAAACAAAAAAAAAAATATAATATTCTTTCTCAAAAAAAAAAAAGATATTAGCTAAACCAAATGCAATGAAGTTGAACGTACTCAAAGCTTGATACATACGAGTAAAAGAAAAGTTCATGTTTTCATGCTCCTAAGTTTTGTTTTTCGATTTATCTGGGAATTCATACATGTGTGTCGTCGTCGACTTAAGGGCTTTTGCTATTTCATATAGAATGGTTGGAGAGAGAGAGAATAAAGTGAAGGAGGTAAGGTAACAACAACAATACTCAAATTTGCTTATTCGCTTGTTCAATTGTTGTGTGGTAAGTATCTGATAACCGTGTATGGGGAAGAAGGGCAAGAATTCAGGCAAAAGTTGAATATCTTCAAACAAAAGGGCGTAATAAAGTAAAAATATAAAAAAAAGAAATTGATGAAAAAATAAGTTATTGTTGCATGTTTAAATGCGTTTAATGTTTTGGGAGTTAATTTCCATTTTTTTCTTTGTATTTTCATACAATTTTTTCCTATACACTTCACACCATTAAGAAATCTAGTATTATCACCGCAATCAAATGTTTGCAACACATACTAGTATGTAGAACACTCACCATAATCAGTATCATCTACTGAAGGCATCAAATATGATTAGCCTAGTCTGTTGTTGTCCTTTAAAAATCTGCATATGATAGATTGTTTCTTTCACTTAAAGAGATTTGCGGAATTCGAATTATTGCCAATTAGTCACTTAGTTTGAAAACTGAAGGATCAGATATAGGTACTATTTATCTTATAATGGTTTCAATATCCTTCTGATTAAGATTTTTAGATGGAATTTAGAACTTTCGAATCACTTGTGATGATCAGAAGACAAACTGTGATTTACTACAACAATAATTATGTTATGTGAAGTGTATATCATCGTTGATGAGACCAAAATTTGGAATATTTTTATACAATTTTTTGTTTTTCATTTAAATGTTTCGCTAAAGAAGATTTTTTGTTTTTTCTGTAACTGCTATACGAGTATACTAAAATTCTTGACAACCCTACTAAAAGCATAATGCCTTTATATGATTTTTTGTTATTGTCCTTAAAACAAGTGTCAGTCACTCAACGTTGACAAAAGAAGAACATCGAAAGAAAAAATATAGGTATACTTATTAAGTTTATCTTTTGCTAAATAAAAATCTGAAAAAGAAAAACGTCATTGCAACCATTCATTGTCGTCTTCATGTCAATCAAAGGCACTACTCGTACAAGACAATGAATGAACGCCATAAAAGAAAGTAACATACCCAACAATGAAGAAACTCCGATATAGTATTCAAATTGTGTTATTTTTCTCCGAATGTCAATTGGGGAATTCTTTAGCACGCCTCTGCCTAAACCACTAACTTCTTCTTCTTGAAACATACATATGCTTTAATACACTTCAATGTGAATGGTATTAATATTTTGTACTCACATTTGTTTTAGAATAGTTAATTTTCATAACATTTCATATGGATAAATAGAGGGCTTTTGGTGAAGTAAACTTCCTAATTTGATATGTATATATACGAGTACTATGTGTATAGTCCCTTCCGGGTCTTACTGTTAGACATATGTGTTTTCTATTAAGTCCGTGCAAATTATATTCTTAAAATTCGTAGAGACATTGAGTTGTTTGGATATCAAAGCAATCAAGATAACAGATTCATTATGTGATGGATTAATTACTGGAACTTCTAGTTCTCATTTAAAAAGTAGCTTGATATTAAATAATGCAATAGTTTATGTAACGATCAATTGCAATTGTTGAATACATTATTCACTTATCACTAGTACAAACTGTTTCATTGCTAGTCCCTCTGGAACCAGCACTAGTTCCAACTATCGCCTTTTACATGTATTCAACTGATGAATTTAACATGGCGTTGTCATTGGAAGGGGTCAATTGTCAACGCCTGCACCACCGTTCACTGTATTAATGCTGATTTACACGTAGCTAGTTGGCTAGCTAAAAGCTAGCGAGTGCCCGAACGAGGGAATTGGTGAGTTGTCAAGTCATTTTGTAAACAACTGAAATACTCACAGCTGCCTCGATAGTGATTCACTTTAAAAATAATGACAGAGTGTGAGTGTGTGAGAATAATAACAGGCAGCGTGTAGCGAGTAAAGTATGTATTTCTCGTTGGCTTGTTAACAGTTTACTCGCAACATGGCAATATGATTGCACTGGGCTAGATCGCTTGTATTTAGCCAACTCGCTGGCTTATTACAGCTCGCCAACTACTCAAGTGAAAATGAGCCTTTAACATTCTCCAGTCAGTCATTGCAACTGCCTATATTTTCTACAACAAGTTAACTCACCAGACACCAGTAATGCGAAAATGGGCTGTTGACTTACTGTCGAAACGCACACTTACTGGTTCGCCTCTGCGTAGCCTGTGAATTCGCGACTAGTGAATTAATAAGCCACAAGGTAATTAGAAAAGGGCCTAGTGAATTACTATCGAAACGGGGACTATTGTTACCAAATATACTGCATGTTATGAACTGAGTAAAGTGGTACATGAATATCAAAACAAAAAATATTAATCCATTCGAATGCCTCATGTCAAGGATGTATGGTATGGGAACATTAGCCTGATAACCGGTTAAGTTATGACCATAAGTGTGTCTCTAAATAAGGAAATTTTCTCATCATCCTTCAGTTTCTAAGATTTTAGGAACAAATTTTGCATTTGATCTATTTTTTTCTATTGTCAAGATCCAGTTAAAGATATACTTCATATATCCTCAGTTTTCATTGTAGAGAATTGAAATATGTTTTTTGTTTGCCAATCACAAAAAGAAGGAAAAGTGATCATACAAATTTAAGTATTTTTTTGAAACTCTCTCAAATTTATTATATTCAAATACAATTGAAGGTGTTGATATTTTGGTCTAAGATTGGATTTATCTAATTGAAAATCTATACATAAATGTAAGAAATAAGTGAAGTGTATCTTAACTGTGCTAAGACCAAACAAAGTTGGTCTTTCTTTTGTTCATTTATTATTTTGCCATCAAAAAATTGATATTTTTATATTATTGTACTAAAGTGACACGATATGGTAGCGTCTTCAAGAAATGCCAAGAATACCAATCACATATTACATTATATTCCATTTCCATTTCCATATTCATATTTATGAGAATTTGTTATTTATGAGAATATAACACAATGGAATTGTTGTACTAGTTGCTAAAGATTTGCACATGTGAAATGCAAATGAGTTTTTTATTGCATTTTTATCGCGTCATGATTGAGTGCATTTATTATTGTACCTACATTCCTACATTCTTAATAAGTACATATATCCAATTTTTATATGATATGAGTAGATACTTCAGAGTCACCTGTGCCCTAAACTTCAAGGGAGCCAACCTTTTGGGGCAACAATTTTTATTGTTCCTCGGGAGCATTATTTTCACCAGCCCAAGGACACTAAATATCTTAAGATGGCACTGATCACCATGGAAAGACTACACTAGAATACTCTGATTTCTTGTACAGTTTTTTATATTGTATATATTTGCAAAGGGTGCCAATGATACTCTATTACTGAGTCTATGGTGTCCGACCGTCCGTCCGTCAGTTGACTCTACCTCATGAACCATAATAGTGGCTTTACAGTGGCTCCTATCATAAAGATGCGGTTTTGTTCTTTACAGTGCTATTAAAGCATCAAGAACAGTTGTTTTGTGTTTTAATTATGTGTGGCGCGCAACAAAAATGAAAGAAGAAGACACCTGACAATCACAAAAAATGACGAAGTTATGACAATGCTGCCAACTGACATGGAAAAATTGCCCAACACTGTTAAGACTGACCATACGAAAAAACCGAATCTATGCAAATCAATTTGAGATTAGCATATTTCAATCGAATCGAATCACATCTACAGCAACAACCTCTCAATTTTGTCATTTTCCCTGTTGTTGTTGTCAAATGTAATTCGAATCAACAGTCGCATCTTCATAGATTCGAATCTTAGCTCACTGTAAAGACACTACAAAAGGTAGACAGTAAAAATGTTCACAAAGTTTGTATATCTATTGTCGCTATAATAACAAGTGGTTAAATTTTTCGGAAATTCACCGGAAAAGTCGAAAATTCCATCATACATTTACATAATCCCAACATTGTATCACTGCCACATGGCTTTCTGTTGACTACGACATTTTCTGTGTGGTGTTGTGATGTGTTGGAACAGTTTTCATATTAAAATAGTTTAAATTAGTAAATTTTTGTTAATTTATTTTTGTAGTATACTTTTAGGTGTTCAGACTTCAGCTTTACATCCGACGAATTTGCATACATAATGTTAAATCTTGTGCGCACATTACCGATTTTTCTAAATATAGAATTTATTTATTACATCTCCTTAAGTTTTACGTACTAACAATTATATATGTGTCCTTCCTACAGGGTAGAGGAAGAGGTTCACTTTACACTACGGGCCTATAAATCAGCAAAAGATCTGGATGGCGAAGATTTTCTTATACGAACATTCGTCTTTTACTAGCAGCACTTGGTTCATACAAACCCATATTTAAAATAATGTTCTTATTAGAAAAACCTTTTTTGTTTTTCATATTCATCAATTATTTACTAGGAAGGGTACCCTGTGTTTTTTGTTGATACATAAACTGTGATAGAGAGAATAAAGTGATGTTAAGAAAGGAAGCATATCTCATATCTGGCATTTGTTGGATGGAAGGTGAAGAGTATTGCATCTTTGGCATAGCCAATGTTAACATTCTTTCTGGTTCTTTATAAAGTTTTATATTATTAGTAAAGTTTGGGGCATTCCAAAGTGGGCACTTTCGGGAAAGCCTTTAATATAAGTTATACCACGCACATTCCAAACAAATTGGCTTCAAGGTTTTCACTAAATCTGGGTATATACAATAATAATAGACATGTAGGTATATCTACAATGGAACATGGAACCCATATCGATAGCATCTTCTCTAAAAGACTTTTCTTCCTTCTTGAAACTTTCATGATTCTCACGTTTATCTGAAGTGGTAACAACCTTATTTGGACAAGAGTTGAAGGTTGATCATTATCAGAAATGATTTTATGGTCACGTTTTAAATCATCCAATTCTAATATTTTATGGTTTTAAACTCCTCATATGTTTTCTTTTCGATAAACAAGTAGTTTAGTTTCTAACTGCCTAGAGGGACAATCTATGCCCCTTAAATGGCAAGTAGCATAAGATTACATGATTTTAAACGAAACCAATAGAAACAAACAAATAAACAAACAATTAAATTATGGTATGTATCTTTGTAACATAAAACAAAGAATGAAGATTTACCTAGGACATACTTACCTACTATTATACATTAATACACATATGTAGGTATGTACATGAGAGAAACCTGTAATACTCGAACTAAGTAGAAGGAGAGGTGGCCTAAGGATTTCTTTAATTGAATTTACTTTAAATTTTTAAACCATTTGACAGCATTAACACACAAAAAAATACTCATATGCACCAGTCACCATATATCATTGTGAAATGTATAGTAGATTTCATGGTTACCATGAAATATTATAAGGTAATAGAAGTTGTACCTGTAAGTGGTAAAGAAACCTGTGTGGAAAGTGTTCAACACATGTGGAACTGTATGAGGAAAAACCTTAAAAGGAAAACAACTTCAAAATGAGTGAGAATGGTATGTACATACATATGTGTTTTGCTGATAACATTGAAGAGAAGAGAAGAGACAGACATCAATCAATGGAAGGAAAAAGGAAGTTTGAAAGAAATTTTCTTATTTTGTAAAAATCTTCATACTTCATAACAATTGGTACAATAAATAAATGCTATTATTTGCAAACAGTATTAGCTGAGATTATCTGAGGGTTCGATGCAACGATTATAGACAAACCCAATTAACAAAAGTGTGAGTGAGTGAACCCAATCGTATGAAATCGAGATGAGAATCCAAACCAAACCAAACCAAACCAAACCAACAAGGTGAAGGTCCTGAAATCCTGTTGTTATTTATTATTATTTTGTGATTTTCCAAACGATTGCACTAAACATGTGTTTTGGTTTTCGCTTGTGTTGTGTTCAGTTCTGTGATTGATCTGCACAAATTGACAAAACCCGTAAAAACCCATAACACATTAACAAACAGATGCATACACTCATATGTATGGTAAAAGTATTCTTTATAGTATGTATATTGTAGAACAAACCAGTCAACCAGTCCTCAAAATCATCTAGAACAACGACTACAAGAATACACTAGAGTCCTGAGTATACTGAGTACATACTCAGTAATATTACAAGGACCAGACCCATGACATTGGATCGAGGTGACAAAGTGGAAATAATATTCATTGTTTCTAGTATGTTGAGAAAGAGAGAGAGAGAGAGAGGGAGAGAGAGTGGGAAAGGTTTATGTTATGTTTCCCCTAGATGCTAAATACTACTACATACATACACATATGTATGTTCTTCCTTCATTTATACATTTATTTATTCCTCAGTTCATTCATTGGCATTTTGTTAGGCTTATCACTCTCACTGATTCAACAATGTAACAATGCTGTAACATTGGATTAACCCAACAAGTCTCATTTATTTCCAATTTTGCAAATATGGCTTAAATACACACAATTTCATTATAAGTCGATCCAACACACCTTCAATTCCATGCATGCATCTAACCATTCATTACATCAATTCCATTCACTTCCATACCATTTATGCATTTATCTAACTGTCCAATTGATTGTTTGTTGGTGTTTGCTGTTTGTTTATTTGTCACTCATAATACGTAATACTACCTACTAATAAATCTTAGTTTTATGGTTCATGATTCTTTCTACATTGTATGTACTACTTATACCTACTATATGGTACCATACTATATCGTACAATGTAATTTTTTATTTATTTATTTGATTTTTTTGTTTTGGTTTTGGGTTTTTTTTTGCGGATTTAATTTTGTATTATTTTATGGATTTTTTATTTTCTTATCAAAATAAATGTCTAAAGTTTGTTATTATTTTGGAGGGTTTACTTATTTTCTTGGAATATGTTTTGACAATTTCATGAACTAAATGATTCACACCATTTCAAAATACTTACAATAGTGAAGAGTAAGTTTTTTCTTTGAAATTTCAGCTTTATATCTCCCTAACTCAAGATTATATACTAATTGGTATAAAAACATTTCACTTGACCTTATTAATTAGATTAGATTAGGGAGAAAGGCTGGAATTAATGACCTTGTCACTTCTGGGCCAAATTGTAACAAACCCATCGTCCCCAATTTATAAGGCCTTGCTAAGGAACTTATCTTAAGTGTAAATGGGGGGGAATGAAAACGAGTGATACTCATAGAAAAATTCAATTCTTTCGGTTTTTCAATGAACGTTCCATTTAATTTTCGATTTTTTCGATATGTAAAATTACTGGTTGTCGTCTTGACGACAGTTGTAAATTAAAAATAAGAAAAAACCAGGTTTTTTTTCCATCCCTTTTAGATTTGGTTTCTTAATAAACGGTTGCTTGACAACCAAATGAAAATTTTTGCCATTTATTTACGATACTACGATTATTATAGAGGCCCAAAATGAATGAATATCACTCAGAAAGTGTCACAAGACTTGCATAGAGTATCAATTTCGGTTCTTGGTAATGGTTTCATACCAGTGTTCTATCTCTTTTCATTGTAGTACACGTCGTCCAATGCACACTGGTAGGAATCCCCAATTTTTAGCCATAAAGTCCAAAATTAAAAATATTTTTTTTAAAACTTCTTTGCTATTTTCGAATTCTAGTATTAAAATACCAACGAATACTTTCGTTTTGCAAGCCCGGTGGTTTGTAGCCCTTCAAAGCCAGCTGTTTTTAAAACCTTGCCACTAGGTGTTTCAGGTAAAACACATTTTTAGTTTTTGAAGATAATAGTGAATCAATTGTTTATTGAAATAATGGAAAAGCTCAAGGTTGAGACTGTTTGTTAGTGTTTTTATTATGGTATGTTTTAGTAAAATCTAACCTCAAAGAAATTGTCTTTTGTGGAGCAGAACTAATGAATATACTGAAATCAACTGCATTTGTATTAGTCTTATGTAACGAAACTTCAATATGCATATTATAAGATACTATTAATAGTATCATGCCCATACAATATTTGCACCATCAGGTCAGGTTTTGCCATAGAGAAATGCTTGAAGTTATAAAAGAAAGTAAGCAGCTCTGTTGGACTCTGTTGGAGCATTGATGAAAACGTCCGATTAAGTCGTTATTCTTGCATCAAATCTATCTATCACAATATATAGATTTTGTTTTGCTCAATATTGTAGTTCGGGATTTTATAATTTTCACATTATTTTAATAGCTCACTCTATTAAAAACTCGATAGGAGATCACAAGCCGTCTAAATAATATAACTGATGTTTTTCACAGGGCTATGGACTCAACAGATCCATTTCTACCAGGTATCTCTATTAAGAATGGAAATAATAAAATAAAGGGAGTCTGCTCTCTCAAGATTTAATTACATTTTTTGGATTCACCAACTCCAATAAATAAAAACAATATTGAAAGAGAGAATTATGAATCTTATGATAATGATGAATTTTTATTTGTTAATTTTTTTAGAATTAATTTGTTTTTTTTTTGGTGTTTATGGCCAAAAAAAGGAGAATTCCGGCCATTTCCGGTGTAATGCGCAAAAATATCATTGAGGAAGCTAGAGTAGGATCTCAACATTCTGATCGAAATTCTGGGCTATAGGAATTATTGCGTTTGCACGCTCACAGAGGCGCGAAAATTCGTGATTTTTTTGCCAAACACAGCATACCGTATTCACCAGATCTGGCTCCGTGTAATTATTTTCTATTCCCCAAGCTCAAAATAGTCATGGAAGGAAACGCTCGGAATATCCAGAAATGTTTTGAATTGTTAATAGACCGTGGCATACGTTGCATCGACTTGGAAGGCATCTACTACTTTGAATAAATTGAAACAAATATGAAAGACCTTTGCGTTTTTCTGTACCTACTTATAGGAAAAGTCTGGAAGCTTATGGAGCGCACTGTGCAGTATATAATCAATATTGGCCATTAAGACTTATTGGCAGTTAAGAAATCTTAGACTCCATGTATACCATTCACTACCAACCAAATGATCAGCTTAATATATTCTAGCTTATATGTCTTTAAATACAACAACTTTTCATGCTTTGGAATATTCTGCCAACCCTAAGAAGTATTCAAATACATACCTACTATATTTATTATTGTATATACCATCAACTTAACTCTTTATCCTTCTGTGATTTAGAATGTGGTTTTTAGTGCTTATTCTAAAAACTTCGAAGTGGAAGCAACATCACAGTTCTAAGTATTGTATATATGTAGATCTTGACTAAAAAACTAGGGATACAATTAAATGAATGATCAACAAAAATTAAATAAGTTCAGATGATAGTGTCATTTTTTTCATTTGTCTGTTGTGCTTTAGAGTTATTTGGAGTTTGATCTTACGTGGCTTTACGTTCCAGACTCTTGACAACATCATGACTTCGTGTGAGAAACGGCCAACCTGGCAGTACTTGCAGTCAGATCGGAGGGTAAAGACACGCCAAGTGATTGGCACAACAACGTGACTACGCTTGTCATATGGTGATGTGGGATACAATCGAAGACACGCAGATGAGAAAGAGTAGTCTGGGCATGCTTAGTTTTGTGTGGGATCATGCCTAAAACAGCATTGATTGAGCACCAAAGTGGAATGGGCCACGCGCTGCGTTGACATTGCAACGTTTGCGCAAGTAGGCCAAGTATTTACTTAATCTGGTTTCTGTAGAAGTGACCAGAAAGATTCAACTCCTCACAGCGTACAAGTGCAACTGTGCCGAATTGTAGCATACACTTGGCATGAATAAACCAGTCATGATTTATGAAGGCTCAAAATTCAATATTCTAGATCTGATTTGATCAGAGTAAACTACAATAGTTTATGAATATTCTAATTGTTCAAAATCCTTTTCTTTAAATAATAGGTATAAAAAGAGAAGACTGAAGACTTTTTTTGTGAAAATGATTAATTTTTAATAAATGGGGTCATATTTTTCGTTGTTATGATCCTATAATCAAAATTGCGTACCAATTATATTGTTTAAATTTTTCTTCTATGCCATTCGATTCAATGAAGGATTGATTAGACCAAGTACAGTATTAATATAGAGCAAGCTCAATGTCACAAGGATTATCGGGATATATTTCTTTAAAGACTCGTTGCAGTAGATCATATTTAGCATAGAGGCCAGCACCCGGTGGTAAATTCTTAATAGTATCAGCTTTAGCGTGTATAAATTTTAAGAGTCCTTTGAAATCATCAATGCCACCATAAAGAAGTTCATCTCTTACCATGTCTTCCAAATGTTTATCCAGTTTCTTTTCACGTTTAATATTAAATGGACAGGGATACGGTGCCATCGGAAATAAGATTATAATGACAGTCATGTTGTCACGACTACCCTTATACATGCAGGCATCACATAGCAAATTTCCAATAGCTGCAATGTCATTTGTAAGCAGAAGACGTGAGTGTATGAACTTACAGACTTCACTGCCACTCATAGCGTCCCAAATCCCATCGCAGGCCAGCACCAAGAACTCATCATTTGAATCACGTTGATGCATAGTGATTTCTGGTTCCGGTGAAATGATCTGTTCTCTCTGCATAAGATCTGTGTTCATTTTAAAAGTGAAATCACCTAAAGCCCGTGACATCGCCAATATACCATTCACGCGATTAATGAACACACTACCGCCGGCATTAACAATTCTTTGGCATTCTGATGTTAGCGTTGGCTTGTGATCGAGTGTCTCGAAAATGCATTCGCCATAACGACATGTGACTAAACGTGAATCTCCGCAATTTATATAATAGATTCGGGTGGGTGTTACAAGCGCACATATAGCTGTTGAACCTGTCAAACGATCATCCGGCATAAGTCTGTCCAACTCCTCGTCCAACTTCAAGAAGCCTTTGCGTATACTCAATTGAATATCTTCATTCTCGATTTCATCGGCAGACATTATTTGTATAATGCGATCAAATAGGTTATTCGATGCATACTCAGATACCATATCACCGGCATGACCATCAAAAACACCAAAGAAAGACCAATCTTCGTGACGTTTGGTACCAAATCGCGCGGTGAATGTATCTTCCATACTTAGACGCCATCCTTGCATTGAGCTCATCCCGTACACCAGATTGTTACCTTGTCCAAGTTTATTAACCTTATCAGTTACTGGCTTATCGAGACTGCCACCCATTGTATCCTGAATGTGTATCTGATCGATTTCAAAATATTGTACGCAACTTGGAATTTACCAATCGAGCTTTAGACACATATATAAAAGGCACGCAAAATTTTGATAAGATCCTCTATTGCAAAGATATGTGCGAAACGTGCATATCAGAAATATGCTGTAAATGTTACGACAACTTAAAAAATTCAAAAATATGTATTCTAACAAATGACAGTTAAAGCAAAATTTAGATTTCTAGATCAGTTGGCATCCAAAAAAAACTGCTAAAGCTTGCTTTTTTATTTTCCACTTTCCAAAAAACATCAATCAATCAATTGAATGAACACACTTTTCATTAAAGAATGGTCAATATATTCAGTAAAAACTTTAGCCGCGGACACCTCCCCTAGGCGGACATTACTTGTGTACGGATAATGTTACTGGAATCTTGGGTTTCCCATAACATGATTATTTACTGAATATAAGTAATATATATAGTATTTATTGGGGACTAGGGACTTCAAATATCATTAAAATATATTGAAAGGAGAACAGAATTACAATAAGGTATTGGATATTGGTGTTGCTTGGAATTGATAAACATCAATAACATAAGGTATTCAATTTACTTCAATTTCTAAGTCCCCTATTAAGTGCAAAGGGTATAAAATATTTTATGGGAACGAAGAAACGAATATTTACCCTATATCCATAAAAAAAACTTTTGTTTTATTTCAAACTAGTAGACCCGGCGCACGTTGCTATGTTCCTGACGTAAAAACCACACAATTCCGGTCGTAATGCGTTCTGTGCAGTGAAATATTGTGTACTATATATGATATTTTCTTTACAATACTGTTTGGCGAGCAAACAAACAAATTTGAATGTTTTCCAACACACAATTGGTCATGCGAGAAACATGGATCTTCAAGATTAATCCCGCAAACTTTCAATAAATGCCCTTTGGATTTATTTACAATAACAGCAACAACAAAAAAAAAAAAATGCATAAAGTAGCAAAGCATAAAAATATAAAAGTGTACGAAAAACCTGTAAAAAAACACTGTCTGTATCTCCAAAACTGAACCACATATCGGGTCCAAATGTAGCTAATAACAATTCACTTGACCCCATAAGTACAAGACGAAGTAGTTTTGGCTGTGGTATTATTTGTAGTTTCAATCATTGGTGTTTCCTTCTTTATACGTAGGTATAATACTGGTTTCACACTGAGATTCCAATGCAGTATTCACAGAAAGTGTTTATATTGCATTTTGCATTTTCGCAACAACTGATTTTTGTTGGACGTTGGCGCGCAACAAAAAAAGAAACAGAAAATCGAAAATGACCTAAAAAACGCAACAATTACCCAGCACTGGGCAGAGTGACCAATTTCACAAACAGCATTTTAGTTGCATTCTTATCGAATGCTGCATTTTTTACTACAACAACAACTACCAATTAACGTCAATTTCCCTGTTGTTGTTGTTGTTGTTGTTGACGAATGTAGCTTTCAATGCAGCATTCGAGAAATGTAGCATTGGATGCTTAGTGTGAAATGGCTATAAGCATTGAGGCAAGTCTCTCGTATAGCGATTTGGCAACAAATATATTGCTAACTGCTTTGATAAGCTCGCTCATTTGCATCATAATTGCAACAAATCGTCAAATCAACCGCTTCATATTCGCATTTTGTAGTAGCGTTTCGGTGTGTTTGGGATCCCTTCTTATATGTTTTTTTACCAAATTGCATGCACCCTACTATACAAGTTTGGACATTTTGCCGGCGGTACATGACGTTGAATTAGTGGAATTAACATGTATGAACATAACTGCTTTCGTCGAGCTACCATCTTATAGAGTAGCAAAATTCACTGGAGTCCGTGAAAGATGAGTAAATTGATATGTTGTGAATATAATTATAAATTTAAGTTATACCTACTGTTTTAAAAGATTCTATTATGGTGTTAAGAACTATTACATTTAAAATATAATTAAATGTAATTGTTTTATTGGGAGAAAGAGAAGAAGAAGAAATTAAAAAATACGCCTCAAAATGAAAATAAAAGTTAGGGATATTTAAAAAAAAAGCCAAAAACATAAATGGGGTAAGAAATTTTTTTCTTGTGTGTAAAGGCCTTGGTCAAAGTAGGATAGAATAGAATTTTACGCTCCCTTAGCCCCACATAATATTTTCTATGTGAAACATTTGTAAAATCCTCTAGATTGACGAATTTAGTTCAAAGAAGCCCCGAGGTGGCCAAAACGAATTGAGTTATAATAAATTTTTTATCGATCAATATATCTGAACATGAAACAGTTCACTTCCCAGTGAGGAAGCCTGTGTATTGGGATGACATTGTTCACACTCAGCCTGTCTCGCAACTTTTGTTTGTTTACAATGGGAACAAGAGACCGACGGCCGACGGGGTAGCCTAGCTGTTTGTACCAGCAACAGCTCACAGTTCTGCTAACGTTTTTCTTTGTCTTCTTCCGCATCTTTCGTTGTTTTTTCATTTCGTGTGGCATGCGTAGAGTGAGGATGTATGCAGAATGTATAAGAATGAATATTAAATTTGCTTTGCGACTGAACGCACAACTTCATAAAGAAACAAAAATAAAAAAGTATGTGAAATTGGTTGCTAGCGTACTAATGCTGAGTGTGAATAACGAATGTCGTTACTAAAGAAGAATCAACGACACGAGCTGCTGAGCACGTATTTTTAAGTATTAGGAAACAGGCTCATTCCTTTTGTTGCCTCAATTAATTTACAATCAGCATTCAAATGAGCAATGAAATAAAGAACAAATCCATACTATTATGAACAGAGCGGCTTAGAACCCATAGAGAATGTGTGGGACTTTTAGTAAGATTTGCTTATGCAAATTTTCGCATGAGTCCAAGTTCAACCATATGAATATCATAGACAAGGTTAGAGCTATACAGAAAATGGAATTGTGCCCACTATCAAGCATTTTCCCTATGTGATGATAATGGGATGCATTTCTAATTATAAAATGGTGTCCATTTTGATGCTAATGGAATGCAATAAAATATAAAAATATCAATTTATTATACAATATAACGAAACCTTATGAGTTATGCCCTATAATGCGCTTTGCTTCTGTGTAATAAATATCTCCAGGTTTTTACATTGAATTTATGAAGAAACAATATTTAATAAATAAAATTTTAGTTGCTCATGGTCTAGGGAGGCCGGGAAATCATCTGGTGCTCCCAAGGGGTTGTCTGCTCCATTGTAGCAGAGACCTAAAATGAAGACTCTTGAGCCTCCGGATTGGAGTTGCATCAGTCACTGGTCAAACCAAGCGGTTGTTGTAAGCCATCAGGCGGTCATTATATCGGCTTGTGTGAAAGGCGATCTGGTCTTTAACTACCGCCAAATACATATCTCTATGTAAGGTTGAGTTCCTTACGTATCATGGACATACGGTCATTAGGCACAGTGAGTTATTCTGCAAGAGTTGCACTCTATTTCGTTAGGATTTAGCAACAATTCCCCATATCTGGATGCCGTTTCTCCATACAGGTGCTATGATTTGAGCATAGACTGTACGCTTATTCTTGAGAGAACTTCTTTCGTTAAGCAGCCAGTGTAGCCTTTTAAGTTTGTTTCGGCAGCTATGTAGCACCGACGTAATGTGCTGACCGAAAATAAGCCTTTGATCCAGGATGAGGTCTGGGTATTTCACCTTCTTTGATTGAGCGATAGAGTCCCGCAGAGATGTACAGCCGTTGGGAAATTCCTTCTTAAGGTGAAGCACACGTTGGCACATTTGCTACTGTTAATTCTCACGTTCCACCGATTTGCCCAAGACTTTAATGAGTGCAGCTTCATACTCACAATGGGAGCTGTAAAAGCAGCCAATGTCGTCAGCGTAAGTAGCCAACAAAGTTTTGTTTGGGTCAATGCACATCTCATCAGCTGATATCAGCTGTAAATAGAGAAAAGAGTATTGGACCCAGAACGCTGCCTTGGGGACGGGGTGAGTGTCCGACAGAGCAGTTCACGATTTGACGCTGATCAGGCGCCCTTCCAGATAAGATTGAATCAGTCCGAAGTAAGGTGAAGGAAGGACAGATTTCACCTTGGCCATGAGTTCGACATGCCAAACTCGGTCGAAAAACTGCTCAAAATCTATGAACTCAGCGTTACAATACTCCTTTGAGTTAAACGCTTGGAGGATATGGTTTGTTACTCGGTTTCCGAACTGGTGATCTGGAATGATTCCGCGGGACAAATTAACCGAAGTGGTACGAAATTTAACCAATTTTTATAACGTTCTAAAGATTCCTGTACATTATGTGTTAAGACTTACAACTGTTAAAATCCAATGAGCCCCTTTTACATAATACTCGTGGTGATATTGTATAACTAAATAAAGTATTGCATTCTTTCCATAAAGTACTGTATTATATGATACATAATAGTTATACAAAATGGTCATAATTCATTCATTATTTATGCTTAAGGGTGGTGAGCATAGTATTGTGTATGATAAAAGGAAGTCTTGTGTATTATTATAATTAATGTAAGCATTGTATGTATATTGATTGTTATTGTTGTTATTGGACTTACTCATAGACATGTTTGTTGTATTCATAATCCTGCTGCATGCAATAATCCTGCTGATTGTAAACGTTGTTTGTATAATAGCCGCAATCCTCATAATAACCACAATTTGGATTATAATTACTCATAATTGAACTTGTTACTTGTTACTTTTTACTTATAACTTTTTCTTTTAACTTTACTTTTATTATTTTTGTTATTGTTGTTTACTTGATTGTGTGCAAAATTATTTTATTATTTATGTAATAATAGTAGGTATAATATTTTTAATATATTTCTTTATTTTTATTTGTTTTGTTTTTTTTTTTTAAATAAAAATTGAATCGATTTTTAATACTCCAATCCAATCATTTTTTAATTGTGTAATTAAATATAAATCAATTTATTTATTTATTTTTGTATATTTAATATTAATATTAATTTCAAGTGGCGCCAAAACACAAAGAAAAAAAATTCCAAAAAAAAAAAAAAGAGATCGTGACCCCAAGATTTCTTAGCACAATTTATGATGATGAAGTGGTCAATAAAAGTGTTCTACCAAAAATCAATTGTTAGTACTAGAACTAGTACTTAGTAATTACGTAGTAGGTGGTTCACTGACTAAAGAGATCTTTTTAAAGCAATTTATGATGAAGTGGTAAACAAAAGTTCTTTCCGAAAATATTTGGAGAATATTTGAAAACACTACAACCAATTGTTGTAGTAGTACCTACTTATTAGGTGGTTCACTCACAAGACTTGATCTTAAGACAAGATCTATAAACTTATACTACTACTTGTAATATAAAATCAAAACATAAGCACTTTTTATTACGTTAACATTAAGGAATCCAATCCAATAATAGTAGGTATAATGCCAGTTATTTGTATGATCACTAAAAACACACCACTTCACCATAGAGCCAGCCAAACAACATTCGTTTGCAATAACCCAAACAAAACTAAACTTCTGATCCTAATGTGCGATATTTGAAGTGGCATCGCTGTCGTTCGGGTCTTTCTGGATATCATTATTATGATTATTATTGGTATTATTAATATTATTGCTATAATGTATTGGTTCTCATGTATTAATATTAGTCTGGTTTCCACCGAGAGAGTGAGATTGTCGTTCATATTGGAACTCACTAACACATCACGTCACGTCACTTCATTTCTTTTCACTTCATTCTACTTTGCTTTACATTCAGTTCTGTTCTGTTCTGTTCTGTTCTGTTTTGTTCTGTTCAGTTCAATTCAGTTAAGTTCACTTCAGTTTAAATGCCCTATAACAAACAATCACTTATTAAAGTCAAATGATTATTAAATAACAGAAGGAGAATAAGTTGAACAATAACAAACAATAAAAATAAATATAAATATATGTACATATATAGGTATATGTTTTACCTTAAACAAATAAATATAATCGACATATTGTACTATATTGTACTTGGGTAAGCAAAACATATGAGTGAGTTGAGTGAGTATATCTCATCATCATCATCATCATCATCACCAACATCGATAATATTTCTAGTGACATATGCATTTAGTATGAATGGATATGTTGATTTACTGAGACTGTATGTAACACATCAAAAATAAGGTATGTCATTCCTGTCTGCCTGTCTAGAAGCAGTAGACCCGTCCCATTTCCTTTTCATCGGTTTTATCGTTCTGATGTCTGTTTGCGTTTCTTAATCAAAATCATATTAAAAAATTTAAATTAATAAATGAATTTTGCATGAAAACCTTTCCGTTCAAATTCTTTAAATGACAGTAAAAACCGTATCAAAATTCGTTGCGTGGCTTAGAAGTTATCAGTATCCAAACTTACTGGAATTTCGACTTTGCTTTATACCATGTAATGATAATGATGATGATTATAGTAAATTAATCAATCTCATTAAGATTTCAAAATCAAAAAAAAAAATGTTTGCGTCGGCCGGGAATTGAACCCGGATCAATTGCTTGGAAGGCAACTATGCTAGCCTTTACACCACCGATGCTATGTTTATATAGGAATTTTTAAAACCAATAAGTTATCTGTGTCCTACGGATTCTCTGCTAGGCTAAGATAACGGTTACAGCATTGCATGATTTCATCTCTCACAGTGGGATCTCTGTGCAGAATGGTGTTGCGCACAAGCTATGGAGCCCCAGCTATGCAACGCAGTGCCTTGTTTTGACAGGCTTGCATTCTTTGGATGCTGCTGGAAGCAGCGGTACCCCAGATTTGTAACGCGTGGCGCCAAACAGAAGCCACTGCTACTACTCTGTATATTGTCCTTTTGTTGTTGAGCGACAACTTGTTGTATAGACGCAGCAACCAGTTTTGCATAACAGCATGCGGTAGTGGTTCTAATGTGTGCTTGCCATGTAAGCCGCTTGTCCAGAATCAGTCCGATGTAACGGACTTGGTTCACCTGCGGAATGATTTTGGAGTCATAGTAGACAACTGGACAAGTGCCACGTCTTAGGGTAAAAACTTAGTTCCATCGCTTGGCCCAGGCCTGAAATCTTCGCAAGAAATTCTGTATTGATTCAGATGCTTCTTGCGCCGAGTAAGAGTTTATAAGGATTGCTATGTCATCGGCATATGTAGCGATGGTGGCTTCCAAAATAATCCTGAAGAGTCCTCATTGTCATGTATAAGCTATGATCAGTTTTAGTCAATTCAAGTAATTTTATATTTCAATTGAAGTTTCTCATTTACTAGGAGAAGTAAACGTTATCGTAAACATAGCAGTGCTAGACCATTTGGTCCTATAGTTTTAATAAATTTTAAGTTTTCCACATATTGTATTATTGTATAAGTCCAACCAATGAGAATATCATATCATATTAGAGTAGAAAGATCATTTAGGCTCCATATAAACTTTAGGTGAAAATTGAACACATTCTTAAATCCATTGATCTCCATATAAGCTAATGTTAAAATCCTAATTTTTAAACGAAAATTTACATAATGATGGCATTATAGTACATATGTTATTCAATAATAAAAGTACAATCTTCTATGTATCTTTATCTATGTATATATATAATTGTGTGTGCATTTGTTAGGAACGCATATTCTCTAGAAGCATAAGAGTTATCGATCTTATTTCTACAGTGGGTTCAATTCAAGGGTTCTTCTGGGTTTTGGTTTTGGTTTTGGTTTGGAACTGTTAGATGGCCCTGGGTCAAATTTAAGTAATTCAAGTTTCCGGAAAAATTGGTATATAAAATTACTACAAGTGGCTAGTAATCCTGTATAAATGGATTAAACAATTGTTTAGTTGTGTTTGTAATATACAAATCTTTTCTTGGTTTTTACATGAAAGGTATAAAATCTTCAGTAAAACCGAGGCTAACTGAGTTTCCAGATTGTTGTTCTTGGTTGCTTGGTTTTCTTGCTGATACTGAAATGCATTTCATAGCATTTTATTATCTTTCCTTTTTTTATTTACTCAATCATTCAGTCCCTCAGTCAGTCATTCACTCACTCACTCACTCACTCACTCACTCACTCACTCACTCACTCAGTAAGTCAGTCCATAAAAAATCCACTGACTTTTTTATGGAGGCGCTTTTTTTATATGGTGGTCAGGCATTTAGTCACTTCGATCGTCATTCATTCCTTGTTGGCTTGGCTTATTTGTTTTTATTCAAACCCTTTTCTTTTTGTGAGTTGCTCTTGTTTTTACCTTCTATTTGTTGTAGCTAACTGAGCATGGATTGTTTACTCGTAAATAAAGTTATTTTTTTTTTTTTATTTAATTTTGGGATCTAATAAGTTTGACTGATTTTCCTATAACCTACAAATGGTATATGGTATAAATTAACTATTAAAAGGATCAAGTGATTTTAAGTCTTTTATAAAAGAAAATTAATGAAAATGTCTAAATATTTGTTGATAAAATTTTCATCATATGTCTATAGGAAATCTTAGTAAGTTAAAACAGTATCTGGTTTATAGACGATCTGAAATGAAGGTGGCTGATGGTTAAATGGCTTAATTTGATCCTATATATAAAAAATATTAGAAGAAGAATATTCTTCTTTATATCTTTATTTCACCATTAAAATATTCAATAAAATTGCATTGGATACCCTACAAAGTAAGGCATACAGGCATGATGAGTATGAAAAGTAGGTAGTATGGAATGGACTTAGTACATCCATCTTTTCCTTTAGTTTTTTAAAGTCGAAATTTTGAATTTTTATATGGTTACAAATTTCCAAATTCTTCGTTGATTTATTTATCCTTTTTTGTTGATTGTTTTTCTTTTTTGTGGTGTAGGGTATCTTAACAACAAAAATAACAGAAATCAAACAAAAATCAATTAGGTATACCAAAACAATAATAACCATTTTCATTTTGACTGTCAGATCGTTCGGTAGTTCAGTTGTCAGTCTTATAGTACCTACTACTACTAGTACTTGTAGAGTAGTGTAAAGTAGCGCTCTCCCTATTGTATGTACCTACTATTTATTGTTGTAAATTCTTCGCTTTTTTTTCAAATATAATTGTTTATGGGTTGTTATTGTACTATTATTGTTCTTGGTAGCACATACATAATTGATATGAGTTAACCTAATGATAACAAAGAAATCATAATGATTAACAAATAAACAAATAAAAGATCGATCGAACATACTCGTACTTCCATACATATATTGGATGTCAAAAGTAAAGAAGTATATGAAATAAAATTTGACTGTTCCAAAATGAATGAAGAGTTTTTTATGTTAAAATGAAATCTTCATTTTGGAGATGCCAAACCTTAGATTGGTTACGGTAGCGATGTTTCGATTGCTATCAATCAATGAAAATGTTGTTCGTATGATTCTAGGGTCAGTCAGGTGTTTTATCTCTCATGTCGTTTAAAAAAAAAAAATGAAAAAACATGGACTGAAACAAAAAGGTAATTGTCGTATCGCGTCCTATGTGTGCTTGAAACCTCCCCATAGCCCCAAGCGTCCTAAAAACCCATACATTATTTAACTGTTCTCACTTTAAATTTTTACCCCCGTTCTCTCGCTTGCACTATACCGTCATTACTCTTTGTTTCTCATTTATTCGTTCATTTGTCAATTTGTTCTTTTGTTCGTTGTTCGTAGTTCTCTCTTATCTGATTCTTATCGCGTTCTGTTTTCATTCATCGCTCATGTATAACACTTAATATACTTACTTACTTATTATAAACATTGAGATCAAAGTTTGAGTCATTTACGTAGATCTACTTACGATATCTATGGTCCCTTCTATGGTCTATGGCATGAAAGACAGTTAGGGTTCTCACCTGGTACCTCATTGCTCTTATGTATATCTTGGTTTATTTGACTTCTGTTTTCTCATTTCTTTGCTCCATTCAATTGACGCTGTCAGCTTTTATAGATTTCTGTCAATGCTCTGTTACTTACCCAAGTAGTGTGTAGTACGAGTCATGTATGTATATCTTATATGTACCTACAACCTATTCGATTATGCCTGCATGCCTATCTACAATTAGTATCTTTTGTGTTGCTTTGACAGTTAATTTTATTTTGGTTTAATTTTTCAAACTGAAAAATGGAAAAATATTGTGTCTTATTAAAATTTCTGATTAAAAAATTATGATTGCGCCATGACAAATAGACAGACGGATATATGTGTATAAATAATAAATAAAATGAATTAGCAACAAAAGCATTTCTTTGGTTTAAATTCTGTATTTAATAAAAGTCATTATCTTGAAATGGTCTGGTAGAATGCACGTTATTGTGACATTCTTTATGTATGGTATTGTATTGTACAATAGTATATACAGTGGAAACTCTATTGTATTATTACTTTTGACCAAGGTTTGTAACATTTACTAGTATCGGATTGAATCGGATATATCAGAGACATAAGATCCATCAACCACATTCATCGACAGACTTTCCACCATTCGGGAAGATTTTTAAATGAAAATCTGTTCTGATGTTTTTCTTGACCCTTGAATCAGGATCTGAAGTTAAAATTCATGGAATCATCTACTATGCCCATGGTCTAATTATTATATGAAAAAAAAAAAAAATATTTGCGTCGGCCGGGAATCGAACCCGGATCAATTGCTTGGGAAGCAACTATGCTAGCCTTTACACCACCGATGCTATGTTAGACCCACAATTTTTAATAGCAATAAGTTAGTTACACATCCAGTCAGGGGTAATAGTTGTATAGAAATTAAAAAAAAATTTGCGTCGGCCGGGAATTGAACCCGGATCAATTGCTTGGGAAGCAACTATGCTAGCCTTTACACCACCGATGCTATGATAGACCTATAATTTTTAATAGCAATAAGTTAGTTACACATCCAGTCAGGGGTAATAATTGTATAGAAGATAAAAAAAAAATTGCGTCGGCCGGGAATCGAACCCGGATCAATTGCTTGGGAAGCAACTATGCTAGCCTTTACACCACCGATGCTATGATAGACCTATAATTTTTAATAGCAATAAGTTAGTTACACATCTAGTGAGGGGTAATAGTTGTATATGAAATAAAAAAAAAATTGCGTCGGCCGGGAATTGAACCCGGATCAATTGCTTGGGAAGCAACTATGCTAGCCTTTACACCACCGATGCTACGATAGACCTATAATTTTTAATAGCAATAAGTTAGTTACACATCTAGTGAGGGGTAATAGGTGTATAGAAAATAAAAAAAAAATTGCGTCGGCCGGGAATTGAACCCGGATCAATTGCTTGGAAGGCAACTATGCTAGCCTTTACACCACCGATGCTACGGTAGACCTGTGATTTTAAATAGCAATAAGTTATATTTGTCTTACTATATAAATATATTTTAGAGATGAGCTGAACAGTGATTTCAAAATCACAGTGATTCTAACCTGTGATTGAATCACAGTTATTTGAAGGGAGAAACACAGTTTACTTTGGGGAGCAACTGAATCAACGTGAGTCATAATCAATCAAGTTAACTGTGTCTTTCTCTTCAAATGTCTGTGACTCAATCACAGTTTAGAATCACTGTGTCACTGTTTAGCTCATATCGCATATATTAAGATGTTTGCTGTTGCGCCTGTTTCTCCGATTATTGGTAATATGGTGGCTTAAGGATTGCATTTTGCCATTGAACTGTTCCCTTAGTTTGTTTTCAATGTAATAATCCTATATGTCGAAACCGATTATTCCAATTCAAGATTATTTTGTCTTTAAATTCAGCAGGAGCTGAAGTTAAATGCATTTACTTCTTATGTAATCATCCGCCGTAGTCAATATGATCTATATATCACTATAAGTATGTAAAAATTGTTGAGAAAAATAGTTTGACGGGTCATAACTCCGACAACATTTGACCGATCATCATTAAAGTTGGCATATGCGTGTATTTTCCCATGGGGAAGGGTTTTTGCATAACTTTTTTTTTATATTATTTAATGTAAAATAAACATAAATTAATAAATATGCAAAGAAATAAACGTAGAGCATATTGGTGGATACAATTTATCATATAACGCTTAGGGGGAAACTTAGTAACTGCACAAATCGCTCAAGAAACTGTGTTCCGGTTATATAGCGAATGGAATATGAAATAGGTTTATTCCCGTGAATTATAAAAAAACGTTGACTACAAACACCCACTAAGACGGGGTCGTAGCACGGCACGCTGGGAATGCTAGTTAAATATAAAAAGGAAAATAAAGAAAAATGAAATAAAAAATCTTTTGCGTCGGCCGGGAATTGAACCCGGATCAATTGCTTGGGAAGCAACCATGCTAGCCTTTACACCACCGACGCTATGTTAGACCCATAATTTTTAATAGCAATAAGTTATCTATCTGATAACTTTTCAGCTATTTGCTATCTAGTCTTCTTCGGATTTGAAAAGGGTTGTCATTGTCATTTAGAGAATTTTTTACGAAAGTTTAGTAGGTTCTAAAAAAGTTTATGTATAGTAGAGAAAATTGGTTATATGGTGGATCAAAGTTTGCATTTTGAGCTAAGAGGCTTTTTTTTAAACCAATCAAGTTGCGTTTTTCAAACATGTGTTTTTGATTTCCTTATAAGTTAGCTGCTACTATGTACCACTACATACCGTTTGTCTTAAAAACTTCATCTACAATAGTTGAGCAAGAAAAAGAAGGACTGGAAAATAATACCAGAAAGAAGGCTATCATTGGCAATGCCAAAGATGTAATACTCTTCACGCTCCTCCGGTCAGCATCACTGTATACTCTCTGTTACAGTTGGAGTATCAACAAAGAACACAGTTTGGGTATCAACAAAGTACCCAGTTTGACTATCAAATATGTGCACAGTTGGAGTGGCACTGTATTTTTATTATACTAGTCACTTCCGTGAAGAGTGATGCTCTTGAAGAAATAAAATCGATCTGTAGGGTACAAAAATAGAGCCTGTATATAAATCATACATATGAATAAGAATGTACTCGTATCATTGAGTGTGTACTAAACTTGAGCAATCGCTCATTCACATTGCCAACAAAAGTTGTAATTCATGAATGTATACTCAATATTAGTGTATACAACGAAACTTGTATGTTGTATATGTTGTCTATGTTGTGTGATAAGAAACATTGTATATGTGTTTGCTATATGCAGTCTGAAAGTGATTGAATGTGTATTGTACCTTTACATTCAAAAAATTGAATTGAAACAATGAGTATAGCAAAAAAAAATTGTGTTGGCGTGAGTATAGTTGTATACAAGTGTTAAGTCTGAAGACGTTTTTCTCAGTCGAATGTATACTTGTTGCCGATATTTCTTTTGTCTTTTTTCGTAGTTGTTTCATTTCGTTTAGCGTTTGTTGAGTGAGGGAAAGCGACGTGAGCGACATGATACAATGAATACAGGGGTATACTGTACAATGAAATGCTATATTCATAATTTAGTCGTACAAACATTCACTTTCATTCACATTCTCATACATACAAACATGTGGACGTCTACAACATCCACATTATAAAAACGAAATACAATATACATTCACATTTACTACAAATAGGTAGATATAGCAAAAGATGTATGCGTTTTAGAGTGAGTCATTCAAAAGCCAGTTTGAATTCATCCACGCTCACTACTAGTGTGTACACTAGAGACCTGCAAAATTAATGGTTATGAATGCATTCATGCATGTATCTAGTACAAAATTGCTGGTAATCACTTTGTTTTTATTATATCAAGCTGAAGAGTCCTTATTGTCCAAATATAAACCATGATAGTTCCTCAATTTTTAGTCCATTAAGATAATTTTAGTTTATGTTTCTGGATCATTTGGTGTCCATATATCATATTTTTACACTACTCATAATATTTGTGATCTTTATTGTACAAGTATAAGACTTATAAGAAGTGTATAATACTCGTAGTTTTTAGTATTTTTCATTTATTTCAAATAGAAAAATATCTTATCAATCGTTTCAATAATAAATCAATCAATCAATCAATCAATCGATCAATTGATCAATCAATTTGAACATCTATAACTTTATCTATATTATCTGTCAAGTTAGTATCTCTCATATCATATCTTAAATGATTTTTCAAAAATATTACACGCAAGTACCTACTGTGTATGCGTTGAATACGAAACTAGCTCAAGAACAAATATTGTACAATAGACTGGACTGGACTGGATATGATAGAAGGGGACAGACATCATCACTTGATCCAAACAACAAACAACTTGAAAAGTTTCTTCAACTATTTCATTATTTTTCAATATTTATTTATTTATTATTTATTTAATAATTGTCGCCATACCAAAAAAAATGTTGTTTTGTTTTATTTGATTTTCTTTATTTAATTTAATTTAATTTAATTTAATTTTTTAGTAAGTTTGTTTTTCTTAATAAATCGTTTATTGGTTATTCTAGTGTTATTTTGTTGTAGTTATAGTTGTTGTTGTTGATATATGTCGAGTGTTCGAACACAAGTCTTTACAATAAATCACTTGAGAAACTACAAAAAAATGAAGAAAAAAAAGCAAAAAATATTGAAAAATCAATGTAAAGCACTTGAGTCTATCAAGTGTCCAAAGCACAAAATTGACGTACATTTTGATATATGAGGCCACCACATCACATCGAGAATATTAGATATTTCGATTGAGTAGAGTTTCAAATTAAATATTAATCATCTCTGTAAATTGATCACTTTTTATTCATTCAAAAACAGAAAATGTTTTTTTGATTAAGTTTATGAATGTTTCTTAAAAAGTTTAGATAGTTCGGGAACCATTAATTAGGTACTATTTAACATTCTGTCAACAAAAAACTTTAAACTTTCAATTTAACTTTTCTGAACTCCATGCTACCTACAACTGCAACAGTTCTATTGAAACCATACAAATTGTTGTTTCTATCCCCGCTGAGATTTGATTAAAAACAAATAGCAATCCGTAAAGAAAATCACTACTATCATTAACCTTTGCATACATACATATATACGAGGATCATTCAATAAGTAACGAGACAAATCGATATAGTTCAGAAACGGTATACAACCCGTTCAATAGTTTCTCATCAGTTGTTCCAAAGTATTTGGTAAGCATGTCCTAAAATTGTACTGTGGACCTACGTGCAGTGATTAGCTTTTTAGTTGCAGAGGGTATCAAAGGTAGTGAAATCCACATACTTAATAATGTTGAAAGTTTACGGGAATAATTATTTGAACCGTTCGAATGTTTAGCAAGGAAGTGAACGACCGGTTGAAGTTCCAACTTCATCCCTCGAATCACGCATCACTGTTGAACTGATATCTGGGGTGGGAGATCAGTCCACATCAACTCTACAGGCCCTATCTCGCCTAATCGGACCTCTACGTGGGAGACATTTTCGATCTAATGAAGAAGTTAAAAGCAAAGTGGCAAGTGGCATCGAGTTCAAACCAGCCGCATGAGCAAACCTTTTCTCATCACAGCTTCAACAGACCTTAAGGAGTAAATAAAAATCACATGTTTGTATCGTGTTTAAAAACCTTTTTTCAGACATTTTAATAAGGTGTGATAGCTTTTAACTTTCAATGATGAGACTTAAATTTCGACAATTTGAACAATATACTAAAATCTCTAGTCACGGATAGTTGCCCATGGTCGGACATCTCTCGTGGCCGGACAAATTCCTAAGTCCCAAGTTCTGTTTTTAGAATAAAATACAATCTAGTGGGCGGACATATCCCGTGACCTTACAATTTCGTTGGAACTGTAGGCTGTCTGCTGGTGGAAGATTTTAATGTACAGACACAATTGGTTCAGAACGGATAGGAAGTTAGGTTAAGGGGGTAGCCGGCTTACTTCGTTCATGAAAGGTCCCTGTCCCATTATAAAAACTGTAAACTATTTTTTGCACTTATTCTGAAATCTTAACAACAACGTTGCTACTATTATTTACTTGGTGTAAGGAGAACCGAAATTTGAATTTGTTCAAACTCAAACCACTCCCCCGAGCTAATAAAATAAAATTTTATCAAAAAACCCTAGAGCCGAAAGTGTCACTTCACTAAATATTGTAAGTATGTCTATCAATAATTCAATCATAGCCCCATAACACAGATTTCTATCATGATTTTTTCAAACAAGTATTTGTTATTCTAAGTGGCCAAGTATGTTTACATGATATACTTCATCACTATAAGACCTAACTTTAGTTCATATCTAGATACAAACTATTGTAAAATGAATACAAGTAAAATACGATATACTATTGTATTGTTATAAAGGCATACATATGGTATGTAAGTATTGATAAATGAGATATGACAAAATGCACTTGAGCAGTTGTTCTGGTCCGTGTGTTCGTATGAATGTTGAATTCTTGAAATTATTGACATAAGGCAAAGATGTACCGATTTGACATAACCAGAACATGAGTTGCATTTCAAAATGAATTGACAAACAAGTAAAGAACAAAAATATCAATAGCAAATTACAAAAATAATATGAGTATTATGGATGCAATAGACGGAAGGAACATGTACCTAGTACTCATACTACAATATATCATTATAATAAGTCAAGTGTCATAATATGTTTGAAATTGTATTGAAACTCACTCTTAAATTTAGGATAGTACAAGGAGTTATCTTGGTGTGAAAAGGTGTTATTTATTTTACCATGTTGTTGTCGTCGGTAGAAACAAATCTTTTAATTGAAATTTTACTACTGATCGATTGATCTGAAAATTCTTAAAACTCGCTTTCGAGTATCACTGACACACACATCAAATTTGGATTCATTGCTTAAAATAATAGAGTTCTATTGCCTATGTACCCAGTTGTTTCTCTGTCTTGCCCATAGCAACCTTTTTTTTTTATTTGCAAAGGTGTGAGCAAAGGGTTTTCTTTAGCCTAAAAGCATCAACATAAATAATTTGGTCACATTAGATTATCCGTTCTGCTAAGCAAGTGATGCAATCATACCTTATAGAAGCTATGTCCAATTTTTTCCATTTGCTGGCGCATCCATTCACGTTTTACCGGTTTTCCAATATGTGTAGACCATTTTGCCGCTATATCTCTAACAGTACTTCGCCGATTTTGCTTTAAAATAGTCGGCAAAGCTCTTTTGTCACTTGGAGTAATTTTTGAGATGCGGCCTCTGTTGGCTGTATTATTGAGAATATTGCCATTTTTTTTATAGCTTTGCACTATATTTCGCACTGTAGACTTGGATAATTTTAGATTCATTGATATTTCGCCATAGCTGTTGCCCGAATTCAATTTTTCAACAATCAGGTTTCGAATTCGCTCAAACAATGGCTTACCACGTACCATTGTGCAAAAAAGAAGACTTACAACAACCAAAAGCCAGATGTTTTTGCATTTCTTACGTCACAACATTCTATACCGTTACTCTTATAGTTTTTGTCTACGTCTGTTACGTCAATTAATAATGGTAAAAATAATTCATGTATTATTGAAGTCGTTTGGTTTAAATATATATTTTCGGTTTTATTTATATGAAATGTGTGGATGTTTTGATATCAAATTAAAGGTAATTGAATAACCTTTCCAAAAAGTACAAACTTGTGTGTTCAATTATTGCTTGGACATAAATAGAAGCCATTGAAACTTGCACTATTAAAACCGTGCCAATTAATAGTGGTTAGGGCTCTTAGATAATGTACTAAAACTAAAAGTAAAAGTACCTAAAATAAATAGGTAGGTACAGTCATCACACTACTCTCCTCGTGAATCTAGTACAGCATTCATCAACTTAAATTAAATCGTGGGGCGTAGCGTAACCGGAGTAAATATGTAAATGATTGTTCTATGAAGTCGCAAGGTGATAGTGACGGATTTACTTTTACACACATTTTGCATAAGTTGAGAAGATTCATCCAAAGGGGGACTGTAGATAATAGAAATTCGACTCGCTCCATAATACTGCATATTGAAACCCACTCATAAATTTTGGATAGTACGAGAGTTACCAAACAATTTTCATCGGAGCTTGGATTGTCGTATCATTTTCCTCAATTCCTTGAAAACATCTGGCAAACAAATTCAGAATTGACCGTCCTACATTAATGTGTTCGAAAGCCAGTGGCTATTGTCCAATATCAGATTTTTTCAAAGAAACATAAGTTTTTAATAGATTTGCCTATTTTTCATAGCCCCATGCCATTTGCTATTTCCGTGATTTGTCACGTGTTTTTAAACATCTGTTGAGGTACCGTGACTATGTTTTTTAACATTTTATTGCAGCAATCAATATCAGTGATCATCAAATTATATGGTATCCAACACGAACTAATCTTCTTGACGACCAAAAGTATGTGTACTGGTGGAATTAATACCTAAGGATGTCACTATAAGTCATATAACGATCTTGTAATATCTGTTCACGAACAGCACCGATGAATTCTGTTCATGAAATTCTTTGGTGAGCGTACATCTGTCACAATTAAATTCTGTTATTGTAGTTACCTATAATCCGTAGTTTTCTATATAAATACTTATGTGTCAAATATCAATATTTTCAAGTGCCTCCATAAAAACAACTAGAACACGTTCGGAGTGAAATGTCGAATTTCCCGATGCAGATGTCAAATTTGATCTGTTAATACTAGGATTGTCCATTCTGAGCCTTCTACAAAAATAAACTTTTGTTCTTATAAATTATGATATTCAATATTATAGAATAGATGGAAATCAATGAAGTTTGTTTTAGGTCTTTTCTAACAGATGAGGATCAATTGCTGAAATCCAAATCCACTGTAACTTATTCTAGTGCTTTTATTGAGTGGGTCTCATTATGAGTTGGACGCCTTTACAATAATGGATAAAATTGCAGTGATTTCCGAAACTATATATGCGCAATGTCTCTCTGAATTGGATTTTATGTTTTCTGTTAAAGTGTTTTAATGTTTATATTGACCACATTATTCATGTTAAAGCGTGACCATTTCCCGCCAAAAAACCGTATGTGTCATTTCGCTGAAGTGTTAACAACAAACATTCTTTGTTTTCTAAACATGTCAACTTTTGTGCCGACAAAACGCTGTTTGCGAGAAGCGCTGCTTCTTTCTTTTCATATGAAGAAAAGTGCATCTGATGGACATCGATTGCTGTGTGGGGAACATACTCCATCAACAAAAACATGTGACTATTGGTCCAGGCGTTTTAATAGTGCTGATCTTGACACCAGCGAAAAGGAACGCGAAGGGAGGCCAGTAAAGTTTGAAAACACTGAGTTGGAGGCGTTATTGGACCAAAATTCATGCCAAACTCAAAAGGAGCTCGCTGAAACTTTGGGAGTGACTCAAAAAGCGATTTCAAACCATCTCATGGACATGGGTATGGTGCAAAAACTAGGCAATTGAGTTCCTTATGAACTGAAGCCATGAGAGGTCGAACGTAGTTTTTTCACGTGCGGACAACTGCTCCAAAAGCATAATCGGAAGGGGTTTTTGCATCGAATTGTGTCGGGGGACGAAAAGTGGATCCACTGTGGCAACCTAAAGTGCAAAAAATCATGGGAAAAGCCTGATCAAGTATTAACTTTAACGGTCAAACCGAATATTCGTGGCAAGAAGGTAATGCTCTGCATCTGGTGGGATCAGCTCAGAGTGATCTACTATTGAAGCTCAAACGCCCCCAATATGCGAAAAGACACGACAAAGTGATTTTGTTTCACGACAATGCACGATCACATGTTGCAAAAGTCGTTACGGAAACTTTGGAGGCACTAAAATAGTATGTCCTACCCCACCCGCCGTATTCACCAGACATTGCTCCTTCCGACTACCACTTGTTCCGGTCGATGACTCATAGCCTGGCCGAGCAGCACTTTACTTCTTTCGAAGAAGCCAAAATATGGGTTGAGTTTTGGATAGCTTCAAAAGACGAGGAATTTTTCCAATGTGGAATCCGTATGCTGCCTGAAAGATGGGAAAAAGTCGTAGCTAATGATGGACAGTATTATGAATAAAATGCATTGTATCAGTTCCTCAGAATAAAGCTTCAAAGTCACAAAAAAAAATCACTTAAAACTTAATTGAACACCAGAGATGGCAGCGAAGGCTTGTGCTTATGAAGTGCTTACAAGCAAAGAAGCTAATTGGGAAACCAAGCCTGCTTGAGCTTGTGTATTGTTCTGCTTGGCTTGCTTAGGCTTGGCTTGGTAGGCTTGAGAGGATTGGTGTATGTTTATAGTACTTCACATTTTTACATTAAAAAAAAAAAACAAAATAACAAAAGTGACCTATTTGTCTTCCGTTGATGTTATAGGTGCATTGGTATGTGTTATTGTTGCTATTAAATATACAAAAAACAAAAAAAAAACCAACATTAGAAACAAAAATTTTATGTACTACAAACATACACCTCCTAGCCTGCTAAGCCTAACAACATCAAGCCAAGCCAATCCTAAGCAAGCCAAGCCAAGCAAAACAATACGTAAGCTTAAGCAGGCTTGGTGATCTCTGCGTTCATGCTTGGCTTCCTTAGGCTTGTTTTTTTTCCCAAGCCTTCATAAACATCATTATGATGTTCAATGCACATCTCTGTTGTACACCCAATAATAAAGATAGATTTAAAACAAAACTGAATCATAATTGCTGTTTGGGTGCAGAAACGTGGTCCATACATAGACTTTTGTCTGGCCCTGTAGGCACGTACAAGAAGTACAATTTTAACACATTGGGATTCCATTAAATTACAATAGTTTGAGTATAAGCAAAGCAATTCGTTTTATTAAATACAATGTGTGTATGTGAACAATCTGTATATTACCACTTAGTATACCTGTTCTATTACACAAAAGTTCTGTAAATATTGTTGTTATGACATCAACTTAGACTCGAAATTTGTATAACATTAAATTTTGGATTATATCACGTGTTTACTACTCTAATTTTGATATTGATAATATCAATATTGATACGTTTGCTAATTCCTTTCAGTTGTAAATTTATTTCGTTTCCAAAGAATTCCAATATTCAAAAGGCATATTATCCATATTATTCGTATATTCAATGAACTTTTTGAAATCAATGTTGTTATAGGATTGTTTGCGTGTGTCTTGGTGATATGAGATTTTTATACTGTAAATGAACAAACGTGGCATCGTTTTACGTATGTTCAAATGTTCACATATGCTTAGAAGTTGCGGATTTTGTCCAGCAGATTCAACCATTTCAGTGTTATACCTAGAAACGAAAAGATTCCAATAAAATAGATAGGTTAGAAAATAGTAAATATTGTAGTATAGTTTTGGGTCTTGTAACCAAACATACATTGATCCTTGCATAATTTTTTGTACATCTGGACGGCTTGTTATATGATTAACAAAATCGTAGGGTGTCGGCTTTAAAAATTCGATTAAATTTTGTGCCGGGATCTGGTCGAAGCGTATGCAATCAATTACCTCTGGAATTAGTGACTCACGCTCAGGCCAATTGTAGTGAAGCCATAGTATTGCTGAGTAGAAGACCTGAAAATATAATCATACATATAATAAAATCGTATACAATTCATTTCTACTTGTCTGTTTGTTTGTGACATTGTGCATTCTATTTTCAGAAATGGCTTAACTGATTTAAATGAGGTTTTCACTGATGTATTGTAGCAAGTTTTGAGTTACATTTAGTGTTTATTTTATTCCAATCGGTTCAACAATATGAGGAAAATATGTTCTTTTTTAGGAAACGTTTTTTTTTGTTTGTTTATGCTTTCCTGCTTCTTGAATTTTGTGCTGTTGTAAAATATTTTTTCCTCTCATCTACTAATACCTGAGTATGCCCAAAAGTACTGCGCTCTTGGTTCTTAGAGGAATTTATTACATAGAGATACAATAGAGAGAGGGTGTGAATCGTAAACTTCCTGTGGCTTTACTAATACTATTTAGATGAAATATACTTAGTGTATGGTGTATTTAGGGACTTACCTCTATTTCCGTATTAACAGCAATATTATTAGATTTCATCAGAATGCGAAAAAAACGTAAAGGCATTCGTGCAAATTCAATGGTAGCTGAAATCATCAGGAAGCATTTCCTGATACGGATAAGCATTGAATCCTCGAGAAAGTGTAAGTCCTCGTATGGTTGTAAATCTATACTCAATTTGAAAGCCAAACATTCCTTATAGTATTCATCGCTCTCCAGACAATACCAGATTTGAGCCAACATATTTGGAATATTTAAAAAGGTTGCACCCCTTAACACCTCTACAATATGATCAGGTCCTACTTGCGCATTATCAGTTATAATCCAATTATATATAATACGAAATGCCACCGCAGTTACCTCCTTTGAGGGCAATGACACATCAGCCATGTGCTCGACATTATTAAAATAGGTTGTATAGCATAGGAGGGGGTCTAAGTGACACTGGAAGACTTCGGTATCAATGCGTACAGTGAGATCAGTATAACGTTTGTTGCGTATATCATCCAATGCGATTTCCGCGACATTTCTTTTCTTGTGATTAACATAGAATTCTTTTGTACACTGCACGAAGTAGTCATCGTTGCGAGGAGCTTTTTTTAGAGGTACAACAGGGATCTGCCTTTCCGGTTGCAATTTAGCTATTATTGCCAAACTTTCCGGATCCTGTGGACACTTGTAGCGATTCGGGTTTGTGGCTTGATATTTCGACTTATCATTTGGAAATAGAAGCCCATGCCCACCAACAGCACCAACTTCAGTTAGCAGTTCCTGTTCTTTTGTTGGCATCCCAACTGCATTGAATGTTGCACATTGGAAGTCTTCCTTAGAAATCTCATCAACCAACTTGAGTAGCTCCTCCGGTTGCACGTTAGGAATGGACTTGGTGCATGCAATGTTGTCCAAGGACTTTTCACATGCAGTGTCCTGTTCGTCCGCAGTGCTATTGCTATTGGAATCTGTAATCAGAATTCCCGTCGAGAGTTCACTAGGCGTGCTGATTTCTTGCATGGGAACTGAAACTGAATCCGTACTGATTCCTTTTGGTAGCTCATTTCCAGATATTTTAAGTCCTCCAGGGTAAATGGCTGTGGAAATCCGAAACGTGGTGGTATCTTCTATTGCACTACCTGCTGCGGGGGGAGGACTGGCTTTTGGTTCGGTGTTGTTACTCGATTTTTCGCAAACGTCTGGCGAACCACCCTTGTTATTTGAATTCGACATCTTTGGAAGAACTGACGAAATTTCATGAATGTAAGTTTGTAATATTAAATGTCAAATGTTCACGAAACAACTAAAAATAAAATAATGAAATTTTTATTTTTCTTTCATCAAAAGATACTTTTCAGAGAAAACAAAGGTAACTTGATGTTTCAGACCTAATTTAGTAATATTTTTAATCACTTTTGAAATTAAACTGAGTAGGCCACTTTCACCTAATTTTATGTCAATTTTTATTTTGGCAGATTTGATTTTAAAATTAATAATGGTCACTCCCTTCAGTATTGGGTGATTTTTGCCATTTTTTTAATTTTAACATAATAAGTATTAGGAATGAAAAAGGGAGCTATACATTTCTAAACTTTTTCTTATTTCATTCTTAAGGAAATTGGGATTTTGTGATCTTTATGAAGATGGAAATTGGTCAGGAGCACTTACCATTGTACGTAGCATTATTGACTGATATCTTTGCAGTATTTCAGTATTGGAGTTGATTGCCGTTCCCCACAGTTGTCCACACCAGCTTCAGAACTGCGTTATATAGTCGAACTTTGTTTTCTAGGCTGAGTTGGGACCATGGTCCAAGGAGCCAGTATATCTTCCTGCTTTTTATTTTTAGCTGCATTTGTTTTGCTTTTATGTGGTTAGCCTCCTGTGCAGATGCATTCCTAGGCATGACTTTAGTGTATTCACTAAAATTTTTCATTGCTTCTTCCATTTTTCGACCATGAGGAGAACGATGAAATTAATCAACTGGATTCAGATTTGTGTGAAAACACTGCAACTTAAGTAAAGATTGGATTAGGTTTATCAATTCGACGTTGGCAAATGGTCATGCATAGACTGGGATCCTATATAGAGTCTTAGAATGATTTGATAGTAGGCATACCAAGGGCTTTACTGAATTAAAGAGTATTATCAATGTCATTTAAATAATACTAGTCCAGGATAAGAAATATGCTCCATGCCCATTTTATATTTGGGTAAGTGCCGCCACACAAAGTATGCCCTTGCCAGTGAGCATATGAAAAACTTCGGGAAGCACACAAAAAAATCGATATCAAGGCCATGCATGCATATGTACTGCGAGTGGAAAAGGGGTGCCTAAGTTTCCACGGTCTGTCTTGAAGCGATTGTCTGCAAAAGCCATTGGTTCCTCAGACTAGAGTTTCTACTTTAGTTTTGTTGCCTCTTAATATAGGTACTTCTTCCACCTGCTTTGGCAGCATCCACATAAGATTCAAAATGCGTAGAATTCATGTTCAACTCTACAAAATGTTGGTTCTATTGATTATACAACAGTTGAATTTAATTTAAGATCACATTTGGATCGATGGTGATCAGATTTTTCTATCGTTGTCAAAGTCATTCCGACAAATCGTTAGCCAATGGACAACATTCTGAAAAACTTGTATCAAATGCCAATGTAATGCCACCAGTATTGGTATCACTTGCTGGGACAACACCTAAGGATCATAAATTATATCAGCATATTTATACCAATACGCAATTCGCACCACCAGCAAGTGCTTATTGTATTATCATTGGCACATTTAGCTGCTTGACATGTTATAAGCAAAGATTTGCCAATTTGGTAAGTGGGAAACCTAAAGATTGGTTACTGTATATAAACAACTAGCAGCTTTACCCGGCTTTGACAGGAATTCCGAAATTCCTGCGGATAAATAAACACAGTGGTGTGGAGATAGTTGGGTATGGTGATGACATCGATATTGTATTATTGTTGCAGCTTCAAGAAGTTGGCTTATGCAGAACCATCTATGCTTGGCGGAGCATAGAACCAAGCTGGTACTCATGACCTCCAGGAAGATGGTTGAAAAACTGTCAGTAAGGATCGAGACCACATCATTGAATTCGAGGCTTTATATCAAGTACCTGGGAGTATTTTTTGACCACCGTCTGTGTTTTAAGTACCATCTAATTGAGTCAGCCCAAAAAGCAGTTGCCACAGCACAAAAGTTGGCGAGGATTCTCCCAAACCTATGTGGACCCAGACAGCAAATACGGGTTTTACTAGGTTCGGTGAGTAAATGCTTACTGCTTTATGCGGCTCCAATTTGGGCTGGGGCTCTCGCAACTAAGTCATACTTGCGAGGAATAAAGAGTGCACGCGAACCTGAGGATCTGTAGAGCCTATCGGACAGTTGAAGATGTTGCGGCAAGTATACTTGCAGGCAGACTTCCAATTGACTTGGATATATACCTTGCCCGAGCAACTTCTCATAGGAATAGCAGTTTGGAGATCACAAGCAGGTACTTAAACATATGGCGGCACAGGTGGAGCAGTGCAGAGCCACGAAGGATTCATCACCTTAGCCCAAATATAACAGATTGGCTAAAGAGGAGCGGCAGAGACGTTAGTTTCGAATTTACCCAATTCGCTACTGGCCACGGGTGCTTCAGGCAGTATCTGTGGCCTCTGCCTGAACATCGTAGAAGACCCAGAGCACCTCGCTCATAAGTGTCCTCGGTTTGAAGCATTGCAAAGCAGGATGTACGATGTTTTCCTCGGAAGAGTGGGCTTTTTTCTCTACCGGAATAGCGTCTATCATTCGTGAGGTTCGAATGTACGAGCGTTTAATGGCGCCCAGATAAGGGCAATTTTTTCCCTCCCTACGAAGTAATGCTTTGATAGTTCCATTGGGATTAAATGGTTTCGAGGAGATAGGGGCTTTTTAGTCGGTAAGAATCCGACATCTTTTTGAAGATTTTCTCCAAAAACAACAAAAAAAAAAAAAAAAAATCACATTATCTGCGCTATACATACATTTCGCATCCACCTATTCACCCATACTCTACGCAAGCCAAACGTAATGAAGCGAACAGAAAATAGCGAAGAACGAGGGAAAGCAATTTTGACAATGATTCCCCATAAGCCTCGCGTTTTCCCTCTCAACAAACAAAAAAAAAAGTGAGAGTGCCGCAGAATCCTCGTGTGTAAAATGGGTAATAGTCTTTGACAAAACACACTGTCACTCTCCTGACCCACTCTCAGTGAACATCTTATTCATACAGAAGAGACCAAAGAGTGCAATACTCTCACAAATACAACAATAACAACAACAGGACAAAATCCATGAAGCAGTACACCATGAACAGCGAAAAAACGTATGAAAATTTGATTTTTGATACTTACGTTATTAGAATTTTGAAGGAATCTCTAATTTTCTTGAAAATAAAATAGGGCCTATGTTACTTGCTTGTAATGTAGCTTTCTATAGAACAATGAATATTTAAAATTAGCTATATAGTTTTTGATTTAATTCACTACAAACAAACAAACATAAAAAAAAACAAATATTTCCTCTTAATAGTATTAATATTACTATTATCAAATCTGGCAAAAATCTGCTCGAAATCGCTGAAAATATCGGGCGTAGCCAACATGTGGTTGGTATGGCAATAATATAAAAGGAGGTGTTCAATGCGCGACTACATCTTCAGCCAAACGACTTATCAGAAACGCTTCGAGTTCCCAACGTTCTGCTGCTAAGATCAGGGATGAATGCGGAGTTAATGCAAATTTAGCAACTGTTAAACGCATTATCGGAGTGCCAAGCATTTGAAAAGAATGAAATTTAAGAAAAAAATTATGTGCGGAAGGCTGCACGCCTTCGGTTTGCTCGGGATCATATGACATGGGTAAAAGAGTGGTGAAAAGAATTTCAACCTGGATGGACCCAATGGGTAAAACTACTACTACCGAGAGGAGGAGTGGGTTTTAAGTCGACACCATACTTGCGTTGGTGGAATAATGGTGTGGGGGGCCATATCATACTATGGGACATGTGAATTGCGGTTTGTTTCATCAAAAATGAATGCAAATGTATACAAAATTGTCCTAGAAAATTCATTTCCACAATTCTCAAATATTTTTTGACCGATTCCATGTATATTCCAGCACGACATCGCCTCCATTCATACCGCCAGAGTGATAAAACAGTGGATAAGCGACCAAAATGTGCAATTGCTAGAGTGGCAGCCCTACTCCTCGGACATAAATATCACTGAAACCGTTTGAGGATTATTGCCCCGAAAAGTATATGAGGGTGGGAGACAATTTAATGATGTGGAGACCCTAATTGACACCATTAAAAAAACGTGGACTACTATTTCGGTTAGGGTTCTTGAAAATTATTACAAGTTTTTGAAAGATAGTATTTTTCAAGTTATAACATAATTAATAGGTACATATGTTGGAGGCCGCAAACTGCATCCAATTGTATATATTGTACACGAAGCAATCAGGAAACATGAGGAAAAGAAATTTCTAAAACACAATGGGTGAACTCCACCGGACAACGCCAAGCAAAACAATTCCTCACTCTTTCAAAGGGTATCTCGAATAAGCTTCTCTCACTCAGTAGAGTAGACTTACTCATTTTGCCTGGATACTTCACGGGTCATTGCAACCTAAGGTATCATCAAAATAAGTTAGGTCTTTCCGACACTGACGTATGCCGATTTTGTGAAATGGATAAAGAAAGTTCAGAGCATATACTCTGCAAATGTCCTGCACTCGGTAGACAAAGACTTCACCACCTCGGTGACACAGATGTTAATCCACACAAATTGTGGAACAACAAACCCCAAGTAATGTTAAGATTCATCAAAAGTCTAAACATATAGGGTTTCTATAAAATAAGGCCATGTACAATAGATCTTATTGGTCGCTGTGCTTTCGAGCCCGTTATTATTAGGTATATATTGTATATAGATTAGATTATGAACAATCAACGAAAAGGTGAAGATCCTATGTCCCAGAAGGTCGATGACTGTAATTTATAGAGAGAAATCTTGTTTGTGATCCAATCTAACTCAGAGAGAAGAGTGATACAACAGGCAAGTGGTCTTTAAGATCTCGGATTTAGAGGAAAAAGTTTTACAGAATTGAAAACTCTACAATAGACATTCAATTCGAGGTGTAGCAGGAGCTTAGAGAGGGGGAGAGTGAGTTCAACCAAGAAAAAAGAGAAGAAGTTCCATTGATCAGATCAAATCACATATGAAAGAAAGCATACCATTTAGTTTTTTTTTTGTTTTTTTGTTATTTTTATTATTTATGCAAAATATTTCGAAAATCAACATAAAAATCAAAAAAGATACAAAAAAAAAAAAAAAATACACTAAAAAAAAAATGAATATACAAATTTAGTTTTACACATAGAAATTGTTTATGTTATTTTTTCGTTATTGTTTTGCTTTTGTTTTTTTGTTTTCTTTTTGTTTTTTTTTTTTGTTTTTTTGTGTTTTTTGCAACATCTCATCATACACACATAATTATGACGAAGCTCATCATTATTATCATCATCTGTAACTTCAATTTGTTTGTCCGTATGCCTGTCTGTCCGTCTGTCCGTCTGTCATTCATCTTCCATTTGTCTGTCTGCATTATCTTTCCTTGCCATTCCTTTTCCTTCATTGATTTAAACTACAATATTTTATGGACAAAATTTGATTACTTAGTGCAAAAGGGAGAGCAGAGAGTTTCTTAAATTGCACATGATCACATAATGAATTTGTGCTTACTTTGTGTAGACGAATCTCAAGACAAGCATGATTGACAACTTGGAAATCTGACCAAAGACTATTAAAATGTACCTACTATAGACTGGACAAATCGCTCAATTTAAGTGGTGTTTCTCTTAATTTTTAATCCCAACAACAAATTGTGAGTTAGTTGGTTATGAAAGGAATAAAGGGTCTGCTTAAATTGAGTGATTTATCTGCTCTATACATTGTATAGGTACTCTTTGATCTGACAATTTGATAATGTGACAAACTGCTTGCCGTGTTGTACTTAGACAAAAAGATTCGTAGTTGTACAACCGAAGACCAGATGGATTGGACAATTCACTCACGAAATAGTGTGGGTAATCGTACACACTATTTCCAGACTTCCAAACAGACGATTCCATAAGAGAAATGTGAATGAGAATGCGACGCTATGTTTCGTGAGCGAAATGGTCTTTGGTTGTACTCATTTCTCTCTACTGTTTTCTCTATTATTTCTGCTCTTCATTTTCCCTTTTCCCTTTCGTCCATTTAGGATCTTTCTATCTCTTTGTTTATTTATTTAATTTACAATACTTTTTCTTTTTGCTTAAATGAAATGCAATTCAAATTTTCATTGATTTCCATTTCATTTTCATTTCTCATTCTTTGTTGTATTGTGTTGTCTATTGTTTTGTTTTGTTGTTGTTATTCTTACAATTTCCTTTGACTTACATTTTTTTTTTGTTGTTGCATTTTTCTTTCTTTTGTGTTTTTTTGTATTTATTTTTTGTTTTTGTTTTTTTAAATTTTTATTATATTTTAATTTATTTAGCGTACAATTATTGTTGCAATTACAATTGTCTTGAGAGTACATTTAATAATATTTTTATATATTTATATATATATATATATATATGTATATAATTAATTTATTTATTTTTTAAATATTTAAAGTTATAAATTTTGTTTTTTTTTTTGGGTTTGTTTTTGGAAACTTATTAAAATTATGAAATAAAAAGAACAAACAAAAAAAAAAAAATTTTTTTTGCAAAAATATTTGAATATTTCAATTAATAAAAAAAAAAAAAATATTATTATAAATTATAATAATAAAATAATAAAGAAAAATTAGGAAATGAACTAATTATGATGAAATTACTACATTAAACACATGCGATTTGTTTTTATAATTTTTTGTTTTTTCTTAATGATTTTTCTTTAATTTTTTTTTTGTTTTTTTTGGTTTTAAGTTGTGTAAATTTTTTATTTTTTTATTTATGATATTTTTCTCTTTTTGTGTTTATTTATTTATTTTTTTTTTAAATTTTATTTTTATTTTTATTTACGCAGGACGGGGTTTATTTCTTACACATTTTCTTTACGTTTTCATTTTCATATTTATTTTTTTTATTTTTATTTTTATAATTTTTTTTATTTTAAATTTTTATAATTTTTTTTTTTTTTGCATTTTTTTCCTCTTTTTTGTTTTTTTTTTTTTTCATTTGCTTTTGCTTCGCTAAGTGTAAATATCATTTTTTCATGTTGTTCTTCGTGTTGTTCTTGTTCTTCTTGTTATTTTAGTTGTTGTTGTTGTTGTTGCTGGTATTGATATATATATATATATATATATATATATATATATAGGTATATATAATTTGAATAAAATAAAAAATATTCAAGCTTTGTTTGTTTGGTTTTTATAATTTTTTTCATTTAATTTTTGTTCTGTTAGTTTTTTCTTTATCTTTATGTATTTATGTATGCATTTGTATATGTGTATGTATGTATGTATGTTTGTGTTTGTGTTTGTAAGTGTTATTGTATTTGTGGCTATTCTTTAATTATCCATTCCATTCATTCATTATTTGAGATAATTCAGATCCTTGAGATCCTTTAAATTGGTGAGATGCTTTTAAATGATGCTTTGCTTCCCCTCTTTTATATCTCTCTTTCTTCTTCGTCATTGTACGCGCTCGTCGCTCGTCGTCCTTTTTCTCTTCCCACTCCTCTTCATCATCATTAGAATGCCAACTGAATACAAAGTGTTTTGTGTTTATTTTTCTTGTTGTTGTTATTATAATATTATTATTGTTGTTGTTATTATTGTTATATAAATATATTTTTAGCAAAGATTTTTTTGTGTTTTTTTCTCAGTGTATATATTTTATATTTTATTTAAGCATCGAAAAAATTGCATTTTAGGCTTAATGAAGATTCTTTAGCTTTTCATATATATATATATTTTTTTTTTGTAGATTTTTTATTAATTTTTTTTTTTTTTGGTTTGTAGCAAGAGTTGTCCATATATAATTTATTATTTTTTTGTTTTTTTTTTGTTATTAATTGAAGCGTTTAAATTTTTGAATGATTTTTCTCTTCTTTTCTTTTGTTTCATTATTTAATTTATTTATTTTTTTATATATGTATGTATGTATATATATATATATATTTGTTGTTCTGGTTGTTGTTGTTGTTGCAGTTATAGTAAATAGCTTTTTCTTTGTTTTTTTTTTTTAAGTTATGTTATGTAATAATATGTGTGTCACAGCAATATCGGGGCAAAAGAGTTTTTTATATAAAAAAAAAAAAAAATTTATAAGAGTAAAGAAATTTGGAAAAAAATATTTTCAATAAAAAAAAAAAATGCATTTCTTGTGTTTACTTTTTAATAATAAAAATAATAAAAAAAAATTTTAATATTTAAGCACAAAACAATAAAAAAACCAGAAATTAAAAGAAAAAGAATTTTATTTATTTATATGAAAATTAGAAGTCAAGTGTAATGTATTTTTTTAATTAATACGAGTAATATGCCCACAGTGTTTAAATTACATCAGTCGAAGTAGCAAAAGTTGTTAAATTTGCATTTTTCACTGCTTCGACTGTTTTCAGCTTTTTGAATATCGTTTTTATAATATTTGATTTTGATTTGCTTCTGCTTTTGGTGACCAGCATCAAGTCGCAGTCGTCGGTCGTTTTTATGATTATTGATTTTGCTGCTTTTGGTCGATAGAAGTTGGAGGCGAAGGTTTTCTGCTTTTTCTTATAATTTATAATCTGCACACATTTTTTGTGTGTAAGTGTACCCACGAACTCGACATCTGGTGCGACTGCCGTCAAGCTGATGACCAAAAGCAGAAGCAAGGCAAAATCAAAAATTACAAAAACCACGACGACTGCGACTGAAGTCGACTTGCAAAATCAAATCCCTCGCTGCTGATTCGACTTGCGCTGGTCACCAAAAGCAGAAGCAAATCAAAATCAAAAATTATAAAATCGATAACTGCTGCTGCTGCTTTGATTTTCGTCAGAGATCATTTCTTCTGTTGCTTTGATTGCGACTTTCGTTTTTTTTTTTAGAAGCACAAGCAGAAGAAATGAAACTTTGTGCAGTTTGACTGTTTCCAATTGTTGTCCATTGCCCTGTGATGTTTGTGATCATAGAGAATTTTTATATTTAGCAATATTTAACATTTCATTATGGAAAGATGGAAAAATCCAAAATAATCAACCTTAGCTAAAAAGCCCATGAATATCCAATTATTGTGACCTTAATTGAAGAATATGAAGAATAGTTCTATTCAACATTTGAATATGTTCCAACAGAATTGATCAACCCTTAGCACTTTTTTCTTTTGCTGACCAGTTCGATATTGATAAATGTCGATAATCGGATGATCATTGTAAGGAAATTATTATTTAAAAAATTAAATAAATAAATAAATGTACAAAATATTTTCTATTATTTAATAGTCTTAATTAAATAAATAAAATAACAAAATGGATTTCTATAACAATATCAATGTTTATTTACCAAACAATTGACTTGACAAATTAAATTAAATTTAATTTGATGTGATTGCATTCTATCTCTTCCCCTCTAATAATAAACTGTCAATAATATTTCTTTTTGGTAAATTCTTTTCATTACAAATAAAATTAAATAAAATAAAGAGAATTAATTAGGAAAATTATAATTAATGCAATTAATCAATATATGTATGTATGCTGATAATAAATTAATCAGAAATTGAATCAATATCAATCAATTGATCCATTCTGAATCAATCAAAATATGCTTCATGCAACTCTTCAACTACTCAGAATCTGATCAATTGATACCTCATTTAATTTGCAACTTAATGAATTAGAAACTCAATCATTCAAATAATCAGACTCTAAATCAAAAAATCAACCATCAATATGATTTAATCAGAAACTTAATCAATCAAAGAAGTACTCAAAAATACAATCAATCAATACATCATTTAATTTGCTCAACTCAATCAATCAATGAATCGGAATCAACTATTAGAGAAACTCAAATTGAGTCTCAATCAATCGATCAACAACTTAATCAATGTATCCAACATACCATAAATTCATCAATCAACTATCAAATTCATCAATCATTCACTAAATGATTACCATCATCATAGAATATTGAAAATTTTCTAGTAATAGAACACAAAAAAAAAAGGAAACGAATTAAAGAGAAGAGGATATGATCAAGAAATGCAAATAATAATTAAACTGATTAATTGAATAACTGAACAATGATGATAAAAGCGTAATGAAATCAAAAAAATTAAAATCTCTGCAACAATTTCGACGAAAGACCAATAGTATTAAAAGAAGATTAGAATACAAATACACGATTACACATATACACATATGTATGCAGATATTTATATTTAGATTGTATATATATATATATATATATATATATGTATGTATATATAGACAGATATATAGTATCTATAAATACTCGTATATAGTATAGACTAGGCTTAGTTTTGCTTTCTTATCTTTTCTTTTTAAATTTTTGCTTCCTTTATCTTTCTTTATTTGCTGTTAATAAGAATTTATCCTTTTCATTTAATTTTTTTTTTTTTTTTTGAATTTATTTGTAGCATAATTTTTATTATATTTTTTTTTTTTGGTTTTGGGGTGTATAATTACATAAATACATTTATGGACATATTTAACGACTTGTTATCATCATCATTATAAGTATCATTATTTATCGTCATCATTATAATTATAAATATAAGCATTATGATGTTGTTTTTTTTTTGCATTTTAAATAGTATATAAATATACATATATATACTATGTGTATGTATATATGCATGTATGTGTGTAAGCAAATTCATATATACTCATATGCTGTGATCACATCAATTGGATGTACCCATGTTTTGATGTCTAATGTTTGTTCTTTTAAATTATGTCAATAGATGTTACAATACAATCAGATAGGATAGGGACAAGAACATCCAGAAGCCCCTCTATATCTATAGATGTTCAGATTTTAACATTTTATCTTGCGATTGCAATTAAATCTGTTTGATCAACTTTTTGGTTTATTTAATCACACTCCTAAGCATTCTGAAATAATGAAACTAGAATTATCAAAAATATTAGAAAAGAAAATCAAACTTTCTATCCAAAATTAAGACTATCCGTTTGTTCGTATAGTAAAACAGAAGTGTTAGTTTCCTTTTAAGCAAATTCAGAAGAAATTTTTCGTTTTTTTTTGTTTAATCAGTTACAATTTTGATCCCATTTGATCTGATTTCACTGAGTGCAAATTACAATTTACAGGATTCTCACATATGTATGCATTTTATTAAAAATTTTATGAAATTCAATTGAAATATTTATTGATTTTTATTGATTTATTGAAATCATACATACATCACATGATGATTTATTGATTAATTGATGGGTAGGGTAATGCTATGTAGTATGTGTTTCTTGATGTAATGTGAGTGTATATTAGTGTTGTTGATTGTGAGGGTTTGCGGTAGGTGGCATCACTTTGTTATAGAATAGTGGTTGGCAATGCGACTCAAGGTTCTTTTCGAGGGTTCTTTTGAGTAGCAGGAGTGTGAGCGTGTAAAGTCGGTGGAATAGGTCGAGATGAACAAGACGTGCTAGTGACGGACGAGTTTTAGTGTGAAGTGAGAAAAGTAAGCAGACCATGGGCTTGTCAAAACGTCATCGTCAAACGTAAACCTACATAAGTATTGGAGAATCATAGTACTAAGAATACCTATATGTATGAAGTATGAATAAGGATCTATTGAATTTTCAGTATTGTATATTTTGAAAAGAAATGATGATGCATTCAATCATTTCATTATATTCAGTATTTCAGTAGCTTATAACTGTTTGTGTTTTGAAGCTTTTTTCCCTTCCTTCTTGTTGTTTTTTTTTTGGTTTTGTGTGAAATTTTTGAAGAATTTCAATTGTTTTTATTTTTGTAAAATTTCTCCACATGATCATCATTATCATCATTTATAGGGTATTTCGGGTATATAGGGTACACATATGTATATGACTACATACATACATATATATACACACATATATATATTTATATTTATTATGTACGCTTTGTCAAGAATCAATTTTTACACTAGAGAATAATCTTTTTTTTTTTTAATTTTAAATGAAAATTAAATTCGCAGGGTTTAATACTTCAAATTGATCCTTTTTTTTTTCAAAAAATTATGTTATTTCATTAGTTTTTAATTAAAATTCATGAAAAAATTGAAAATACTTAAACAAAAAAAAGCGAAAAACACAACAAAAACAAAACATAGTATACACAATTTTTTGACTAGCAAGTTTCTCTCTTTGTGGCAATGCATGTTTTTGTGTACGGTCAAGTTAGAAGTCATTTTGCCACTTTTTTCAATGCCATTCCCAAATTTCTATGTTATTCAAATACCTGAGCTCATCAAAGATCTTTGCACAAATTCTATGGAAGCCATAATCGTACGGCATACCAGTTGTAAAAGTTTGAAATGTCATTTTTCTTTCAAGAGAAAGTATACAAAAGTCAATTCATTTTTATGTCAAATCCAAAGTGATATGTGATATAGGTGGCTGCCCTCAGACGAGAGGCTCACTTTAGCACAAAAAAGAGTATGGCCTTTAGTCCGATGCGGAGAACCATTTGGATTACGAAATAAACCTAGCTATGTCCCTGATTGGTAGGAATGATAGTTCGGTTAAACTGGAAAGAAACCCATCTTCTTCTGGCGAGGGATGAACACTGGCACATGAGGTGAAGCATAGTCTCCTCCTCCTCTTCCGAGCCGCAGTTGCGGCAGAAATCGTACAGCATGTTTGCCTATGATGCAATGGCCCGTTAGTACTATACGTTTCAACCATTAAAAAACACAATATTCGTTTGTTTGTTTGTTTTCAAGGTTAATATCATGTATTGACATTTCGATAGGCCAATAAAAAGCATTTGCGCCACATGCTGATTTTCTTGTTTAATCTAAAGGAAGAAAAGCTTACGAATGTCAATGAATTCTTGTGGAAACTCACGGCATTAATGCACCAATCATCAAGACTTGGAAACACTAGTTTCAAAGATTTAAAACTGTTAAATTCAATATCAATGACAAAGATCGACCAAAAACGTTTGAAGACTATACATAGACAGACAATTAATGATGGCATAGCAATTGAATGTCACTTAGAATGCAGCTAACGACAGCAAATGATCATTTTGTACCATTCATTGATTGAAAAACACCACCCAGAATGAGTTAGAAAATATGGCAAAGTCCTATACATTCAAGATAATATGTTTAAAGATAGGTATTATTCCTACAAAATTCACTAGACTTGGCTCCTTCAGATTATCAATGGGCACTGGCTTTGCAGCATTTCAAAACATTCGATTGAGTGAAATGAACAAGAATGGTTTGGTGAATGGGGTTTAATGAAGAATGAAACTTTCTTTTGGAATGGCATGCCCATATTAAGGGCCTGAAAGATGGACAAATTGTGTAAAACGATTTCCAGAGTCGATATTTTGAATAAAACATCTGTTGTCAACAGATAATTTCTAAATTATTGTGTATTTTTAATAAAAATATTTAAAAATATTTTATACCTGGAATGCAATACAAATGTGGAAAGGTATCTTTGATACACCTGTCTGAAGCCCAGTTTTGATTTGATGGTGGTGGCTTTGATTAAAAAAAAAATATCAAAAAGTCACACACAGAAACATGCATTGTCACAAAAATAGAAACTTGACAGTCAAAAAGTTATGTACGAGTATATGTTTTGTTTTGTACTTTTTTTGTTTTTCGCTTCATTTTCTTAAATTTATTTAATGTTTCTCTGATGAATTCTAATTAACAACTAATCAAATAAATTAATTTCTTACAAAAAAAACAGGAATCAATTTGACTAATAAATTAATGCAAATTTAATTTTCATTTAAAATTAAAAAAAAAAGGATGATGGTTCTAGTGTAAAATGTGTGATTCTTGACCTAGAGTAAAGTACTAAGTATATATAGAGTTTCTCATTTGTCTGATTTGTTTATTTAATTTGTTTTTGTTTTTATTTTTTATATATTGTATATTTTTTATAATATTTTTGTTACACACACACATAAATTAATACTTTCTAAACAATGAACAACATAGTAGTAGTAAGTAGTATGAAAGAAAAAAATTGTATGTTTTTGCTTGTTATTTTTTTTTTTTTATTATTTTACCATATTCTTTTACTTTGACATTTGACATTTGACATTTATTTAGCATAAATATTATTATTTATTTTTTTAATTATTTATTTGTTATAATTTAAATTTTTGTGTTTTTTTTTTTTGTAATATATTTATTTTTATATTTTTTGCTGCTGTTTTTTTTTTAAGAATTTTTTCCTGCTGTTTATTTTTTCTTTAGTGTTTTTTTTTTTTGGTTTCTTCTTTGATTTTATTTTTGTTTTATTTGGTTTTGTATTTTGTTTTTGTTTTGACTAGAATTTTCAATAGAAGTGCAAAGTTGTTTCCTGTTTTATGCTCCTGTTTGTTTTTTTTTTGGGTAAATAATTATTTATTTATTTTATGGGGGTTTAGTAGCTGCTTCTTCTTTTTTCTTAAATATTTCTTAAATTTATTTTAATATTTTTTTTTTTTTTATATTTTATTTAATATAATTTATTTTCTTTTTGTTTTTTTTTTTGTGTGTTTATTTTTTATTAATTTGGAACCTTGCTCCTTTGAAGAAAAAAAAAATACATTTATCATGTTTTCTTTTGTTGTTGTGTTGTTCTTGTTCTTGTTGTTGCTGTTGTTTTTGTTGTTGTTTTTATGCTCATGAGTTTTGAGTATTTTTTAATTTTAATATTTTTATTAGCAAACCATTTGTTTTTTTTAATTTATTTATTTATTTTTTTCATTTTTAAATGTTTTCTTATTATATTTATTTATTATATTTATTTATTTTTGCTGTTTGCTGGTTGCTGTTGTTGTTGTTGTTGTTGTTGTTGCATTGTTGGTTTTTACTCTTTCACTTCGAAATATTTATAGGTTGGATTCTCATAGCCATTGATTTGCATATTTGGAACAACCTTTTCCTCCGGCACAACAGGATGATGTGTGGTGACATTCTAAAGCACACAAAAGCACAAGCATTTGACATTAAAAAAATCATCATCAGAAGATGGAGAATTTGAATTTGTTAGATGATGGATTTACCTGATCAACTTCTATGAAACCCTGCGCATGCGGCGAACGTGATGTTCTCCATTTGGCCACGGCTACGCCAACAAAGATTGCCGCCATTAGAGCGATGCCAGCAAAGGATAGTGTGAAGTAAACGTTACGTCCTTCTTTGTTGGAATGCGACGCATGGGCGAATTCGCGACGCAAGGAGAAACTCTGCAATTGGGAAAGAGGATACACTTTAGGCAAGTAGGTGGGCATGCGTAATGGGCGCAGCTCAAATACCGATTCGCGGTGGCCCAGGTCATGTGTCATGAAGTGCTGCACTTGTGGTTCAGCCTCCTGGTGGGCAACAGCAGCAGCAACATCTTCAACAGCACGCTGGACAGCATCATCATCAACGGTAGGCAAAACGGTTTGCACCTTGGTGCTAATGTAATAGATGCGAGAGATTAGATTAGAAATTAGATTAATCTTCTTAGTATAGGAAGGAGACTTACCTCATTGTGGCCTCGGCATATTCATCAATTGTCTCTTTGATATTGTCACCTTTGCCAGCAGATTCGATGCCTGGTCCAGCAACAGATGTGGCAATACCACTTTCACCCATGCCCATGCCCATGCCCATACCCATGCCCATTTCCTTGCTTGACAATGATGCTGAGGATGCTGAAGCAGACGATGATGAAGCTGGTGTCTTCAATGTAGCACCAGTGTCTCCACCATCTTGTGACATGTCCTGTTGCTGCTGTTGTTGTTGCTGTTGTTGTTGATCCTGGGGCTGTTGCTGTTCTGATTTAAGCATATCCTCAACCTTCTTGGCTTCCATGCGCATTTTCTCTTCACGTAGCTTCTCACGTTCAGCGGCACGTTGCTCCTTACGTTGCTTCTCAGCCAAACGTAAACGTTCCTTTTCGGCCACTTTACGTTCGATTTCAATGCGATACTTATCAAGGATACCAGCTTCAGCTTCCTCACTCATTCCCAATGATGAACCGGGAATATCATCCTTGCTACGCAATGCTAGAATATAATCATTCATCAATTGTGAGATCTTGGCAGACAGCTCGGGATAACGACGCAACATGGTCATTGATTGGTTAACAGCACGATCGATGTCGATTAAACGTTCCAAAGTCCTTGGGCGCTCCGAAGCAGCTGCCTCTAAACCACCAGGACCACCAGAGTTCAATAAATGACGATAATGAGCCAAAGCATGGGCACGATCCTTATGTAGAGCACGTAAAAGCTTTTGCAAACACTTCTCAACATGATGAGCCTACATAATATACAGAAAATAAAAATATGGTTTCAGTCCATTATATGTTCAATTAATTTGTTATACCTTTCACACATAGTAGTTTATGTAAGTTTCTAGATATTATTAACTCATCTGTCATGATGTTTGTAAGACACTCAAAACCCATTCAAGTATAAAAGATTAGAGATCTTGTAAACTAAACAAATATAAGATTTCAAGACTTTGATACCAACAAAACGAATCAGTTATCTGGAACCCATGGGTAAGCAGAGACTGTCGTTTTCTATCTTAAACCGCATCATCATTTGATATCATCATGGTTACCGGTTAAGTGAAGCCCCCCTCTTAATTGCATTTTCCACATTATTGCCGGACTTTTGTGCATTTTCGTATTTCTATACTACTGATGATGTTAATTGCTATTTTTCGTATAATGAACACATTGACTGATCGACCCGCTCACTTCCCTTCATAACAAGCGCAAATTGAGAGAGAGTTCTGCTGTCGTGATCCATCGCGTAATAGCTGATAAAAAACGAATCACACTCTCTCTCTCTTGCCCCACTCTCAATGAACTTCATATACAGAAACAAAATACCAAAGTGCGCAATACTATTGTGCGTACTCAAGAAATGAGAGGAAAAAATAAAACAACAACAACAACAAAAAAAAAAAAACGTAAAAAACGGCCTGGATCTCGACAATAGTGCCACACACCGTGCCCAATTGTAGCAAAGACCCATCCAGGTGACCCCATAAGTACAATATAACAAAAAAAATCGCATTAAAATCGGTCCAGACGTTTAGGAGAAGAAGAGTCATACAAATCCGTACACTCGAATTTTATATACTATAAATGCAAACTTTTTTTTACGTGTTCGACTAGTCATTTATGCGATATGCATGTACCAAGATATTGTTATCATATCAAATCAAAGTCTTGCCACTACCATTGTATGAAAACCCTCAATACTCACTCAATAAAAATAACTAATTGGGGACTATCATTATAAGGATTAGCAGATTCAAGGTTAATCAAGTCAACTGACACTGAGTTCTAAAATCCTTAGATATATACAAATCGCACCCTAACTACAAAAGGGTATAATACGGTTTTTTTGAGTAAATGATGCACGATTATTCGTTAAATATATTAGAAGCTGCTTCTAGCCATTGCCGGAGTTCCCCGATTTTTGGAAAGTATGTTTTTGGCAAATCCAACATCCAATTTAAATTATTTATTGTATGAAAAAACCTTTTGCTTTTAAAAATTTCCAGAAAACATATTACAACAATCTAATATAAAAAAATCAGTCAAATGGGAGTCAGACTCGCACATGAAGGGTTCCGTATCTCCGCACAAAATTTTAACAAATGAACATTGCCTAAAAGTGTGCTACAAAAAAATTAACCAAAATGAGAAACAAAAGATGAATAGAAAAATAATTTGAATTTGGGTTTGTATGAGAGGTACCTTTCCTAGTAAATCTAGGATCTTGAAATTTGCATCGATGGTGAATATGGATCACACACTTAGGTTAGGTTAGGTGGCAGCCCTCAGACGAGAGTATGGCCTATTGTGATACCAGTTAAGAGTTAAGTTGTCCGATACGGAGAACCATTTGGATTCCGAAGTGAACCTAGCTATGTCTCTGATTGGTAGGAATGATAGTTCGGTTAAGCTGGAAAGAAACCCAGAGCGTAGGTGGTTCCATCTTCTTCTGGCGAGGGATGTGAAGCACAGAAATCGTAGTGAGGAAGCCCAAGTCTGCTGGCATAACGCAATGACCCATTAGTTCGTTTATAGTCTTGCTTATAGAGATTCTACCAAGATTTAGCAGCTGGCTGATTCGTTTCCTATTTCATATTAGACCAGGTTTGCCTAGCTATGCTGCAAGTGCCTTCTTCTACCCAGAGAGCATTGGCTTTTACTTGGTAGAATTTTCTGACAGTGAGATTCACTGTTACTAACGAAATAACAGCCGGAGACGTTACATCCTCACGTAACGTCCCTTCTTTAGCTAGTTCGTCAGCTTCACAATTGCCCACGATGTCTCTATGTCCAGGCACCCGGACCACACACGTATAGTGTCCAAATTTCAGTTCGATAAGACAAGGAATAAAAAAATTTTTCGAATAAGAACATTGGTTTAAATATGGGTTTGTATTCTCCTTATCCTTTCCAGGTATCCTAGAATTTTGAAATTTAGATGGCTGGTTAATTTTTTAACTTTATTTGAATTCCACACTCTGTGAAAATCAGTGATCAGTGTAGGCTTAGTAATAGGGTCCCGTTAGAACCTTTTGGGTACGGAATCATAAAAATTAGTGTTTGTTTGTTCGTATGTTATACGCTGCCATACGGTAAGTCTGATTCCATTGAAATTTTGTGAATGTGTGTGGTTGGTTCCCGGTTTGAACATAGGCATGTAAAAATATACTTACAAAAAATACAAAACTGTAAAATGCCACTCATACTGTGCTCTCAACTGATACTCAAACTGTGTTCTTTGTTGATACTCAGACTGTAACAGATAGAATATTATTTATTCTAAGACAACAGTTTTACAATCATACATAAGACAAAGTTTCAGCAGCACTGCTACTCTTTTTTTTCGCATTAAATGAAGTTGCTTTATCGCAATTGGTAAAATCGGATTACTTACGAAATTGTTGCCCTATAAATTTTTGTCTTTTATTCGTAGTTGTGTGAAAGGCATGATGAGTCTAATTTTGGTGGTACCGATATCACAAAATAGTATTCTAATAATACGTGTACTCGTAGTATCTGGTTTTTACAATATTTATTTATTGTAAGTGGTACTTACATTGGGTGGTTGCTCAGTAAGGGCCTGAGTGTAGCAAGTCATCGCTTCACGTTTACGTTGGTTGATGTGGGCCAAGACTCGTTGTTGATGCATAGCGGCCAATTGATGCTTCTCAGCGTTGCCTTCCTCCTCGAGTGCCTGAACAGAAGTCTAAAATTACATACCCATATAAAGACGTATTGCACACCAAGAGAGAAAGATTTTTCAGAAATTATGCCTTTCGTTTCATTACATTTTCTATTTAAATTTTGGTTTGATTATTCACATTATTTTTTTTTGATTTTAGCTTTATTTTGTTCTAACGTTTGATTGATTGATTGATTGATTTTAAGTGAAAGTGGAATGAAAGACAATTGAAAGTTTAGTTGAGTTGAATTGAGTTGAATTGGCTTGAATTGAATTACTATGGACTTAGGAGAATGACACAAACACAATACACAAAAAATGTTGTGCTATAAGTATATTGAATGAGATTCAGTGAGGATAAAGGTCACAAATGATTTGAGATCGATATGGTTTTGATTATGTCACAAAAATTGTCCTAGAAGTTCTTCTAGAACTTATGAGTTTTTTTTTTGTTAGCAAACTAATAACTAATATTACTATAATGATTACAATATATTGTACAATATGCAATGCAAGTTAGTATTTATCTGATCTGATCTGATCTAATCTGATCTAATGGATTAGTAGTACAAAAGCTTTTGAAAAAAAAAATGTTTGAATTTATTTAATTTTTGTGCAATTTGCTTTTTGTTGTTTAAGTTATCGTATATCATGTAAGAAGTCGTAATAGTATGTACTAGAAGCACTGCAAAGCCATTTACATGCAGAAATATTGTATCTTTAGCTCTATGGTCTAATCTAATCTAATCAAAGCTTAAGCTAAGCTTATGTATTGTGGGTAGTTTACATTATCAAAATTTATAAGTTTAGATTGTATACTATGTTAATTCCAGACTCCATGACTTAAAATGAAAAATTTTGTTGACCAATGGCAACAATATCAATATTCTTTGTCATCTGAATATTTGATCTTTTTCTATATGGTGTGTATGCTCATGCTCATTATAGTATGATTAATTGGTAAATATATTTCTTAGACAGGTTAAAGTCTTTCCAGTACCAATCAATACCTTACAATCCTTCTAAATTGTTAAGTTCCCGAGAGGCATGGGCAAGGGCAAATATTTATCAAAGAAACCTATATCATTTGGATGCCTTATTATCCATTTGAAATTATTGCTTAGGGTACCTGCTACTCCTATTGTAATGGGTGTACAGATAAATCGCTTTGGATCATTTGGCAACTCCATTTATGTTAAGTCTTTATCATTTCAAAATCTGAATGTCAGTATGTATATTTGTGCATATCTTTGTGCTTTAACCATGTTTAACAACCTTGATGCCAACAAAATGCAATTTGCAGGAAGAAGAAGTGCCACTGATGGACATTGATTGCTATGTGAAGCAGATGGGTATAATTTTCCATGAATAAAAGCATATCAACACTGATTCCGGCGATTTTAACACCACCAGCGACAAAGAATGTGACGAGAGAGGCGTGTAAAGTTTGATGCTCTTAGATGCTGAGTTGGAGGCATGTCAAAATTGGAAGTTGCTCAACAAACGATTTCAACTAGTCTCATGGCCATGGTTCCGTATGAATATTGTATATAATAAAAATCGGATCAATCGCAAATCAAATTTATTTATCTAATAAAAGATACTAATTTAGTATTTTCTTTTTTTTTCTCTTTTTTTGAACCATTCTATGGAAAATCTTTTGATAGAACCAAGACACGATACACATAGTCATGTAAATATGTGACAGATCAAAGAAAGTGATCAGATAGAATCAAAGAAGCAGAAGAAATCCTTCAACAATTTTTGATAATATTCCAATGGAATCACATTTTCATACTTTTCTCTATTTACAAGTAGTATGTATGTATCTAAATCTAAATAATGAGACACCATATTACTGCAGAGTTAAAATTTTTACCCATGGCAACTGACTAATGTAATGTGGCTAATAGGCAGCTTCGTTCAATGCACTAAGAGTGAAGCAGGTTTATGGTAAGAATTTGGAAGAATGAAGAGTATCATTAAAAATTTTTCTACAAAATCCTTGAGAAATGTTTCTTGCAACAAATACCAATATTTCAATGTTATATTACTAAACTAAAGTGCCTATTTTCTCTATTTCTATATCAATTTTTATTTAATCAGTTTTGATCTTTTGATCTTTTGATCCTTTGATTGAATATTGGTAGTAGTACTATTAAGATTGGTATTTTTTTTATTAATTTATTATTTGTTTATAAGTTGCACGTTAGACAAAATTAAAGGCATCAACTAAGATTTTAAACATTTAGGCCAATTAATTGATTTAACTACAAAAGCTTTTCTTTTTTTTTTTATTTAGTTACTATTATTGTTGTGGGTTAATTGATTGATTGATTGATTGATCATTTTCTTGAATTAATAATTTGTTGTTTTTTTTTTAATAAATGTAATTATTCGATCTGATGACTCTTTCGCTCCCATTTGCCATACAATATGAAAAATCATAAGATATAATAATAATAATAATACAATAAAAATAATAATAATAATGGTAATAAAATGTAGAGAGACAGACATATACAAACACACAAAATGTCTACTTTAAATGAATGAAGATGTTATACGATCTGTTATACAAATAGAGAAAATAAAATAGTGAGTTCTTATACAAAAAACAAAAAGGGAATTCATATCATATTCATAATCAAATCAAATTGATAGTAACTGTGTCGATATTCTTAGTCTTAGTCCCTTCTAAGGTGATTCGTTTTGCTCAGCGACAGTCAGACAACCGAAAGCATGACTGGCTAATTTGAATTGAAAAATAGTAATATTCGTAGTATCGATAGAACTATATGGTGTCCCATTAAGAGTGCACCATATCTTTTAAAAAAAAAAAAATATGAAAATATCAAGTGAGTTGTGATATTTTTATTGCAGTGGACAGATATCTTCCACTTAAGTATGGAATAAAATATCCAGCAACTTCCACCAAATGTCATCCTGATCCATGCCATTCAGTTGAGGCTACAAGAACTCCATTATCAATGAATGGCGTTCACAGTCACTGCAATTGAGGCCTCATGTTCAAAAAAACATACAGTCAAGTGTGAGTCCGATCGTACCATCATGCAAGGTACTATCTTATGTAATTTTTTTTGTAGATACAATTGCAAATTGAATACGTTATCAGTGACATTCAATGCTGGTCTATTCAAAAACTTGTGATCATTCACCATATCACACTGAAAAATGTCATAGAACACAAAAAGCAGTGTGACAGTGATACAGATTTTGTGAGAATGGCTTTATGTCCAACTGGATAGCAATTTGTCAGGAATATATTTATGTCGGACATACAATTTTTGTGTTTATTGCTGTGAAAACTACGCATAGAACTACATATTAGAGTACACGTTTCCGGTACGGAGGTTCCTTTTATTTTTATCTTTATTTTTGAAAATTTTAACTGTCTACCTATTACGGTTCATGAGATAGAGCTCACTTACGTACGGACGGACGAACAGCTTAGACTTAGTAATGTATGCTTGGTGGCAATAGTTCCCGTTTCGATATCAATTTAATTGATGGCTAGTAAATTCAATAGTCGCATGTTATGCAGAGGCTAACCAGTAAGTGTGCGTTTTCATAGTAAGTCAGCAACGCCCTTTTCACTAGTCGTAAGAAATGCAGGCAGTGGCAATGACTGATGACACGACTGGAGATCGGTAATGAAGGTGGTGACATGACTGGTGAACTGTAATGCAGGCGGTGGCAATTGATCCCTTCCAATGACATCGCCAGGATAAATTCACCAGCTGATTACATGTAAAAGGTGATAGTTGGATTTAGTACTGGTTCCAAAGTTAGTAGCCACGAACTAATTTTGAACCAGTAATTCATACTGCATGTCGTCCAACCAAAATCTGAACCAGACAGTTGCTCATTGTGTATGCATTTGCTTCTTACGGATCGCTTTAGGATTTTCTAAGCCCCAAAAATGACAGTTTTATGTGGCGCTCCCAATTTTTAATAATCGAAACAATCATAGGTGAAAGCTGTTAAATTTCATAGTTGCCACTTGCAAGGACAAAAAAAAACTAAACAAAATTTTTGATAGTGCACTCTTATTAGCACCCCCATATACCATATTTATAGACAGAAAGTATTGTATTAATTGGTTACTCATTTATTTCAAGATGTGTATTGAATTTCATTTAAAATCATTGCTCAACTGAATGTGAGTACTCTTAGAGTCCAAGGAAGATGAAAAAAAGTTACAATTGGGATTTCATTTACAATTAGCCCTAAGACCTTTATGGAACACGAAGCTCCCTTGATATGTCATCTATGATTAGACTGACTGGCAGTTATCGGAAAGATCAACATTATCGCATCTACCATAAATGCAGTAGAAAATCACCCACCTTTGTTCCAAGATCTCTTAATACTTTATGGGGCAATCGGATACCCCGAAAACATAGGATAAGCAATGTAATGTTGCTATTGTTATTGTACTACGATATATATTTCTGTATACGTAACGGTTCTGATATTTGTATGTATCTTACATATATCTTTTATCAAAAGGTCTCATAGAAAATTATAAAGGTTTGATTTACAATATTATTATTATTGGGTTGGGTAATTCTTCCGGTTCTCACAATTATACTAGGTGATATAGTAATGATTGATTAATCGACTTATAAGTGATCTTAGAATGATAACGATGATTTAATAGATTTAAAAAATGACAAAGATATCCTTATAAAAACACATACATACATATACACACACACACAAAGAGAGAGAGAGAGAGTGATAGTGATAGTGATAGAGAGAGAGAAAGTTAATGAATGGATGAAAGTGAAAGAGTGAATGAACGAGCGATTGAGTGAGTGAGTGATTGAGTGAGATAAATAGACATAGTATAGTGACAATGATAGATACAATAATAATGATAGTGATAGTTTTGATAGAGATTAGCAAAGCAAATACGAAAGCGTTATTATATAGTAGTTAATGAAATAAAAGATACACGTATGTATATATGTGGAATGATAATAAAAATATTAGAATACTCACTACTTCTATATACATACAAAATACAATACAAGAGACACACACATTCATTACTAGTTCTAAGTACTACTACTGTATAGACAAACCTGGAAACGTGCCGTCATGCGTTGCTTGAAACTTTGTGCTGCCTTTGGATCAGCTAGGCGCATGTCCTGATATTTCTCCTCCAAATCGGACCAGTCCTTCATGACCCGAGTGACTTTCTCGCGGTGTGATTCCTCTAGGCGCTGTTGGGCTTCCTTGTTTTAGAATATGTTTTGTTTTCTTGTATAAATACGCATCGGAACAAAGCGAACACTTACTTTCTGACTTACTTTGTAGCTCTGATGCTCATAGTGTGGATCGAAATGGGTGAAGTAGGGATCCGAGGTGGGCTGTGCAGTTGATGGTACTGCTGGGGGTGGTGGTGGCGGTGGGGGTTGAGTGCCAATAGCAGCAACAGAAGCAGAGGAGCCAACATCACCGGCACCAGCAACTAGAGAAGCTCCATTAGAGGTACCAGTACTAGAAACTGATTTCGGTTGAGTATCACCCTTAAGTTTATCGTCGACTTGAGTAGCTGTCACCACAGCAGATAAAGTTGTCGATGCAGATCCAGATGCAGATGAGGATGCGGACGATTGAGCTGACTTCATCATGACATTGTTTGGCTTGGCACCACTAGCACTACCATTTTGATCCCACGAATCAGCTATATCACTCTCAACTCCAGCACCGTCTTCTTCATAATTGTCAGCATCTTCACTAGAATCATATTCCCCATTGTCATCGACAGCACCACTGTTTGCATCAACATTAATGCTAGGCAAAGCCACACCAGCACCAGTGCCAGTTCCAACACCACCACCAGCAGCCACAGCAGCAACAGCAGCCTCATCAGCAACCATTTCATCCTCTTCATCGTCGCCCATCAGATCATCTTCATCATCAAGTTCATCATCATTAATGTCCTTTGAATAATTGGAATCATTATCCTCCTCATCATTTGAATTGAGATCATCATTGCCATTGGAGATTTGTGCTGGTGGTACGACAGGTAAATCGGTCTTCTTAATGCGAATCTCATCGGCTGTAGCGATATTTTGATAAATTCAAACAAAGTCATCATTAACAATTAACAATTATCATCTATATATGTATATTTATTTATTTTAGTATTGAGAACTCACTCTTGAAATGCTTGGGGCAACAGACAAACTCGACTCCGGAGAACAAGGATATGCCACATGGTAGTAGCATAGCAAAGCTACGCATTTGCATACCACGTTCCTGGCAAGCAGCGGCACCGGTTTGATTCCATCTGACAAATGGCCAACAACGAGAGGCATTATGTATATGATCGAAGAGGCAACCTTCCGGTACCAGCAAAGCATCCGATTGGAATGGTCCTTCTAAGGTGAACAGTTTTGGAGAGACAAATTATCAAAAAATTTCAAATCAAATTAAACATATAAAGAAAAAAATGTGGAAATGGAAAAATAAACAGTGATTAAGTGAGTGATTAAGAGAGAAAGATTGTGACAGAGAGAGAATGTGAGAGAGAAATTGATAGTATGTGTAAGAAAGCAAGAGAGAGAGAGAGAGAGAGAGAGAGAAAAGGGAATCACATAAAGATGCAATTACAAGAGATAATACAATAATAGTAAATGATATATGATATTTACCCAGACAACGGAAAGGTTTAATCCAGCGATGTGCCCCTTTACATTTAGCTGCATTCAAAGCACCCTGACGACACCATCCACCGATTTTCTGATAATGCGATGATTCAACAATATTGGTTATATCACGATTCGGATAGGCCTATAAATAAACAACATAATATGGAGATTAATAAATTTCTCAAAAATACATATGTATATCACAATCATAGATAGAATACAGAGAGAGCCTTCTGCTTTTACTTGTACGACTATATTATTCTTACAATTCTTATTTGATCGAATATACAATACAATGTATATAATACTTAGTTGGTGGCAATTACCTACTAGTCCATACTATTCATACTAAGTATTCCACCTGATTAGTACTTTTTTTTCTAGTGTTTTCCCAATATGCTTCCCATTGCTCGTCTAGTTTAGACAAATGTGTTTTGAGTATAAACCTTTTTTGATTCCAACACAGGCTAATGGTCAACACCTTTGTGTATAATTCTGACAATTTCCCTATTTCACCTGCTCAGGACATGTCTACAATAGTTTGTTCCAGTCATGCTTCCCATTGCTCGGCTATTGAAGATAAACGAGTTTTAGCATAATCCTTTATACACTTACTTAGTATAGCAAAACTATGATAATTACTACCATTAGGATCAAGTAACATTGCTGAGCAGGTCTTTATTCAAGCTGAGAATGCTGTTGATCTAACAGTTAGACAACCTAAGCCTTTCTATCATCTTGCTCATCTACAATACACAAATAAAGTGACTGGTCAAAATAATTGATAAATCTCAAAAATTACGAATTTCATTCGTCTATTTCGACATTATGAATTAATTGCTTGCCATTATTTTGGATGACTTTTGTTATACTTTTTGCCATACTAGAAATAAGTTTGCGGCAAGTATATCACACCAAGTTTTTTGGGCACACTCCCACAATTGGCCTTTATTTTGAAAATTTCTGCTTTCCAATCCTGTTCTTCAGTTAAGTCCGGCGATTGATTTGGCCAGCTCAAAAAATTGACATTCTTGTCTTCAAAGAAATCCGTGACCAACTTAGATGACTGTTTTGTATAGTTATCTTGGTTGAAAAAGTCCACCTCAGTGGTATATTTTCTTCAACGTAGTGCAGCATGATATTTTCCAAGATGTCTTTGTATTGCAATCTGGTCATGGTACCAGAAAAGCAGCCCCATATTATAATGTTGCCGCTCCCGTGATGAACTGTCTTCTTGTTGAACCGAACAAATCCATTTTCCGTTTTGTCACTCCACAAAATATTTTGCCATTTTTATTCTCCATTTAGTCCACACAAATTCTTATGGTATATATAAATACCTATAAAAATTATGTCGTATCTCGAAAACGGCCCTATCAATTTGACTGAAATTCCGAAAACCCAAAAGGAACAGACGAAAAATTGGAAAATCCAAACCAAGGAGTGAAATTTGCATGGTTGTCATCAATTCGATGTTTTGACTGCTTAAAAATTCACCTGTTTGCCGAGATGTGTGAGAGCTCGCATTGTCATGATGGAGAATGATTCGTCTTCGGCAGTTGGTTTTGCGAATTTCTCTAAAGACCTCCGGCAAACAAATGGTCGTGTACCACTCAGAATTGACAGTCCTACGTTGCTCTAGCGGAACAGTGACCACATGACCCACTCTTCCGAAGAAACAGGCGACCATTTGCTTCGTGCTCGAACAACTTTTGTTGGATTTGGCTCATCTTGGAACACCCACACGGTCGATTGCTGTTTAGTTTCCGGCTCATACGCATATATCCATGCTTCATCACCTGTCACGATTTTATAAACGTCTTTTGAAGCACCACGGTCGAACTTTTTAAGCATTTCCTTACACCAATCGACGTGAGCCTTTTTTTGAGCGATTGATAAGTTATGGGGTATCCAACGAGAACAAACCTTTCTTACAACAAAGTGTTCATGCAAAATATAATGTATTGAAGTGGAACTAATGTGCAAGAATGCCTCTATCTCACGATATGTCACATGTCGATCTTGCACTATCAGTTCACGCACACCTTCGATGTTTTGTGGCACAACAACCGATTTTGGTTGTTATTAAATTCTGCAAAGCAGCGATAAACTGTCGTTTTTGATGGTGCTTTCTCACCATACAAAGAACTAAGTTCATCAACACATTCTTGTTGGGAGAATCCACGTCGAAAGTTGTGAAAAATAATCCAACGAAAACCCTCTCGAGATATTTCCATTGTTTTGCCAAATTGATTTCTTTAACTTATTGTAAACAAAACAAAAACCAATTGTACATAAAAACGTTGTACGTACATATGTGCTAAAAAAATGACAAAGTTTATTATGGTGTTGCCAGATTTTACGTATTGACATTAGTATTGCCATTTCCCGAAATATAAATCGCAGCCCTCGTATATTTTGGTCATGTGTTTACAGGTGTTTAGTTGCCTTATGTGATTACAGTAACTACATATATTTTCAGAAAAAACATGATCGTCTGGATACTCATACATAACGTGACCATACGTCCCGTTTTGAACGGGAACGGTTCTCCGTCCCTGTGTCACCAAATAAAGTTTGTCCCGTTTTCCCAATAATGCAGTTCACAAGTTGAAAAAGATGTTAATTCTTGCTGCAGCTAAATAGTTAAAATATTGTATACGCGATTGCTTATTGGATTTGTGGCAACTAACTGAAGTTTTTTGTTGTATAATCTTATTTCACGTTTACGTATTAACAAGATGCGAAAAGTGTCGCACAGAATTTAGCGTTTCCCTTGATTGTGCTAGCACCATTTGATGTCTGGAAATCATAAAAATGTCGATGTTACTGTAACTTTTTAAAGAAATCGGACGTCCTAACTTCAAAGGAATTGGTTATCAACGGGGTGGAACGGCCTATCACACAGTACAAGAAAACCATAGTTTTCGCAACAATGGTTGTGTGTCGACATTAATCCAATCATATTTTGATCAGAAGTTTCGATGCTTGCGTACATAAACAGGACGTATTGTGGTAAATGTTTTGGCACATACGTGATCAAAGAAGTAAAAGATGATCTTGGTGAATCGAAAATATTAATAGGAATTGGGTCCAGAACCCATATAATTCACAACGCAATAAAATCTGCTGTAGATGGTCCACCCCGTAGAGATGCCTATACAGGTGAGTTGTCTAAAAACTATCTGTCTCTAATTTTTGAAATTCTTTTATTACTTTAATCCACCATTTAAGCATATTAGGAGTAGAATAACAAAAAAATATCTTAACCGGTTACGCTGTCAATTGATTACACAGAAACATACTCATCTATATATATATATATATGTAACTATAGTCTCTAGAATTATTCAAGCGTAAATTTTATAGGTGAGTCTTATTCATTTCATAAAAACTCATTTCCAATAACCATGAATACCTACTTTTTGAAACAATCAAGTCAATGTTGCTTTAAGCTAAATTAATCAAGTGCAAAATATAGAAAAATGCGCTACAATGACCAATAAGCTAAGCATAAACTCAAATTAGATTAGAGGTATAACAATATTTTGCTGGGTAGAGAGAGAGAGACAGGTTGTTAAGCATGCATGCTTGGGTTTGAAGCATCACATGTCTGCTGTAGGTTGGCTATTTTTGGGGAAACCCTTCTCGTTATACTCGTACATACTTGATATTACAAGCACTCATCATTATAAATATCATCATCATCATCATCAGCATCAGCATCCACATCACATCTATGTATAAAATTATGCTAACGTTTGCTTACTTTGTTAATATTATACCCAATATATATATGTATGTGTATAGTATGTATGTATCTATGTAATCTGTATATGTGTTTAAAGCCAATAATTGTGCTATTTTCGAAAGCATATTGCGGTTAAAGCTGTTGCTGCTGCTGCTGTTTCTGTTTCTGTTGCTAGCAAGGCTTTACACAAACCCAAACTCAAGCTCATTTCGTTTATAGCCTCTTACAACACTTACCATACTATAGTCCCCATATAAAGCAATACGTACAAGTCAATCTCATGTCACCCATTTACCCATTTGCCCACTTCTTCAACGATATAATCAACCCAATGAAACCGAGCCACTGTCTCTGTTGTGGTTTATGCATTTGACATTTTTTCCACTCGAGGTGCTACTACTGCCACTTCCACTGCCAGTCTTCACTTCTGTCATTGTCTCCTCGGAACATGCTTTCTCTCCAACACCCTCACCCTCTTTGTTACTCCTCTATCATTGTGTATGTGTATGTATTGTTCAACACCCCACACCCATATACCCAATATTCACTTCAATATGTAAAGTCTGTTCATGACAAACATTTGACAAAGCGAACAATGAATTGAGTTTGTTTAAAGAAGCATATAAAAAACACGCGAAAAATAGAAATCAGGTCCTGCTGCTGCTGTTAAGGTCCTTAAATCGGATCGGATCTCTTTTATAGCATTTTTTTACGATTTCACTTTGTTTGCTGTGTTTTATTTAAATCTTTCTTTTTTTTTTTCTTATTCATCCATAAAATATAAGTTTATAACGAATCAATATCATTGTGCATATGTTGTTTTTAAGTGGTTCAACTTACTGGACAATGGTTATGGGTGTAATTTTAGATATATAATATTAAAGAGCAAGAAATAAGTAATATCCACAAGTATAGTATAGTATGAAGAGAAATTAAACGAATCGTGACAATACAACTAATCCTACTAACTAAGTATACTCGTATGTGTCTAAGTGGTTTATTGGATTGAAGGACCAATTGATCAATTTATTGAATCATTGATTTCATTCTGGGACTTATAACAAAAAACTTAATTTGGTTTAAAAACAAAAACAATTACTCTAAATTCCAAATTGTAACTATAGAAACTTAAGATTATTTTTTAGGGCAGTATATTCTATCCACCGGAACCTGTTGCACTTCAATGCCATGCTCAGGATCAGTCACTTCCCCTCCTAATGGAAATGATCCCGAGGAAAGTGTCATATCGTATCCCATCACATTCTCCAAAATATTGGAGAGAATATTTTTGAAAAAAGTGTTGGAAGTGCGAAAGGTCCAATGTGTCCATATCAAATCATCAATTCGGCTTCAGAGCAAAGCACGGTACATCTGAACAACTTCACAGATTCGTACATCACATTATAACTGCATTTGAAACAATCAAACAAGCAATACTGCTCGGCTGTCTTTTTGGATGTTATGCAAGCTTTCGACAAGGTTTGGATAATCCACTTACTTCATAAGTTAAGCAAAATACTACCAGGGAAGCAATTTCTGATGTTTAAGGGCTTGTTGGCAGACAGAGCCACGACACTGACTATAACATAAGGCGTATCAATGCTGGAGAACCACAAGGTAGCGTCCTCCTCCACCAGTCCTTTACTCACTATACAATGCGGATATGCCAATGTCGGATAATAACAATAATCTGATTGCTTCCCATCCATATGACATCCATTCTTGAGAATTCATCTTCTCCTGTTGAATAAGCAGAACTGGTCCAACGATATATGCGGAGATTTGAAGCCTGGACCAAGCGTTGGAATATTGATATAAATGTCAGTCAGTAGCATCATACCAAGTTCTATACTTTGGTCTGTTCCTGGACACAAGCGTCTAACGATAAGGTGATATGAAAATGACGACGATACTTGAGCAAATCAATTTCTTTAGCAGTTGTTATAAAGGTCGACTGCTTCAACACCCCAGCAGGGGCCCTAATACACAACAGAACTCCAACAAATCATCTATTATACAAAGTACTTTCCATATTACAATATGGTTAGCTCTAGATTGTTTTAAGATTCATCTTAGATTTAAATTAAATTGAAGAAGGACTGCAGTCTGAACGATTATTATGTATGACGCAAAACAGGGATGTGTGTCTTTTAGTATGCACAAGAGTTCTGGCTATTGGATGAATCATTCTGGTTACTAGCAGTAAAAGCAGATCTTTATGGATTTTTCATTCATTTCTGATATATTACTAAGTGCCTGTTATTGAGTTCTTCATATAATTTGGGACCATGGATTTATATGACTATAAGATCTTGCACTCAAGGCTTTGACCACCATTTAGTAAAATCACTCATCAATCAATGTAAGATGATTGATCGATCCAGTGACATCAGATGCTTTAACTGTCCAATGGGAATGGGAATGGGAATGATTGATAATGCCAATGCCATTGCCATTGACAAAATTTCATATGGAACAATCTGCTCAGTGATGCAAGAATTTAAAAATGCACCACTCATTACTCAGTTGCATTTCGTTTTTTGTCGTCTTGAACATAGGTACTATTTATCTTTTGTTTGTTAACTCGTCAATTGTCGATTAGAATACTTTAATTTAGAGCAAAGTCACGAAACAAAGGCATAAATTGTTAATAAAAAATGTTCAAAGGACAATACGATGAAAGATGACAAAATAAGGATGATGATGATGATGATGATGATATGAGAACATGATGTATAGAAACTTAAGTCAAACTTAATCAGAAAAAAGCAACATAATGAAATATTTTCAACACACACATATGCACACATATGTATGTACACCTACACTTACATATGTATGTATGTGTGTAGATATATTAGCATATAAAGCCTTGTGTTGGGTCTTAAGTAAAATAATGTTGTTGATGCATGTCAGCATCGTGAGCCAAGCACGTATTGGCCTTGTCCAAACGAGCAACTCGAAGAGCATCCATTAGACCCACACACATACCATATACATGTGTGTGTGTGTGAGTGGGTATATGAAGCTTTTAGCCATTATGGCTGAATAGGCCATTTTATTGTAGCACTGGCAAATATCATCATATACCCAACCCACCCAACTTTGACAACAACAACAAAATCTTATCATCATCAACAATAACAACATCAACAGCAGTAACAGCAAAGGCATCTTTCGAAGAGAATTTCCACATATCAACATATATGGTATATGGAAACCTAGGAGAGATCGAGGGCATTAGCAACAACATCATTAATATCATCATCAACATCTACATGAAAAACATGAACAGAAGCTTAAAATCTAGCAACATTTTGCTATAAGACTTTTGTCATATGTACTCGTACTACACCACCATATATTCATATTTCTCTTCTTTACAAATATACTAGGCACATACCTGCATATACGAGTATATTGTATCTATAGATATATTTACATGTCTGTATACATATACTACAATATAGTATATTCATATATGATTATGTGGTTGTTTGTTTGTTAGTTGGTTCGTTGGTTGGTTGGTTGGTTGGTTAGTTGGTTGTTTGTTCGTTTGTTCGTTTGTTCTACTCGGTTTAATCAAAACATGTTCAACCGAGCAAAAATTTTAAAAGTTGCCATCTTGGTTTTCCTTTTGTTTTTTATTGTAAATTTCAACAAAACAAAAAGCAAAAATATACAACAATATTAAATAAAAAAAAAAAAAAAAATGGAAAAGGAAAAGGCATAAAATGAAGAAAAAATATAGATCAAGGGGGCCAAAGCAAGAAGAGAGGGGGTGCAAAAGGCAAATGAACAAAATAAGAAAAATTTTATTAGAAATAAATTTCCCACATAACTAAATTATCCTCTTTAAGAAGGCTACTTATTTGCCTTATAAGCAACTAGTCAACTTTACCCACTATCTGGACAACTTAATCAGTCTCGACTCTTTCGACTGGCATCACTTAAGGTCCAACTCCACACCACTCTTGGCGTGGCTGTACAAGCTTTGTATGCTTCCGCTTCAATAGTTGAGAAATGTATGAAATCGTATGAAGCAAACTACACAGATTTTCTTTGAAACTGTCAACTTTTCACTTTTGTGGCTTTCCAGAATGGGTGAGAAACTAGTTCGTGAACCGAAAACAGTTGTTATTGAACCGAAGAAGAACTGTTTGGTGTTGTAAACAGCAATGTAATGTCATTTACATGGAGGAAAAACTTAACTTGATCAGATATAAGAAACATAAATCAATGATCATTGTGGTATTCATTTTTAATAGGTTTTATTTAAGTCAGGATCTTGTGCCCGAATCTAGTAATTGAAATTTCACCCCCTTCCTGTTGATCGATTGATCTGAAATTTGGCACACACCTCACTCCAATTGTGAAGACAATACAATATGCAAAAATTTATATTAGAAAATCATTTTCTTTTGCGTTTGGCACATAGCCTTTTGCGTTAATTGCGTGGGTTTCTATGCCAAACAATAGCTGGCTGCTACAAAACTACAGCGGTTCTAATATTCAAATGGTTTAAGTCTGTAATAATAATCGAAAGCAGAAGTCTAGCGAATGGTCACCAGTGTATAAAATGATGCAATCAGCTGTTCTCGCAAACATAACTGCCAATCTAACTCGTAATTTCGGCAGAGTTGCCAAACAATAAATTGCCACTGTGGCAATGCTAATCGTGCACACATTCTACGAAATCAGGATGAATGATGATGACTTGAAAGGGGGCAATCCCAAGTAAGATGCCTTAAGAAACCTGAGATTGGCGATATTTGAAGATATTAAGAAGAAGAGAGCAAAATCCTATAACATCCAACTTACTATAAGTTTGTCAAGTTACGTTACGTTAGGTAGTGGCTGATGATATTGACTTCAAGTCTGCCTTGCGTCTCATCTTGTCAGCTTTCGTTTCGCTAATTAAATCACAACCTGAATTCAAGACACCAAAATTAATCAGATGCGGAATTTGGAAATTCATCCATAAAAATTACGTATACGTTTAGGGAACATTCTTCTCTATATACTAGCACGCAGTACTTGCAGGTCTTTTATGGATGTATTCATTTCTGATATACCTGTTATTGTTTAAAGTATCTTAGATTGTCTTAGAAGTCTTTGTGCAACATGAATGTTATTCGCACTTGCGGTACTCCACAGTAATACCCTGTACTCAAGGTTCTGCCTAGATTTAGAATAATGTAATTATCTTTTGCTTTTACTTTCATGAATATCTTTTTTAGCTTCTATGTGTTGTCCTTAGAAGAAATGTTTATCCAGGTGCACCCTAAGATAAGTTACCACATAAGTGTGAGGAATTGTATTGTCGTTTAAAGTCACTGGAGAACAACATATCCGATGTTTAAGTGGAAGTTGTGACCTATCAATCACTTCGATATGGGAGTGTTCGTTATAGAAGAGTCTGAATGTATTTAAATGTTTAATTTTGTTTGTCTTTTGTAATAAATAGTTCGGATCAAAAAATCGGTTTCTCCTTGGCAATAAAACTTTTGATAGGAAAATGAATACTACTTTGGGTGCCAATGTGTAGTTGTTATTTTGTCAGCGTTCCTATGGATCTGGTCACCTTGTCAAATATTGTACTTCATTCGACCAAAAGCATGGTAGTAGACTAGTCACGCTTCGGAAAAAGAGATCTATTGGACAATGAATGTGGATGATGCAAAAAAATGTCAATTTCAATGCCAATGCAAGAAAAAGAATTAAGTCCCGACTAAGGGAATCTCTCACACTTTGTGATAAAATACCTTCTCTAAAGAAGTGAAATACTTAGGCGTCACACTTAATGAGTAATTTTTTTTTTTTGGAACAGTCATCCACAATCCACATAATTAACAAGTCTAGGACAACTATATGGACCAGCAACAGACTCATGGGTAAGAATCGGGGACTGAAACCATAAATGTCACTGTTACTGTACACCAGTATTACCAGACCGATCATGTCATATGCTGCATCTATCTGGTTCTCTAAATTAAACAAGAAGCAAAACTTTGAAGCTGGGAACAGTTAAGAGCTAAGCCCATGACTTCCATGTGTGCAAAACAGATGGTTATAAAACGCAGTATGTGCCAAGAAAACTCAGTTTTCCACGCAGATACCATGCAAAAGAAATTAGCACAAATACCTTCTGATATCAAGACTGCACTACATGCACTCAATTGAGTTTTGAGTTCAATTTGAAGTTGGTTTGTGATTGCTTGATATTACTCAAAAGACTAGCATCGAACAATCATATCACATATACCTGAACATAGTGGAAACCCAGAAATTACTGGCAGTCTCAGGTTTCTTGATAGGACAGAGTAACGAAACATTTACATATCATGCGATCTGTGCAAACTGCGTAGCAGTGTAATAAAGAAGAGTAGTCAGCAGAGCACATAGTAATGTCACAGCTAGGACCTAATCTGGACTGGACTCCACCACCTTGGAAACCAGTATATAAAACCAGCTGAAATTGCTGATTTGTCTTCGAAGCAAATCTTGGAATTCCTGATGAATACCCGAATATCGAAGGAACTATGATTATGGTACACTTGCGCCCGCAGGGACGAGGTGTTCTAGTTCCCGCCCTTCTCCTAATCTAATCTAATTATAATAGATATTATTATTCATTTTTCCTTGCCTGTCCCCCCTGAATAAATTCCTGGCCCTGAATACGCCCATGCTACAATATATGATTTGATGTTTTCTTTTAAGTATATAGTACATATCTCATTATGAATACCAGTATGTTCCAAATTTATTGTACTTCTTTATAAAATAAATTTTAATCTTCATTTTTATTAGCCAAACTTTTCTTTGAAGAAAAATCTACATAGCATTAAGGATTGGTTGTTTGTTGAGATCTCCATTGCCAAATGTTATTGTTAACAATAAATTAGGGATTCAGATCCATAATTGTGGGTATGGGTGTGTGGGAGGCATTGGCACTGGGCTGACTCATTGTCTTTTTTTTTTTGTATGGAAAGAAACAAAAGGAATAAATACTTTTGTATGTGTTTGTGTGCATAAACCTTTATTTCTTTTGTTTTATTTTGTTTCTTTAATATATCCTGCACTTTCTATTGTATCCTGTCCTGTCCTGTTCTGACCTGTCATGTCAACTGTTCTGGTCCTTTTCTCTTATGTTTTGTTTTGTTTGAGGTTTTTCTTTTCTTTTCTTTTTTTTCTCCGTTGCCAGAAAGGTCTTTACCTATTCGGTTCTGTTCCGTTTTTTTCTTTTCTTTGTTTTTAGTAGTCCAACCAAACAAATGAGCGTATCGAATGCCAGCGCACATCCTGTGCTCAAGCACAACGAACCGTTAAAAAGGATATTTTGCGTTTTTATTTTATACACACACACATGTGTGCTTGTGTGTGTGTATATATAATAAAATAAACAATAACAAGTTTCATATAATTAAACGTTGCACAACATTTCAGATTCACTGAACAGGCAAGAAAAACTGCCTGCTTGCCTGCCTGCCTGCGTTGGTTGCCTTTATTCCTTCCTGCCATTCTTGGTTAACTTGAATCAAGGATTCGAGTCTGAGTTTTAGAAAATGTGGTTGGTTTATCAAGGGTGTAAATCACCATGTTTGTATATATTATACAATACTATATGAATGTTGGGTGAATGAGTGTGTGTGTGTGTGAGCCAAAGGAAAGGACACTGAAAAAAGTCGTTGAGTGGCAAAAACTTTTAGTTTTTACCAACTAGACTCACATATGTGTGTATGCAATTGTCTGTGCCATATGATGGTGAAGAAATAGTTAAGGACATCAGTTTTTATATATAAAAAAAAAAAAAAAAAAATTCAGAAAAATAAAGAAGGAAACAGCAAGAAAAATATACTCGTACAAGGCAGGAAAGAAGAAACGGCACACAATGGAAATGGAAATGTGCGAGAAAGATGTTAGTCAGGAAGCAAGGAAGGATGTTCAGAAGGAAAAAACTCAAATGGCGGAAAATTCTTTGGGTTAATGTCAACATTGCATCGTATACATCCTCACATCTACACATCTACACATACATATAAATATAAGTGTGTATATGTATGGGATTGTGTGTGTTCATGTGTTGACCACAAATGTCGTCTAACTTACGTGACTTCATTTTAAAGTCTCAAATAATGAGTTGCTGTCAAATATTTTTTGCTATCACATTTTTTATATCTTTATTTTTACAAAACTATACCAGTGTTGTTGTTGTTGTTGTTGTTGTTTTGCTATGGTCAGTTGATCTTAACTTTGATTTTTTTTTTTTTTTGTTGTTGCAATATTTTTATGTAAGTGTTTTCGAATGGAAGAATCATAAAACACACACACACACACACCACTTGTCACATACATCATTATCATCATCAGCATCATCATATTTTTTAATGCTACCATATATTGTTGTATTATTAAATGAAAATTATTCATGGGAAGCATTCTCTTGATAGCAGTTTCAAGAAATCTTAGTACCCAGTATAAGGTATGGGAAATATTGTAGGTATGTTCTATCTAGTCTTTTCTATGTATTTCTATCTATCTAATAGTTCACACAGCAAATGTTGTATTGCTTTCAAAGAACGTTCGTACATTTGTTTGGTTGCTAGTTAAATTTTAATGTGATAGGCCTAAGTAGCTAGTAGGTCTTATATCATTAGGTACCTTATTGTATAATTTACCTAATATAATATTGTAAATAAATAAATAAATAAATTTAAATGACTACAAGGGCCTGTGGCTTTGGCAGGCAGCATAAAAAGAAAAGCATACTTTTGGGGAAAACATTTTTCATTCACTGAAGCTCATGCGTGGTCTATTCAAAAAGTATCGGCGTTATGTTGGTACTTATGTCCCTCACTTATGCTGATAAGGTCGCTCATTTTGCTTGGACTTGTTTTGGCCAGTTTTTAATTTTTGCATATCTCAAAAAATGGATCAACTTAACTGTATCAAATTTTGTGTGATAATGTGAAGCTACCTTGGACCAAAGCAAAGTTTATGGACAATACAATATGTTCTCAGAGGGCCCAGAAGTGAATGAATGAGTGAGTCTATAACAGACGAAAACAATAGTATTGACCAATCGTCGAATCACCATTAGATAAGTTTCTGATAAATATACCATTGGCATGAGATGGGTCGCTGCGAAATTCGTGCTAAATTCGACCAATTTCAACCAAAAACAGCTATTGGACTTGGTCCGCCATGACCCAAATTTGCTCCAGAGGGTCATAATTGGTGACGAATCATTGGTTTATGGTTATGACTTGGAAATAAAAGCTCAATCGTCACAATTGAAGCTGTCGGATGAGCAAAGATCGAATGGCATTAAAACCTTGGACATACCTTGACTAATCTCCTTGCATATATTCCATGGCAGACATTCTTATAAAGTGTTCATTCTTGAAAACCGTATATATTTTGAATGTGGTCTCTGTGAGAAAGTTGTTTAGTAAGCAAGGGTCGTCACTTTCAATAAGTTTTTTAAATCTCTTAATAAGGTTATGTGCAGATGGTGCAAGACTCAAATATTGTGCAACTGGAACTATTCGAGAGACGCGAAGTGCTAGTCCATTGAAATGACAATGCAATTGTCAATGTTACCACTCATCATGAACTGGATATCCCGCCTCATTTTGAAAGCCTATAATCTATGGATGGGAGGTGTTTATCTCTTTGATAAAGCAACGTCCAAGGTACTAACTTTTCCGGCGCCCTCCACTTGATGTTAGTACGTGATTTTTGTAGTCATTGTTTTTTCTTAATTCCATTCGCCATATAACCTACTCAGTTAATAGTATAGGCCTTCAAAATTTCAATGTGTGTGGCAACTTTCATGGTGATCGGTCAAACGGTGTCGTAGTTGAGCACCAACGAACCATTATCTCGTCCATTTGTATGTATATAGATATACTTAGATTGCATATAAATTGCAATTTAATTGATTTGTAAAGCATTATATGCAAAGTTTAATCCACCGATTTCTCGACAACAGCAGGTCCGAAATAAGTATGCAATAATATTCTTCATGAAAAAATACATGCACTCGCCAACTTTCACGGTGATCGGTCAAACGGTTATAGAGTCTATCGCCATCAAACTATTTTCTCGTCCATTTTTATAGACATTGATTAATTCGTGGGAAAAGTGGTGGTGGCCCCTTATTACGAATACCTTTTGATGCATGTATGATGAACAATAAAGACAAGCAATGTCCTGCACCTAGATGATCAATGGTGATGACTGTTGGCATCTATAAGCGACTGGAATGCTCAAATTGTTGGTTACTTATAAAGGCCTTACTATGCCATATATAGTTCATAGTACTATTTATCAGAATTGGAATTGGCCCCTCAATCGGATTACCATTGCTAAGACATATTTTCACTCTTTAATACAAAGGCTATTCACACCGAACATAAGCGATACATTTTTAAGCAGCTGTTTACACACAGCTGTTTTTTTGTTTTGATTATACACACAAGTGGAATGTTGTGGCAAATTTGTGAAAATTAGAAAATTTTTAAAAATATTACAAGATTTAGAAAAAAATGCAGTATATGCACATAGTTCTGGCAGCTCCGTTTTTCATTTCTGCGAATAACTTCAATTATTTGCTTCCATCATTAGTTGTTTTCTCTCCTAAAATGTTGGTAGCAATGGGCAAAAAGTTGGTAACACTAGCAAAAAACTTGGCATCACTCTTAGAAGTTTCCTAGCTCTGTTTAGATTCTGCTTAGCAATTTCTTGGTAAGCTGAAAACTAAGCTGAACCAAAGTAACCATGAGCAACTTATATATGTAGGTATATAATGCCCAAGACACACCAAACAAATGCGACACACAACTTTCGTTTTTATGAAAAGCTGGAACAAGCTGAACTTTGCGCGCATGTTGACAAAATGAAATATGAAAATTGGTGTGAAAAACATGACTTAGAACATTTTGCAATACTCGTATATGCACATAATTCCTTTTCCTTGGAAACACTAACAAAAACTTGGCCACACTGGCACAATTTTCCTAGCTCTGGTAAGCTTCACCGTAACGTTTTTCTTTGGAAGCTAAACGAAAGCTAAACCAATGCTATCCAGAAATTTGAAAATTTGCTTGTTGTTGTTGTTGTAGAATTTTGAAGCTGCTGACAGAAAAAGTAGCTTTTTTCTTGGTCAGTCAGACCAGGCCATTAAGTTTCATTTTTAAAAATTTAGAAAATATCATCGCTGAGTGATCGTTGACAAATATTTCGATTTGATTTCGTTTGCCACTCAAATCGATCAGATAAACAAACAAAATATAAAAAAGTAAAAAAAAAAAAAAAAATCTCGCAAGCAAATAAATTTCACAAAATTTCAAAGGCGAACAAATTATTGTCGCATTATCAAATTCGAGGGTGAATTGGTGGGCGTAAAATCTTTCAAAATGTGGAGGTTGATATTTGTACCGGTTCTAGCCATGATTGTGTACAATATTCACAGTAAGTTACAATTACAATACGCAATAAACATCAGGGTTGCAAAACGGTTCTGAACCGAACCGTTTTTATTTGAAAAAGACAGAACCGAACCGAAAACCACTCCCAAAAATGGTTCGGTAATAAATAAAAAACCACTGAACCGAACCACACCGATTTGTGAAACGGTTTGCAACCCTGATAAATATAGAGAATTTTAATTTTTTTTTTTTTTTGTGGCCGTTGTATCGACAGCTAGAAGCATAAATAATATTGACGTTAAGATGTATCTGGAAATGAGGCTATATAACTGTATCGAAGAAACCGAATGTAAGTTGTTCGAACTGCAATTGGAAAACTTAAAAGAATCTAGTATCGATGCCATGCATATTTTTGTTTTATGGATGTTTGGACTTTTAGTAGTGGTTGAGAGATTAATCATGCAGGGATATATTTTCCCATTGCTAAATTTATTTTGAGTAAATGTACAATTGACTTCACACACATGCATATGCATATATTGTCCTGGTTCATGTTCATAATAAAAAAAAAATAAAATCAATTGTTTATTGCTGTGGCTGTGGCGAGTCCAAAGTATATTTTTGCCATGTTTATTATTTATTTTTAGTAGGAGTTTTAGGTATACAAGTACCTACAATAAGTTTTATTTTTTTCATTCGACAACCAAGTTTGTTTTTGTGCCTACAAAACTCATCATTTGAAAAAAAAGTGCAGCAGAAAGTCATTGGCTGCTGTGTGATGCTTACAGAGAGCATGCTCTCGCAGTTTTAACATGCGAGTATTGGTTCCGGAGTTTCAAAAGTAATGATTGTGACATAACTGGCAAAAAGCGCGAAGGAAAGCAACCAACATTTGGAGACATCCAATTGGAGGAAATTTTGGACGAAGACCCGTGCTAAACCCAAGAAGCCAAGAAATATCAAACATTGTGCCACTGCTTTCGAAATGCTCCTTAATATTAAGTGCCTCGAACACGGATCACTTTACGGCTTACACCAAATGGCGTGATTAATTACATGCTAAAGGATGAAGACTCCTGGAACACAGCGTACGGGATAATCGTGGCAATGATGCAGTGGGTCCGCAGAGATGAGGAACTGAACAGAAATATGGTCTAACCTGCCCTCCTTGGCGAAGAAATACCTCAATTGGTGGTCCCACCAGGGTTGAAAACAGAGGCAGTGTAGTCCAGGGGGTACTTTTAGTATGTAGGCACCACATGAAACTGCTTGTCCGGTGAATCGTGCATTCTAGTAGGTCGGTTTGCTAGGATCTTTCGAAGATTTACACCTCCTTGGCTCATCCAGAAAAATAATACCACCAATATAAGCACGCTATTGAATTAAAACTGCTGCACAAAATATTAGGAATTAAGTTTTAAAATAATAATAACTAGAGCTGTGTTCTATAATGTTGTATTATTCATTTATTTCATTTTTAAATAATTGGATCAACTAACGTATTGATTTATGTGACATATAAGTATAACAGCAAAGTCTCAGCGAAATTCGCTCACTCCAAGAGCACATATTGTAAATATGATTGAAGAAAAGAGCGGAAATGCAACTGTAGTAATTGCGTGCAAGCACAGTCATAGTCTTTGGTTTTTCATACGATGATCAGTGAGCGACCCACGCACTACCCCTTCTCGACAAACGCAAATTGAGAGAGAGAGAGAGAGAGAGCTCTGTTGTATGTCCACAACAACAACAACAACGACAACACATACTAGGTCTTTCGGTTACTTGTTCGTACGTTCTTTCGCAAAGTAAACACACATCAGTAAAGCATTTTTTATCTCTCTCTTACTCATGCATAAACATTCATTCCCTACGCTGCAGACGCCCCTCTACATCTCTCAAGCGCATCATCACATTTGATTTCTGTAACACTTTTTTTGGTCTTACACCTTGCTAAAGAAATTTCACTTCAATAATAATAATATGTAGGTACAAGTAAAAAACAACAAGCAACATTGATTCTTCTTCATTTGAATAAGACATTTTATTTGATTGCCTTAAATCCTACCTACTGTATAAAAGTTAATCTAAAATACACTATGCAAAAAATGTGTCAAAAAATTAATAACATTTACAATTGATCATATCATGGGCATTCATTACTAAGAAACAGTCTTGTGTTGCTCATGAGAGAGTGAACAAAAAAGAGTCACTCACTAAACTGAGCAACTGAACTGAACATGTTCCTTTCCTATTCATTTTTTCTGCTCAGTTCTTCACTTTGACTCACTTATTCTCTTTTGGTCATTTGTTCATGTCGATAAGTTGCTCTCTTTTCTTTGTGAGCAAGTGAACATGTTCATCAAAGTGAGCAGTACCTACTTACCCAAAACTGCTAAGAAACAATACAATATTTGCATATGTTTACCCTAGAAGTATGCTTTAGTTTTTTGGTCTTTTTTGTTCGTTGTAATGAGTAATTGCCTTCTACTATTTTGAATATGCTGAATGAGTTTCAGTTTATGATCTTCCAGATATTTGCATCTTATGTTTTGTTTGTTTATTTATAAGTAAGACTAACCAAATGAACTGAACCAAATCAAATTGCATACAAAATATTCACAATCTTCAAAAGAAAACAAAAAAAAAAAAACAAGAACCTTTAATTTACTCTAAGCCATTTTCTTGGGGCTGTTGGGTATTTTATTTTATTATTTGCTTGTTTGTTATTAACAACATTTTAGCATTACTACGTGTGTGAGCAACTCTCATTTGTTTTGGTTGAGTAATGTTATATTGACAAGGTTTACAACCACAAACAATCATCATCACCATCACCATCGCCATCATAGTCATCGTCATCGTCCCTTGACCATTTTGCGCGTCATTGCTTTTTAGCCTGAGTGGCAATTAATTTGAATTGAATGTGTGTTGTACATTGAATGAATTTGACAGCACAATTGCCACTCTAAGTAGGGTAGAAGAGATAAAGAGAGAGAGAGAGGCAAATGATATGGTGAGAGAGAAAGCACCCAAAACACATTTATGATTTCAATATTCAAAGTTGTTGTTTTTGTTGCTGTTCTTGATTAGAAACCCAAAATACATTGGAAATCCAGACCTCTGAGGTAAAAGTAAAACTCCTTCAGCAGCTAAAAATACTGAGCATTCATAGTTAAGTGCCTGTGGGCTCTTTTGGATAGCCAATGTAGAGCAGTTTGAGGCATTCCTATATCAAAAAAGAACCACTTTATTGTATGGGTTCCAACTCTAATAGAGCAAATAGCTGATTTTGGTTAAGATCTTAAGATTCAAAAGCCAGAAGGCAATGATGCCAATGGCACTAGGACATTGTACACACAAAATTTGTGTGACATGTTCCCAGTAACAGCCGAGCAGTGACTAACATTGATGGTAACACTGAACAACTAACATATGTACGTTCTTATTGTATTACCATATAGTTTCTAACAGAGTTCAAGTCTGCAAATTAACGATTATGGGTATGTTTACTTTACAAATCTGATTGACTGCTTGGTTGGTTGGTTGGTAGTGCCAAGGTTATACAGAGTCAATGTACTCCAATGTCTATAGGGTTTTATTATTGAATTAGATGCCAATTGGATGTTATAGTCAATCAATTAATGATGTATCATCTGTAAGACATATGAATTACATGTTTACAGAAAAATAATTAGATTGTTATCACTGCTGCAATACTATTACAACTACAGCCGTCGTCATAAATGGTGACAAATCAGCTGGGTGAGGTTTTTGAAGATGACTGCGACAATTGTGGCTTAAGAGTTCGGTAGCAAGAGGATTTTGATGAGAGAACAGCCGGTCATTGTATCTACTGGTGTGCCTGTTGATTTCCTCCCAAACTAAAAGCATCTGTAGATCGTTGTGCAATGTACCTACTATTTTTTCTGATGAACCATGACATGTCTGTGATTTTCCGTACAGCTTTATTTTGAGGCTTCTAGTTTAATTTGCAAGTAAAATGCCAGACCCAAAAGCTAAATACCAGATGTCTGGATGATTTATTTGTTGATTGCAATTTAAGTGCCTGTGTAATTCTGTTTAAGTCACCCCGGTAATGTGCCGTCTCCATGTCAAGCATCTGTCTGAGATCTCTCACATTGTCGGCATAGGGGATTTTAACTACACTTATGTTGACTGAAGGACACCTGTTGCGATGTAGTGTAAATCAGAAGTGCAGATTTTAGTCCAATGTTGCATTGTTGTCTGGGGATATTGCGGTATAAGTCGCAGCTTCATTGATGGAAACGCTGTATAGTCCGGAAATATTGCCACCATTAAGTCTTCATCCTCGGTTACTGACATATCAATGGTGTATGGTGTATACAAATAAGGTACGAGGCACTCCCACTCCAATGCAACAGATTAAGTGACCATTAAGTGATGATCCAGCGTATACTATTGTATGATTTGAGTAGGAGGTACTGCCAACTGCCATTCTGAGATATAGTTCTTGACTTAATTCTGGGAATACAGCTGAGCAATACATCCTTTTCTTTGAAAGGCCTCTAGAATGAATTGAATCACTCTCAGTGAAATTGTTCCTTGTGCCATGCATAAGGAAATCGACCATAATATTGTGTATTTATCCTCATCACGATTAACATAATCTTCATAATCATAGCTTCAATTATTATTTTAGTGCAAATGATTACAGAATAAGTCATATCTAATATCCTAATAAATCAACTGAATTCATCTCATTTCATTTCATCACAAATCAAATCAACTCATTTCGTCGCAACTCAAATGAATTCAATTGAATCCAAATGCAATTGAGTTCAACTTAATTTAAAGTTCAGAATCAAAAGGAAAATAACAATTTGATTTAACTTCTTCATTTGCATAATTAGTAAAAAGGAAGCACGAATAATTTCATTTCATTTCATTTCATTGGCTATGCTTTCACCTTAACCTTTCTTTACCCTAATGCATATCGCATGGTGCTGCTGCGTATACGTAATTTTGCATTATTAAATAAAAAAACCTGCGTATACGTAATGTCATTATACAACAGGAAAATATTAAAAAATAAAAAAATAAAAAACCATTGAGGGAAAGATAATTTAGAAAAAGTATAGTGAATTTTAATTTGTTTAAATTTGTAAAAAATATATACCTATAGAAAAAGAGGCAGGTAACCATTTCATTAGGTTGATTTTGATTATATAAAACTCAATTAATATGCAAGTAACACAAAACATAAAACGGGCAACCAAACAAGTCCACAGTGCTATTCTATATATTCTATGAAATGGCAGAAATGTTGTGTGTGTGTGGTTGGGTGGAATTGAAGTTGTTTGAATCATATTCATTAACCAAACCGCATACCTTAATTAGAAGTCATAAAACAGACAAGCAATGGAAAGGTAAAATTTAAATTTAAGATATACAAATTTCTCTCAGTAGCTTTATGTTTTGGTATTGACCCAGGGAACTCAGATTTCTTGTGCTTAAACGCATGTAATAGAAACTAGAAACATTCATTCTGATAGCAAATCGAAGCTTGTTTGGGATTGCTTAACATTACTCAAACTACTACATAGCATCAAATAACTATGATAATCTAATCTGGATACCTAGATATAGTGGGTATAATGTAAACGAAGACGCTAATGAACTTGCCAGAAAAAGAGATGCAAACGTCCTTCATTCTGCGGGCTGCCTTAGAGTTCTACAAAAACTTAAATGAAATAATAATTTGAGATGAATTGAACTAGCTAAAACCTTCATGCCTTCCAGATTTCCCAAAGGAGCACATGAAATATTGGTACACACATGGAAAGCTATTCGTGTAGTCTCATTGGGCATTGAAGAGTTGCAATATAAAACATCTACATCGTAGGTTCCCTATGTAATTTCGCCCACCACTCACTTTCAGCTTTAACAAAATTCTAGTGCCCGAAAAACTCTTATTTCCCTGCAATTATATATCCTTAAAGTCAGTCCTCTGAGCATTCATGGAACCATACAAAATTTAAGATTTATATTCTAAACAAACAGTTTTGGAATTCTTGATGAATACCTGAAACTCGAAAGAAGCTGTAATTAAGGAGGTTATAGAACCACTAGCGGTCGCACTGGCAAGGTGAATTACATTCCACGCTTCTCTTAATATAATCTAATCATATCTCCCTCAACATAATCTTCTCATACATTAAAAATGTATCTTCAAAAAGGATAGAATAACTTCCATGAATGAAGAAACTCGTTCCTAACTCCTTCGCCATTCATTAATTTTTCATTCATTTGTTGGGAATCCCCTAATTTAAATTTACTCTTTTCATGGTAACGTAATACATCCCTTTTCATCTCCAATGATCAAAATGATCGTATAACTTCCATGGATGAAAAAACTCGTGCATCTTGTGTAGATTAATCCTTCGTCATTCATTAATTCTTGTTGATTTGTTATATTGATTTCTATTATTTAATAAATCTTTATCAGGGCTCAAGACAACAGTTTAATACAAGCTTTCAGGTATAATAATTCCTATTTACAGATTATGGAATGAAGAATTCACACGGAACCAGAAAATCACTTCATTATGTAGAAACTTCATTATTACCTACATAAATTATGATATTATTTCTTAGGTTAGGTGGCAGCCCTCAGACGAGAGGCTCACTTAAGCACAACAAAAGAGTATGGCCCATTGTGATGATATTATTTCTTACTTTTTCACCAATTTTAGTTTGAATACATTTAGAGATTCAAACACATTAGGCGGTACGTTACTCCTCGACTCGAAAGATGTCAATTGATGAAGAAATTCATTCAAATGCAGGTAACAAGTTATTATTGTAGCATCCACCAATTCATCTTCATCGTTAACTGAATCAGAAATATCAGAGATAGCATGAATTCCACTTTCCAGAACACTGCTGAAAATATCTTCATCATGCGGTGGTTATCTATTTGAGCATTGTTTAATCAATATCCTCAAAAAGACAGGTTCGAAGCCTTTTTTGTTTTTAGTTCTTAATTCCTCACTGTTTTTTTTTTTTAAATTTTTGATAAGATGCTGGGAGGTGTACTGGACACAGTCAACTGCTGACAAATTTTTTAGCTATGGGACTTTCTTCCCTTTTTGTGCTTCTTGCATCTTTTTGGGATCCCCTTATTATTATTTTATTTTTCTCTCAGCATACAGCAGAAATGTGTATTCCCATCTTTGTGAGAGGGAGATAATTTTTGTTTTTTTAGAGCGCGAAACCACACACACACTAGCCCCGAGCGGTAGTTTCAGGGGGCGCCAAAATCATAAAATAATATTTGGAATAATATTCTTCGAGAGATAAATAGAGTAAACGTTGAAATACAAAAAGAGGATATTATCATTTCGCGTCCTGTGGAGAGAAAAGCCAATAGAGCATTGGATCAAAGGAGCTTTAGTTTTCCTTAGTAACCACTCGTTTATAAATATGTCGACTGAGGACTTGCAAAAAACAGGAAACGATCTAGCTCAAAACTATTCGAAATACTTGAATCCAGTTGATTTTTGCCGGGAACTTGCCGTTTTCAAAGTGCTAGTAATCGAAATTAATGAAAAATCAAGTGCATTCGATCTGTTATAACATCTGTGCAAGCATGACTTGCAAGAAGCGTTTCCTAATGTTAGTATAGCTTTAAGAACATTACGTACGACATCTGCAAGTTGTGAATAATTAAAAACTATCTACGTTCAACAATGAGTAAGGAACGTCTGGCTTCTCGATCCTAGCCATTAAAAATAAAACTGCCTTTGAGACGGACTTTCCTGAGCTTATAGATTCTTTTTTGGCGAAAAGAAAGCACGCCGTGTAGAGCTGTAGGAAACTTAAAAAGATTAAAAAAATGCTGAGACCTAAAGATTGTAAGTGTGTTTTTAAGTACATTATCTTAAACTCTGGTGAGAGAAGCGCGCCACTATCAAGCTGCTTATATAACGGGTTGCCCATATTCGACGAACCCATCTGGCAACCCTGTATCTTTTGACAGACACGTCAGATCGCTTAATGGCATACCGCGTTGGAAGCGTCAGTCCAAGCAGATTTTTACTAAGCGCTCCAAAATTGTTGAAATTTACGAGATGATGATGACGAGCAATTTTGGAACAAAATCATCATGTCCGATGAGGCTCATTTCTTATTGAATGGGACGGTAAACAAGCAAAATGAGGCAGTTCTGGTTTCAACAAGACGGCGCTCCACCACACACACAGCTCGCACCACAATCGGTATTTTGAAGAAATTGTTTCCTAGTCGTTTGATGTCGAAAAATGGCAATTTTGACTGGCCACCGCGTTCGTCCGATTTAACGCCACCTCATTTCTTCATGTGGGGATATTTAAAATCAAAGTTTTATATTAATAACATCCGTGGAAAATAGCCGCTATTCCAGCCGAAATGTTAGCTAAAACTATGGAAAATGCTGCATTTGAGAGATATCATATTCAAAAAGTGATGTCAACAAATCTACTTGAACCAAATAAAAAGATTATTATCGTCAGCATCAAATTGTGTTTTTCTTTGATTTAGAAAAAAAAAAAAACATGGGTCCGTCGAATATGGGCAACCCTGTACTTATTATATTGTAGTAAACAAGTAAATAAAAATAAAGAAAAATTAATGCAATAAAACATGAAGAAAATGTGAAAAATAATTGAAAAAAATACGAAAAAAAAAACCAAGAGAAATGCTTTTTGTTATTTTAACAGAACAAAGAGTGGAGTAACCGAATGTAAATAGAAATTACAAAATACTACTAGAATACATAGGTATACATACATACAAAGGTAAGTATTTTACTTTGGGATTTGAAATTTGGTTAACATTTTTCATTTGTTTTTTACTATTTTTTTTACTGTATTGTATATTATTTTTATGTATTGTACAATGATTTCTTTCGTCCCCACCCTTTTCCATTATTTTATTCTGTTTTTTTCTTTTTTATTTTTCTTTAACATTTTTCATGTTCAAAGGTTTTGATGCCTTTGGCCATGGTGGTTTTTTTTTTTTTTAGATTTTATTTGTTTTTGCTGTTGCAATTTCATTTAAGCTCAGTTCAGTTGATTTTAGTTCAGTTCAGTGCAGCTCAGTTCAGTTAAACTGCAACACGTCAATGCCACATTAAAAAATCATTTTCAATAACACGCTTCCTCACATAGATACACATACACATGTATACATACATACAATATATACATGTGTATATACACAAACACACACAAAGTAGTATATAAATATATACGCATGTTCAAGGATAAAAGCAAATAAAGTAAGTAGGGTACTTATGTGTGTTTATTTATTGAATCATAAAGCAAAATGTTTGCATACTTGGAACTTAAGTAAAGTTAAAAATTAGAAGAAGAACAGATTACAGAATAATAATCATCATTTAAATATACTATATAGTACAGTTTCACTCTAATCCATAAGCCCAAAATACAATATACTATTGTAATCTAAACAAGGGATCTACTACCAAGTAAGCGTTAAACCATAAGCTACAAGTCATAAGTCAAATACTTATTGTAATTGGCCTTAATGATGGTGATTATGATGATAATCCTACTGCATAATTGTTTCTGAATGCACGAAATGTCCATAGTTAAAATGGAATAAATAAATGAAATCACAAAACATGATGAATAAAGAATATAAAATCTACTACTCAGCATTTCAATTAACCAAAATAATAATCAATTTATATATGTAGGTCTGAATTATTAAAGGTATATATTAGTCATGATGATATATAACCCAATGAGTAGTGAAAAGCAAAACTTATTAAATAACATATCAAAGATGTTAAACTATTGTATCTATGCAATCTATGTTCAATACTGAAATTTTTTATATAATTAAATTACTCCTTACAAAAGCATCTCCTGAGAATAATGGAATATGCAATATTTGCTTGAAAAACCTTCCTAGTACTGGGGCTAACAAAACTACTTAAGCTACCAATCCACACATCCACGATTTGATCAAATCATTGTTGTTGTAATTTGATGCTTTTTCCCATTCATTCATCCACTTTTTCTCAAATTGAGGATTTGTTTTATTTCTTTTTGAGTGCACACACCGAATGTGCCGACGGCATTATTGCTTGCTGTAGAAAAAATGAATGAAGGTGAATGAAAAATGAGAATAAATGCACACAGTGAATGTGTTGCTTCTTTTCTCTGTTGTTCGCAACGAAGATTTCATCACAATGAGATGATTTCGTCATCACACATCCACTTCTGTCAAATCAAATCAAGTGATTAAACTCAAACGTTGGATCCAATGTCAAGTCAGCGCCATCCTCACATCAAATCACTTCATCTCTCTCTCTCTTTTATCAGAAGATTTGATCAAATCGTGGACGTGTGGATTGGTACCTTTAGCTAACTTATTCAATCATTGCTTTCAAGCTTGCGGAAAAAAGCCAATAAAGTAGGTACTAATTTCGAAGGCATGAAAGCCTACTAATAGACTTGAAAGATATAGGCTCATTAGTCTGCTACGTGGTTTGTTTTAAATACCAAAACCAAATCTGGTTAGTTATTTCGATACACACAGAACAACATACTGCTCAGTGTACAATAATGTTTTAGAGCTGGACTTAATTGTATAGGTATATCCATCCTTAAAACATTAAATATTTTTAAAAGATAACAAACAATGACTTAAGTCCTTGAAGCCACATTTGATACTGTTTGATATGATGGATTGATATACAAATTACACTCTTTCGGAACACCCATCCCTATACCTTATCAAAATAGTACATAATTTCTTGGATAGTACCCAATCTACAAAGCAGCATATTAGTGCTGTGGTTCCACATGGTTCTGTTTTAGGGCTCATATTGTTTAGATTGTCTCCTTTCGCACAAATTCTCCGACATGCAAGAGAAGGCGAACAACTTACGCACCGTCAAACTGGAGATAAACATTGAAAAGACCAAGGCCATGAGAATCAATCATTCCAATACATGCCATATAATAATCAACGGTTGTGCCATCGATTTCGTAGAAAGCTTCTGCTACCTCGGTTGCACCATAACATCAGACGGAGGAGTGCAAGCGGATGCTATCTGCAGAATGAGCAAGTGGGCAAGTTCCCAAATTTCTAGACGCACAAAACTACGAATAATCTCCGCATGTGTGAAATCAACGCTGCTATACGGAAGCGAAACATGGCTGATCTCGAATTCCATCACACAGAGACTCCAAGCTTTCGTCAATCAGTGTTTGAGGATTATATGTAGAATATTCTGGCCGAACACTATTTCCAACGAGGCAATATGGCGTCTAACAAACGAGAAACCAATATTGAAGCAGATAAAGCGTAGAAAGTGGCGGTAGATTGGCCACACGCTAAGGAAGCAACCAGATAGTATCGCAAGAATATCGCTATAGTGGAACCCGCAAGGGAGCAGAAGCCGCGGCCGGCCAAAGACCACCTGGAGAAGATCAATCCAGCGTGAGCTTGCTAATGTCAACATCACAGCCCAGAATCGTGTGCGATGGAGAAGAAAACAACTAATTGTGTCCTTCCATTGTTCGCTGACAGTGACATTAAGCTTATATTCTTTAGAACCATTTTTATTCCAATCTGAATATCGTATGAGTCTTCTATTTGGGATAATTGGGCACCATCAACACATATATAAAAGAAAATTCAATTATGCCAAAGTAAATAAAATAAAAAGCAGTTATTAAAATTTATCATGGCACAGACATCAACCAAATGATCAAAAAAATAATATTCAAAATTGATTCAGCGGTTTGCTAGTGCATTGAGAACAAATGAACAGCAATCCATCTTTACCTATATATTTATATAGAAGATAGAATATAAAATCAATTTTCCATAACCAAAAACCCATGATGCATGCAATGGTTTTTGAAAAAAAAAAACAAATATAAAAACATTATTATTATTAATATTTAGATTTGATAGATTCATGCATCAAAGACCCCATGTAGATGGATCTCAATTTATGAAAAACTGAGAAGGAGAATCAACAATGACTATTGCCTTTTGATTGTTGATAAAATTTTGTATGAAAAAACAATAGATTCCTTACAAAATATCATAAATTGTATTTTAAATAAATAAAATAAAAAAAAAAGTATACAAAATACTAGCCAGCATCATGGCACTTTGCTAAATTGCTTTGCCCAAATTTTAGTTTTTATTAAAAATATCTTTATTTATACAAATGCCGAATATGAGTCCTGATGCATGCAATGATTTTTTTGAAGCAAACAATCAAATATAAAAACTTTTCTTGGTTGTTTTGGAAAATACCTTTAACACAAGTGTAGTATTTGGATTTCATAGATTCGTGCGTCAAATGACACCATGTGGATGGATTGCAATTTATGAAAAAGTTAATAAAATGTATTGAAAAACAATACCTACTATTTCTTCAAGATATTGAAAATAAAACATCATAAATTGTATTTTAAATAAATAAAAAAGAAAGAAGATTTCAATATTTTTATTAAAAATAGTAGGTAGTATGTCCAAGATTGAAAAAGTCCCCTTTGTTTATTACAAATACAAATTCTCAATATGATGATGTATGATGACGGACGGCAGCACACGATGATAACACTAACTTCACTCAAGATCGTCAAACACGGGTACTTAATGCACCACCCTCGTATAATACTTTACATTGTGTTTCTTTTTATTTATTTTTGCTATTTGCTGTTATGAATCTGAGTGCTGAATCTGATGGCGAGGACCACTGGTGGTCACCATCTGAAGCTAAAGACGCCTACAATAGGCGATTGTCACGCATATTGCCCTCAAGCGGAGCTTCAGTTACTACTGAGCTACTTTCTGGTCAAAAACCAACCTCGTCTGTCTTGCTAAAATGCAAGATCCCTCCAACCTCACCAAAGATAGCTACTAAACAGCTTAAGAACAACTGAATTTTAATATGGCTGTGCTGACAGCCACAAAAGGAGGAATCAAACACTCCCAAAAGAGTTCTCTGTGGAACCTAAAATTTGAAATCTGGTGGAATTGAGGAGGAAGAGTTTTCTGTGGCACCCCTGATAGTCATATAAGTATGTACATGTATTCACAAATGTTTACTGAATTTTCATTAATAATATTTTTGGTTAGTCATTTGGAAAATGTGTCCATTGTCAATTCAATTACAATAATTACTAATAATCTCAAATGAATTTTTTAAAATAATCATACTTGCTATTCTTATTGATAAGAATCCATTAATATTAATGATATAACATGACATGAAGGATTATTATTATTCTGGTGAGCATTAGAGTGTAAAATTAAATTTGGTTTTGGTTTTGGTTTTATTTTTTGTGTTAATAGTGTTAGAGTGCAGGATGGGCTACATAGCTTTCGACATTTTAAAGACTATAATAATGATTGCAACCACTGAACCCGATTTTTAAAGCGCTTTGCAAACTTGAGGCTAATATCAAGTTGTTTATTATTAATTCGAGCCACATTTTTGCTTGATCGGGCTTCTGAGAACTCAGCTTGGCGGAGGCACAATGGAGAGTAGCATGTAAAAAGTCCTTGCAGCCAACAAGTTCTATAATTTTTTCAGAAAGCGTCTTTGACCTGTCTTGAACGAAATACGCATGGTGTTCTTAGCAAGACGTAGCAGATCAGAGAAACCTTTCTTATAGGCAGTTGATACAATGCCGTCGGTGTTTTTGTGGTTACGAGATCACTGTTGTGATATGTTCAAGTTGCTGGCTTCAGTACTGAAACGCACGTCTTCAACAAGGAAGCCTTGTTGTCACAATATAGGTACATATAAACCAGTAAAGACGTGAAATGAAGTGGCCATCTCAAGTCTTTTTTCATTGAGTACAAAGTAGAAATTTCTAACAAACAATACAATTATTATGAAATTTTAGACTCAGCCAACATATGGTAACATTCAAACACATTTATTCAATGCCACAAATACATAACCTTGGCAAAAGTACAATTGTAAATTGAATATTATTTATTTATATACGAGTATTTACATATTTACATGTTTAGTTACTTATAAAATATAATCCAACTTAATTTTTAAGGCCTTGAACTCGTTTATCTTATAATTAGAAAGAGGATTAAATTAAATTAATATGATTACATGATTTGCCCGAAGTGCCGAGCTGTGTTTTGTTTTTGCTGTAAAGTTTTGTACAATAATCCAAAAAGTGTTTAATTGACAAATAATTACCACAGAATGGGCAAGGAGCATGGCTTTAACTTTTCAACGAGAACATGTTGGTGAGTGAGTTGACTGTGTTCCCTTCTCAATTCAACAAATTCAACAATAGCAATTCAAGTCAAGCAATGTCAGGTATGGAAAAGGATTGGTTGTTTTGTTCCAGTGGTTATAGTGAGTTCATTATCTATTAATATGACCTTCATATGATGCCAAATGTCGCACTCGCACTCGCACTCTATGTGAATGGAATGACATGCAGACATGGGGCATAATCCTTTAACTTTGCTGCAGCATCAGTATGACCATTGCTTTCCTTTCCCGCATGACCTGGAGCATATATAAATTGTACCTATATTATTTTGGTATTTGATAAAGTGGTAAAGAAGGCTGTTTATGTTCCTCAGATTATATATTTCAATTTATTTGCTTGGATTGCTTTTTCCAAACTAATTAGGTAGCAGTGATTGAGATAGTACAATGGTAACCCGTTAATTCAACATAGCAAATAATGTACCTACTTATATCTGTTTTGGAGCCATCAGTAAACAGCATAGCACAGCCATCAATTGACAGCAAACTGATGATTTAGGAAAGGCGAAAATACGAACAAAATTCATTTGAAATCATTAATAAATCTTAAAGCAGTTTATCAAAAGTGAAAACTGAAAACTGATTGCCTTCTTGCAACAGTTGAGAAAAAACGGAATAAAAAAAAAAAAATTATAAGAAAAAAATCCAAATCAAAAGCGTGTGAATGGATGCATAAAAAAAACTTAGTGAACTGGTCAAATGAACAGCATGACAAAAGATATATGCAAGCAAACAATAACAAAATATAAAATGGAAACTGGAAAATGAGAAATAAAGACCAAGACTAAGCTTCTATTTCTGCTTCTGCTTAAGTGTGAATTGCCCCAATGGCATTTCACATTGTGCGTTGGCTGGAAGAAAATTCTCTTTGACAGTTGTCCACACCTCTTCGAGAGTCTTCAGGGGCTACTGGCTGCCATATGCAATCCAGGGACATATATCATGCGTGCATTGAACATGTACAATACCATCATGGTATGTAGGAGTGAGTGTTTGGAGTATCACTTCTCTTCTCTTCTCTTCTCTTTGTTTCAGTCTCTTTGGTTATACTACATCCTATGAGTTGGTGTTTCAATTTATACGTATTGTATTGTACAATGGATTAAGTTCTCTTCTTCTCTTCTATTTTCTTCTGTTTTGTTTTCTTTTTCATATGTAGGTATATGTTCGGATGTGTTAGCTTCGTTGCATTTTATTTTTTATTTTGTTTTATATAAGTTGAGTTGGGGTTTCTGTTTCAATTTAGTTTGAGGTTGGGATTGGGGTTTGTTTGTTCAGTTCAGTTCAAGGCTAAAATGTTGTCGCGTGTACAAGATTTGAGTAACAAAAACGGATTATTGTACATATAACAATCATAACAACATGTTAACGAAACAATATTTTACTATTGGGATATTGCAAACATTCATACTACAACGTATATACATATATTATGAAATGCATTTCATCATCATCAGCAGCATCATCATCATCATCAGCAGCATCAGCAGCAGCACCATCACCATCGACAACAACATCATCGAAATTTTAAACGTGACAGGTCACAATGTTTATGCAAGCACACGATTTCTTATATAAACTAGTTTATTCTATTTACTTTTCATGCTCTACTCTCCTTCTTTATCATTCTATGGGGGGGTAACAGAAGGAGGCTATAACAACACTTGGGTCCTTGGCCGGTTGCTCTATGAAATGCATGCGTGTGCATGCAAAAGTATTTTATAATTGAATTTTTATTTATTTTTATTAAGAAAATTTAAAAATTAAAAATGATTATTCAATTGACATAAGAAATTGGTTGATAGTCTGTAGTCTGCTAAAATATAGGTATTTCTTATGATTATGATGACTACTAATTTAATAAATAGATGAATTGCTTTAACAATTTGTTCCCTAATAATTAAGTACTCATAGATACATTGTGATGTCACCAGTATTTTGTTTTCTTCGTGACTGACTTATTTATGCTCATAGTTATATTTATTTCCCTTTAAACTGCTAGTTTGGAGCATAGGGCCTCCACAAGGCTTCTCCATCGCACATGATTCTGGGCTGTTATTTTAGCGCCATCCCATGTGGTGTTGACATCAGCTATTTACCGCAATGTTGATCTTCTCCAGTTGGTCTTTGGCCGGTCTCGGCTTCTGCTTCCTTGCGGGTTCCATTCAAGCCACATATTCTTGTGATGCTTTGTGGTTTTTTTTACTTAGCGTATGACCAATCCAGCACCACTTCCTACGCTTAATCTGTTTCCTCATAGTATTTGTTGCATAAATTGTGTAAGGAATTTAACTGTAGGTACCAATAATTTGGACCGAACCAAGAAACCACCTTTCGGATTGCTATTTTTGTCTAACAGATATAAAAGGTATTAATTTCCTCGATTAGTTATCCTAATGTAGGTACATTCAACTAAAAGGCTAGCAATTCACAAAGTTCTATATTTTATTAATCCATTGATAAAACTTCATTCAACTCATCTGAATCCAAAAATTATTGTAGTGGGCAAAAAATTTTTAAAACAATTGTTCTATCAATAGAAACAATTTTCACAGGTGATAAATATCATCATCACATCACTCAATAAGTTCTTGACAAGTAGGTACTATTCTGATACTGCTCCATCGAGACAAATGGTAGAGAAGTGGTTTGTTGATATTAAATACGGCCGATGATCGCCTAAATTCAGGCACTTGTTTCAGAAAACATCAAAAAAAAGTCCACAATTTGGTTTTGTCTGGATGGTAAATTGAGGTTGCGTGACATAGCACATAGACACTTTAAAGATATCAGAAGGCAGCGAATTCATCATTTTGCATGAATATTTGAGCATGAGAAAACTCTGTTCGAAATGGGTAAGCGTCGACCGATCAGAACGCAGTTTGGATGGCAATGGATAAAACTTGGATCCATCACTACATTCAAAATCAAATCAGCAGGCAGCTGAGTGGAAAGCAAAGCATGAAAACCTTCCAAAGCAAACAACATCACGTAAATGTCAACTGGTATGGTTTTAGCCTTCCTATAGTGTTATGCACACGGTATTTTATTCATGAAATAACTTGAGAAAAGAAGAACCATCAATAGCCAATATTATATGGTGTTATTGATGCGTTTGAATGAAGAAATTTCGAAAAAAAAATGACCCCAAATGAAGAAGAAAAAAGTGCTCTTTTACCAAGACAATGCACCATGTCATAAGTTGATGGTAAAATTTCAGGAATTGAGCTTTGAATTACTTCCCCATCCACCTTATTCTTCGAATCTGGTTCCCAGCGACTACAACACTGTTTGCAGGTCTTGAATAGAATGCTCCAGGGAAAGAGATTTGGCTCACATGAACAAGTGTTTCCTGAAACTGAAGGCTAAAGATAAATCGTTCTACAAAAAAAACACATCGACATATTAGAGAAATATTGCAATGAATGTATGTATCACTCATTCTTGAAGGAGACTATGTTGCAGAATAAAATCGAATTTTGTCTAAACTTATTGAGTGATGTCTGTATACAATAGTATTTGAACTTCAATCTTGGCCAATTGAAGATGTCATTTTCAGTCAGGTAAGCTTACTTCTGTATAGTAGGTATAATAACAATGCACTTGCAAATTTCTCTAGCCAAGTTGATTTTGTTAATTTGAAATAGGAGTATCTTTTCATTTTCAACAAATATGCATAATTTGTAAATGAAATTCAAAGAAATTTCTATGAATACAAATACCCTATATAATTGCTATAACAATCAATTAGACAATAATAAATGGTAGTCAATAGTCATTTTACTTATGTCTTTTACAGAATATTTGTTGATGATGTTGATGAAATATACCTACTTTATAATGAATCGTTTTCAATATGAAAATACTCAATATACAACAAATGTTCTGATGATGATGATGATGATGATGCTGAAACAGTAGCAATCATCACTTGATATGTTTTGTTCTTTTTTCACTAAAAACTAATCAAAGGTTTAATTGTTTCAATGATTTCAATGATTTAACTTATGTGCTAGGAACTAAGTAACTATCTCTAAAGTTTCATTCATTCATTCATTCTGTTATTACCATAGATACGTGTAGTCAAAGGAATATAGAGAACAAAGATGAACATCATTTCATCGGAAGCAAAACAAAAGACATAATCAAATTTCAAAATTTCTATTGAATACACAGACTTCAATTAATTTGAATCATATTGATGATTATAATGATAATAATGATGATGATGGTGATGATGATGATGATGATTGTTATCATGCTGTCATTTACTATTGTGTTTATTGTCATAATAGAAAACTGTCTATGTATATGTGTATGGTATAAATTTTAGCAAGTATTAGTTTGATGTTGAAACAATAGGAAAACAACACAATCATTGTCGGTGTTATGGCCTTTGGCAAATCAATTGCAAAGCATAGTACGAGTATTGTGTACTACTATACTACTATAGTAGTTGACTTGGGGCTTCGCTTCAATTGTCCGGTCGTCTGGCTTCGTAATTGAAAATTGAGAAGAGAATTGAGTAAATTGCAATATGCAACACTCAGTTCAAATCAATGGAAAGCAAATTCAATCAAATTGAAATGACAAATGAAACGTAAAGAACAGTTTGAGTTCTTATACAATACTATACTATATAGTACGATATATGTATGTATGTATTAAATTGCAATATTACGTATACGTATTGTGACTATGATTGAAGATGTGACTTTTCTGACATTTTCATTTATTCATTTATTTATTTATTGGCTTCTGTGGTTCAAAGGAAAAATGTTACAAAGGATCTTTGGACATGCTTAATAAAGAAGTACCTATGTAATACAAAGTAAATACCATAGAAAAGATGCAAATTGATATTTAAATTGCAAGGAATTTAAGAAAGGAATGTGTAACACACACATTGATTGAGAATTTTACTAATTAAATAAGCAGTTTAGATGAATAACCTGACATGAAATGATTTAAGTTCATTTATAAGATAAATCTTAATTACAAAAAGATAAAGAAAATTCTATTCGAAATATTTATAATTGAATGTGATGTATTTTAAAGGGTGATTTTGTCAGTGTTGCTTTTTTTATTTTGAAATTTGAAATCTTCTGTTGCTTGAGAAATATTGAAAGAGATAGCATTCAATTTTTGAACGTGGTTGAGAAAGGAACTAAAGCGTTGCAGAAATTTAAAATCTTCTTAGTCATCTAGCGATGATTTAAGTAATTATTTCGATTGTCCGGAACTTCAAACATCATCATAGCTCACTTGAATCTAGTGATGAAGATATGTAGTTTCATAGATTTTGAAGAAAATAGTGTCAACAAGAATTTCGGTTTGAAGATGAAAAATCTTCTCCTGGAGATGAATATGGAAAAAGGCATCATTTAGATGATGATAATAAAGATTCTTCATCATCGGACATCAGTGAGTATGACATGTGCACCACTAAAAAGGTAAATAACACATATGTATATTGAAAACTAGCTGTGCCCACGACTTTGTACGCGTGTGGTGTATTTTGTTAACTTTTTTCCTGATCATCAGCTGTTTAAGAGGAAAACATTCAAACATTCATACTAGCTGTGCCCCCGACTTCGTACGCATGGTATTCGAAATATGTTTGTAGTAGCGTGTATTTTGTTATCTTTTTCCCTAATTATTAGATCTTTAATGTTTCCCCGCAGCTAAAGAGGAAAACATTCGAAAATCAGCCAAAAAGTAGGCAACAGAAATAAAAATATGAATATCTTTTGATTTAGTAAGTCGATTTCTATAAAATAAACGCTAAATGTTACACGAAGCTTGCTGCAATACACCAGTCAAAACCGCATTCAAATAGGTTAAGCCGTTTCTGAGATTAGCGTGCACAGCCATAGAAAGGCTTACGATTTTATATATATATATAGATAGATATTTAACAATTTTAATAATATGATAATATATTTGTAATAAGTCCGATTTAACTTGAAACCACAAATGCATATTTTGTATAAATGGGGTTTCGCATATATGTAGATCGGCAAGAAGGGAATATTGGGAATGTTACGCTCGTAATCACAGGAAATTTCAAAACAGAATCGTAGACAATGCCTTGAAATCAAAATACCGATAAAAGATTTAGTCATTACATTCTTAATAGAAAATAAACAGAACTTAATATTGAACTCAATTACAATACATCCTTCCCTGGTTATTGAGTCTACTATTATCCGGAAGGATCCAACTGGACACAACCAGCATCCATGACTCAGCAATAACACAACAATTGTGAAATTTAGTGATTTTTTCCATATTTTCAAGTTTTGTTAAGTCACAGATTAGCTACCGTATTGAGCAGACGCATTTATGGCTGATCAACTGACGCGTGATTCGTGACACATGTCAAAGTCAAACATGCTTAGTTAGCATTGCCATTTCATCAGGGAAAGACTTATACCCGAACAATGCTTATTATTGACTTTTTTTTAATAAAATTTGTGATCTGTGAAAAATGTTTACTAATGAATGGAGCTTATTTCTGGTTGTATAAATAAATTAATAAACAAAACTTTTGTATTTAGTCCAATGAACAGTTTCAGGTAATACGAGACAAGAACTCCCAATCCGTCCAGAAATAAATACTGTTTGGTATCAAAATGCACAAGCTAAGCCTGCACAGCACTCAAATTAATGGACCAATTGAAAAATTCATCTGCCTAGATCAGGGTTATCCAGACCGCAGCCCGCTAGGCGTATGCGACCCAAATGAAGCCTGAATGCTGCCCAGACGATCTCAAAAATTGTGTCCTCTAATAAAATTTTGACTGATAGCCGTCGAAAACTTACGCTTGATGAAGTACCATTGCGTATACCAGGAGAATTTATGTGGAACATCCTTAAAAATGTATCATTTTATGGAAATCATCGCCAAGACTATAAATTTCATAAGTGCCTGTGACTTGAATCATTGCCAATCACAGAATTATTAAAAAATGTCTATGCTGAGTATGATGATGTTGTGTACTTCACAGAAGTGAAGTAGCTCAGTTGGGGACAAATGTTAGAAAGATTTTATGATATACAATATTTTATGACATCGAAAGATAAATCTGTGCCAGAACTTGATGATGAAAGCTGACTTACAGATATAGCAGCATTTCTGATAGATTTGACTGGTCATTTAAATGAGTTAAATAAGCGTCTTCAAGGCAATATGCACCATGTTTTGTATGTCGATGTATAGATTTACAATGTAAGATGGAACTTCAGGAGAGAGAAATATCCTACACTTCACTTCAGTGATGCACCACTATTCATGGCACGTACTTATGCGATCATATTTTTTCAAGATTTAAACACACCAAGTCGAAGATTAGAACAAGATTGTTGGAGGACAGTCTAAGAATAGCAACATTGTTAATCAAACCCTTGATGCCTTGAGGCATTAGTATCCAAACAGTAGTCACAAGTATCACATTAATTTTATGTAGAAAATAATGATTAATCCAGAGTGCAATAAACTGAATTGTACGGGCCAACTCAACTCGAATTTTGCCAATGTTAACAGGGCACCAAAAAGATTGGACATTCTAGATTGTGCAATTTCACGCCTTTATACAATTTTTTATGAAGATATGTCAAATCACTCATCTATGCCAGTCAATTGCAGCATTCGAACACAACATTACTCATGTCATTAGCTAGATTCCAGCCAATATTCTCGAAAAAGTCAAAAGACCATCGTACCATATAATCGTAATCAACATTTAAATGATTTCAATCGCTAAAAAGTAAATGACAAGCATTGATTTAATCAACTCAAATAAACATTTCATACAATTTTGTCATATTTCTGGAAAAATCAATCTTTTCAAGTGACATCCTTCATTTTTCATGTACTCTATGTTTAAGGAAAACTTAAGATTAAATTGATAGATGATGATGATGATGATGATGATGATTTGGTATGACATTCTCCTTGTTTTCCTTTAATGATTTTATTGACTTCATGTCATGATCACTCACTTGAGTCAATAAATTGACAACTTTCTTTCTTTCTAAGAGTGTTTACTATTGTATTTATTAATCTATTTATTCAATTGTTCCTTGAATTCAAATCATCGATCAATCATTTGGTTATTGTAGGTACTATTTATTGTCATTTAAGTTGTCTTTGTCATTATATTGTACAATACCAACAATATTTTTTTTTTTTTTTTTTGATTTATAATAAATTTTTATTTGATTTTATATGGCATTTTCTTTATTTCTTCTTCAGACACTTTGTCACTCAGTCAGTCATTCACTCACTCACTCACTCTGTCATTTATCCATTCTTTAGTTGATTCATTCATTAATTTTAATTCATTTTTTCTTTTGTTGATACTTTTATTTGGTACTTTGTGATTCTGTTTCTGATTCCCCATGATTCTCATGCCTCATTGGGCCTTATGTCATTGCGCACCATTTGCGTTGAAATATGCCACTTCAACTTTGTCAATATGTCAATCAATAAGCAATAAATTGCGCTCTCTGTACATTTATTGAAAATCATTTAGACAAGAGACAGAAGGCAAAAGGCAAAAGGGATTTAGGATATGCGGATTGTGATTGGTTTGAGGTTTGAGTTGTAAAAAAATACACAAAGAAAAACCAAAATAAAATCAAATATGAAACAAATGAATCAAATGAGCATATAAATTGCTTTGGGTATACTACGTATACAATACTATAGTATTTCAATCATTCATTGATTCATTCAATCAATTATTCATTTATTCGTTTGATATGCCATTGAAAGGTTTTCAATGGAAATCATATTAACGCAAAAGAAATTTAATTAAAAAACACTCAGCCAATGTCAATTTTATGATAACAAACACCAATACACACAAGCCCACATTCACACTTACACTCACACTCACACAGGATGTACACACGCACACTTTTACTTACACAGAAACATATGTAAATATTCATAAAGCAACCGAGATACACACAAGTACAATCTGTACAGTATCTATAGTAACAAGATAGAAAGATATGTAATTGCTTGGTGTAAGAGAGAAAGAGAAATATAGTGAAAGACATAAAGAGGCAATGAGGCAATGAGGCAAGAAGGCAAGAAGACAATGAAATAATTAAGAAGGAAGAGAATATGAAATTGTTCTGGGTTTTTCATTATGTCAAAGTGTTTATCGATGTCATACACAAGTTGGCGTATACATAATACAATTTAAGTGCATAGTACGAGTACTACTCACTTGGCTATGCCTTTGTTCTGTCTTTTCACAGAATCTCTTTCTCTGAATCTCTCTCTCCCACTCTCTCTCTCGATATATATAGAATGTGGTATATATATGAGTGTAATATGCTTTCCCTTTGCTGTAATCTTATTAACATGAAATTAATTAAGTTGCTTCTGTAAAATATGTTTTTACTCAAAAGGAAATTCAATTGATTCCATCTTCCCACACTGATGGAATATTCATATCTTTTTACGAGTATTTTTCACCCAACCTACACAGATTTTAATGCATGATCCATTCAACAAAGTTAACCTTGAAGTATGCTATAGAATTTTTATTTATAGAATTGTCCATTTCGAAATGCAAATTTTCTATATATTGTTTTTTTTTTTGTTAATATTGTATACGTGTATTCTGAGAATAACAAAAAAGGATTACATCTGCTTCAGTGGAATAGAAAAGTATTGGGCTAATATTCCCATCCTGCACCCACATACATAAATCTAAGGTTGCATTATATGGTTGGCAAGCCTTAGAGCCAATAGAGAAAATATTATTATTATGTACATATGATGATGATTGATGATTGAAATCCTGATTGAATTGGATATTGGATATATATGGTATACTTAGTAAAACTTTGAATCATAAACTATTAAATGCTTGATTAATCTTTGTTCAAACTTAGTACATTGGCAGTTAAATAAATCAGTGACTCTTTGATTAGAAGATATTTGTTTTTGACAAAATATCATTGTGGAGGAGGGGTGACGAAGCGCATGAGCGGCCAACATATGGCGTAAAAATAAAGCTCCATCGATTCAATTAATTAGAAAATGGGTACAGAAATTCGAGGAGACAGGTTCAACCGACCTAGAACATCAAGAGATCTCGAAAACATCGAGTGTGTAAGAGCGTCTATTCGAAAAGATCCTGGACTCTCTACTCGGAAGCTGTCTAACGCCATAGGTGTGCCTAGAACATCTTTGCTTCGTATGCTTCACACAAAAATTGCATTTACATCCGTACAAAATCCAAATGATACAGGAATTAAGGCCTCAAGATCATGCTAACAGGCTCCAATTTGCAAACGAAATGTTACAGAAGTTCACCTGCTTTCATTTCAATGGACAAGTGAATAGACAGAATTGCCGGTATTGGAGTGACACTAATCCCAAATTGAAGCATCAAATACCTCTGCATTCACCCAAAGTTACTGTATGGGCAGCTTTGTCTGCAAGAGGCATTATTGGTCCATTCTGTTACAGTGAATACAGAGCGGTATGTTGCTATGCTACAGAATTTTTTTTCACCAGTGCTACAGGATTTCGTTGGTTTTAATCAACAATCGTGGTTTCAGCAAGATGGGGCAACATGCCACACTTCCAACGATTAAGTGCTGTTCGAGAAAAGTGATATCCAAAAGAGGATCTCACATATCTAGTTTCTTTTAAATTATCGTTTGAAATGTAAACGAACTTTTGGTCTACCCTGTAGATCGATTGTCATCTACGCCCTCTTATTGTGTCGTTAATGTATTGGAAAGCTACGAATGTTTTTGAACCTCCTTGGTTTTGCAGACTTTCCATTTAGTAGTGGTTCAAGTTTTTCGGTGTCATCCATGTTTTCGCAAAAAATAAGAAAGTAACTCGCTCTTTACTATGCTTACCACCATGGCATTTTTCATTTTTAAAGCAATACGTTCGATTTGGCAAACATTTATTTGCTCTTTTATTAACTCTGCATTAAAGTTGCCTTTCGTCTCGTAATCTTTTTTCAGGACACTTAACTTTTCTTTCCAATCCAAGCAAACACATCACTTCATTAACAGCAAAACTTTCACCGCACATTTTCTTAAATGAGATATTTTTTTGATTGATCAAACCATTGATTACTTTAAAGTTCTTTATATATTCATTTCAGAGCTTTTTCTGATAATTTTTCGAACGAAGGTTTTTGAAGGGGCCTGAAGGGGCAAGTTGTTATGAACTTTTGAGGTTTTCGATTTATCATGGATTCGATTGTATATTTTTTTACATGTGTTTCATATGTTTAAGTGCTCACTAGTGTTGTGTAGTCTCATAACTCTAACATAGCAATTTCTGACATATTAGTCTGTGGTGATTCGCATGAAACCTTGTCTCTCAACGCAGTGCATCGTGGTTTGATCCAAGCCAGGAGTAAAATAATTGTTTTCTATATTTTTTATTATTTGATGATAAAAGCTGTGTTCAACATACTTTGTCAAGGGGCCAGTTATTTCTTAAACTAATCTCTTTTCTGTTTATGAAATTTAGACCAGTGATTTTTCAATTTTCCTTACTGATAATACTTACAATAGGATGTATGTTTCAAAGTTCTCTCATAATAGGCATTTAGTTCAATGATTACCTCTTCACCCGACCACAAATCCTTTACCATCGAGTTATATCTTTATGTTTAGATAAAGGAAATAGTTGCAGTGGGTTAATTTTCGAGGAATACACTGGATGTGGAAGTAGTTCGTAGCCTTATTTATGGATTTTTGCTATGGCGACTACACACGTGTGTGTGTACCTGTACATTGTCATGCATGACATGCAGTAGATTTTGCTTCAAATCAATATCGCATCTATTATCTTATCTCACATATCTTATGTGACAGACAATGCAAGCATCTGAAAACTCTCTCGCCATGACTTTTGTTTGTCTTATCTTTCTGAATTGTCTTGGATAAAAGTTTATTTAGTTAGTCGTAAGCCGTAGTACGAAATGAGTTGTTACAGCAGGTTAGTTGGAGTACATGTGCCTTTGCTTAGTCAACTTTTTTTAGCTTGGCATTCCATATATGTATATTCTGGCAATTGGAAACATGAAACTTGTTGGCCGATTGAGCTATATTGGCATTCTTTGATGCACATTCACCCTTCCTTGGTATTTGATGGGTTTGATGTATGTTTTGATGAGATCCATGTTTCCAAATACGCAAGTTCTCGTTCGAATTGCCGTTGTTCATAGCCAAACACTCCTATCGTATATGAGCGAGTGTGAGCAATCGTCCACATCCAACTCGGGGATAATTTTTTCATATCGTATTTGCTCAATGCTTTCATTCTCAAATTCTCCATATTATCATATCTTGTATTTCTTCACAAATGAACTTGATAGTATAGAGTTCCCATATGATTTATCTAGCCTTTCTTTGGTTGATGTCCATGATGGTTTCTTTACGCCAAAAATAATGTTTTTTTGTTGAATTTCTTAAGGTTGTGTGTGGTCTGCTTTCATGCCTGTCAAACTCAAAACTAAATAATTCAGCTTTCACAAGGAGAAGTCTATTAAATTCATCAAAAAATCACTGACTCATCTAACTGCCCCTGTATTTTTTCATGCCTGATCTTCATAAAAGCTTATCTCAACGTAAAAAATATTAAAATTACTGACTAGTATTTAAGCACTTGAGATCAATTCCAAGAGAGAGAGTATTTGTGTGTATTTTTATCACTTACCTTCTTGCAATAATCAAGTAAATCCATTTTATCACGTAGACATGTTGCTCCCGATGATTTCTTGCTTAGATCGGTGACCCAACGTCCTTCCTCAGATAGATATTGAGGTTGATAGACTTGTCCAGCTTCACAGAGTACAGCGATTTGTGGTTCCCAGCGTGGTGAGGCAGCCTAAAAAAATAAACAGAACAAATATCATTTATTATAGCAAACCATAGAAAAATCTTAAACTAATCAGATAAATATCTATAGCATTTTGTAAGGATTGAATTTCTATTGTTTGTGTATTTAAAGTAAAGCAAAATAAACTTTTCACAAAAAGATAAATCTTAATGGCTAGTTGGCGAGCTAAAAGCCAGCGAGTGAGCTTACACACAAAACATTCTACTCACTCATTTGCCAAGTAGTTGGCGAGTAGAAACCACCACATCTATTAGTCTAATCTAACCAATAATTGTGGAATTTCGTAAAGTTTATCAGCAGAACCCTATGTTATGAAATTTAAAAGACTCAATGGAAAGCAAGGGAATGAATGTGAAATAGGATCAAATCAACTAAACAAGAAGTGAACAAAATTGCAAAAAAATTAAGAATAGTGGCTGTGGTACTAAGGAAGTGTATTGTCCAAAGCATCTACCATCTGCAGTAAATTATCAAAGTTGTTACTGCTTAATTTGAGAATATTTCAATAATACAATGGATCTTTGTCCAGGATCTTACCCACACTTTTTTGTGCTTTGAGTTTTGGTTATTTTTTTTTATAGCAAAAGCTGAAACAACAACTTCCCCCACGAATTAATTCCGTCCACATTTTGTAGACAAATATACTGAATAATATACTCACAGCTGCCTTAGATAAGATTGACTTTCTATACTTTAAATCTGGCTTAACATAATTTACTAGATTCATCCAATTATCAACTCCTACACCGTTCAAAATATCTATAATTTCGCTCACTGATAGTTGAGCTTTCGCCAAGAAAGTGGAGTACACTTTCGTCTTCTTTCATGTTGCATAATGTGCATAATCTCGCTCTGCTATGCAGGAGATCACCTTGTGTCTTCATTATCCATGATATCGTACTTTGTGTTTGACTATTGTTACAATATGTCACACCCTTCTCTAAGTCTAGGTCTTAAAATATACGTCTTTCGCCTGGTTTAGATAATATTGTTCCTGATGATATTTTATTGACACTAACAGCTCAACACAATTATTTGACCATGCCGTCCGGGTCAATCCGTTAGTTAATTGTAAATTAAAATTTTGAATATGATGAAGTAGTTGTGCGTGCCAGAGAATGCTTTTTGTCATAAACATTTTTATTAGAATATATGGTAACCTATTGGAGCTGTAGTCATGCCGCACTAAACAGATTCCATTTGGAACCAAGTGTGATATTCTTTTCACCTATAAATGCTTTCCAAGTCGAGTTTATCGCCACCTTTGACTCTACCCTTTTGTTTTGTTCTGAGTCAATGTTACTCCCAGATACTTGTAATTTGTTATCATTTTAACCTCCTCGACCTCCTCTACGGAATGTCATAATCTCCGACTTATTGAGGTTAACAACCATGCTCCAATTATCACAGTACATTTCCACTTTGTGTACAATAGTTTGAAGGTTCTGATTGTCGTCTGCAAGAATCACTATATCATCTGCATAAAGCAGAAGTCTTATATTCATATTATCGACTTGAAGTCCTCCTCCTAGACTGTCATGGAGATCGTTTAGATATATTGCAAAATGTAAAGGTGACAGTAAACATCCATGTTTAACACCACTCTGCGTTTGAAATTCATCCAAAAATTGCGTGGTTCATCCTTTGTTGATGTACAACCACGTTTAAATTCATTTAACCAGTTATAAAGGAAAGTGGAGGATTATTTCCTTTGCTGTTAAGCCTTTTATATGAAAATGTGTAATAACAGATCTAAACTCAATTTTCTCCATTTTTCTAAACAAACAACTCAACCAATCTGGCACAGCACTGACCTAGACGGTAGTGATGCTGCATGAAAACAGACCGTTTACAGTAATAGTCGCGCTATCTGTTGGATTTTCTAAGGACTTATTGACCCAGCCTCGTATGTACTCGTACTACAATACAATTTCATTGCATACATTTAGGAGGTATTTTCCTTTTTTTCTTGTATTTTTTGAAAACAAAAGAATTAACAATGATATTATTATGGACCATATATAGTAGGTACAATATACTTACTAATGTATGTATGTATGTGTGGTATAAACACATACTAAAGCATAATCTGTTCTTTTGTTTTTGGTCTATTTCTACTCTACTCTAATCTACAAAAAAAAAAATACAAAAAAAATATCTCTCTCAAGACATTAATCATACGCCACATTGTGTGCTATTAATTTTCTGCTTTTTGTTTTATTATTTCGAAAAGGAAATTCTTTACAAAATTCTTGATATAATCATCATTGTGAAAATATTGTCATGATTTTGTTATCTTTTTTTTTTTTTGTTTGGTTTTTGCTATTGTTTTTGTTACTGTTGTTTTGTTCTTATTCTTGTCGTTGTTAGTGGTTAAGATTTTTTATTGTTTTCACTTGTTCCACTCATAGTCCTTTGGTATTTTGTTTTATTGTATTTTACTTTGTTTTCTTTTGTTTTATCCTTTGTCAAGCAAAAAAGCAATAAAAACAAGAAATGTACAAATAGAAATACGTAAAAAACCTTGAAGAACAAAACTGCTAGAATTAAAACTACAAAGATGGACAACAAAAGATATTTTGTAATACAAAATTTCGTATTATAAACTAAGATAATAATGATGATCATGATGATGATGATGGTGATGGTAATGGTAATGTTTTTTATATCATAAAGAAAAAGACTGGTAAAATACTAACAAGGATAACAAACAATAAAAAACTTATGTTGCATAGAAATACTTTTCAATTTTGAAAATTTTATCATATTTCATTTGGTCTCTTTGGTTTGGAGGCACGTAATTTATGTCAGGTGAGTCTTTTTGTTTCAAATCATCATTTATCTATCCCTGAATATTTTAACTTATACAAAGTCCCTTTCATGATTACGTCGGTTCCAACATTGCTTATACATACGAGTACCATACAATTGATGTGTGTTGTGTATAACAAAAACTACTCATGAGAAACAACAATTTTGTTTGGAAAAATTGAAGAATTGAAGACTGAAGACTTTGAGAGAAAGAAAAGAAAAAAAATGACATACCATACATGACGAAGTCATATACACTCCTTACCAACCCTATTTAAACTTCCCTGTAGTATGATGCTTGGTGACAAAAGTCCATGTTTCTATAGTAATTCTCTAGCCTCTATTCTTATAATCTGGTTCACTAGTTGCAAGATATGCATATATGCAGCGAACCAGTAAGTTTTCGTTGCCATAATAAATCACAAGGATTACAGGTTGCTAGTGAATTCACTAGTCTTAGGAAATGCAGGCGTTGGAAATGACTAATGACACAATGACTTCGCCATGTTAAATTCACCAGTTCAAGACATGTAAAAGGAGTTAGTTGGAACTAGTACTGATTCAAAATGGACTAGCCACGAATCAGGTATACTGCAGGTCACATATTTTCCGAAGAACATCACTCTGCCCTTTGTCCGATCATTACGTGCGTAATGAAATCATTTCCCGGTTCCTGTGACTCCTCTCAATTGTCACACTAGCATGTATGTATGTATAATGACGAGCTTAAGGCACATGTCAACAAATTAGCAACTTCTCTGGCTACAAAAACTTCCAGGGGAAGCTCAAGTGCTTTCACACTGATTTGAAACCTGTGTGTACACGGACTCCAAAGAGAACATAAATGGAGTTATCTTAAGTAACTTTAATTCATCAGTAATTTCTGTTGAGACGTTAAACAGTATCAGGTGCAACATATTTCTTGGCTTTCTTGGCATTTAACTTAGTGTTCTCTTCATTCTCATCAGCTTCCTTAGCGTGAATGCCAACCAAACGAGCATCAATGCAAGCCTTGCGCAGTATGGTGAATGTCTTGAATTTCTTTTCTTCCAGACTTATTTCACGGAATCCAACCGTGACTGGCACCTCCTTCTTGAGTGCCATGACTGGACCAAAAAGTTGTGTAGCCCATTTTGCATTCTTCAACAGTAGATTCACCCTTGCGGATCTTTTTCTCATTGATGAGGAACAAGATCAATTTACTTCTGTATTTCTTCAATCGCTGAATGTCAAGTGCCTTGCTCTAGCGTCTGCGATCGACACAAATACCAATTGTCTTGGCAAAAGCAGCAGGGAAACCAACACCCTTCAGTTCCTTCAAGATGAAACCACGTCCGGCACGCAATTTTGTGTGATAACGAATCGTTTTACATAATCGACATGGATGGATGTGGATACACAGCCTTCTTAGCCTTCTTGATGTGTTTCTGGTATCTGCGTGATGCTATGATGATTGTTTAGACTTACCCACCACCCAACAACGAATCAACTATAACCATAAAAAAACCTTCATATGACAACATATTTTTCTTTATCCCAATCAAATTATCTGATTTAATTGAGTTATTGTTGGTCATGAAGAAAAAAATTTCATACAAAAATGTGATAAACAAATGAAGAAACAAAGGACATAATTAAGAACACAACACATCACAACACAACACAACTCAACAATTCCAATGAACTCAATTCATCGACAATTGGATAAACAACAGTTGCGAATGAAGCGAACCAATTTACAATAAATGCAAATACAAAATAAAAAAAAAATAAAATAAAGATGGTGTAAAACAAAAGCATAATAACGAGAAAATACAATAAAAAAACAAGTAGAAAAAATAAAGAAAAACATCTACAAATGAAGTGCACTGAAATATGAGTTGAGTTGAGTTGAAATGAGTTGTGTTGTATTAAGATATTGGGAGTTGGTCTCGTTTATGCTTGTTTTCACACGCTTTTCATTAAGTTTAATTACATGTAAACAACACTGGAAATAAGTGAAGAAAATAAAGGAAAATATTTAAGAAAAATCATCATCAGACATTATCAACACCATCATCATCATCATCATCATCATCACCATTGTCAAGAGTCATAGATACAATTACAGACAACATAAACAAACACATCAACATCATCATCATTATCATTATCCTCATTATTGTTGTTGCTGCCATAAAATAAGTATAAGACACATAAATAAACACCAAAAAGTATGCAACACAATGAAAATGTAAATGACAAACATCAAAGAGTAGATAAAGAAATTGTAAGAAAATCTAGGAGAGCAGACAGACTTTCATTCACAAATACATAGATAGATATATAGAAGAGTAGAAGTCATGATTGAATGTACAAAAGAATTATATTTCGTACAAAAGAGAGGGGGGAACAAGTCATTAAAAAATATATGATAACAAATAAATTAGTAGGTATAAAATGAAGTTAGGATAATAAGGATAAAATAAAGAAAAATTACAAAAGAAAATTCTATTTTAAAGAAAGTCAATACATTACATAATCACAAGTGCATGGGGAGCATAGAATTTCATTTGAGAGATAGAGAGTAAGTAGAACATACTACATACAATGAAATAAAATTATTGAAAGAATTTTTGGTGAGAACAAAGATAAGGTTGTAGATGATGAAAGAAGACATCGGACATCAATCTTATATTATTGTACTTGCCAATAAAGTGAGGGTCTTAGTTCCAGGAAGGCAGGTACTATTGTAACCGAAAACAATAATTCAAATCAAATATGGATATGATCAAAGTGAAGATTAGTTAAAACTAATATGATGGGAAGTGAATGAATCTAGTACTTGTGGCTTTGGCAACTGAGTGAGTGAGTGAGTGAGTGAATGAATTGGGTCCTCAGTTCACTATTCAAATTGATAGTTGCTGCAGCAATCAAACCAAATGTTGAATCCAAGAGGTTTTTCTTGAACTATTTAATAGCGAAGAAATGCAAAATTCAATAATTATGAGGGCCGCGAGACTGGCAATCTATCACGCAACCACCATTGAACTACGTATGTATTGAGTAATGAGTCTGTTAAAACCAAGTCTTGATCTTCCCATTGGATTAAAGAACCGAATGCTCTTTAAGCTTTGCCGATCGGTCACAAATCACATCACGTTGGGGGGTCACCAAATATTTGTCGTTTTGTTTCAAGTATCTCAAGTTTACCTTGAAACTTCAGTTGCTCAAGTTCCATTCATGAGCAGCTCGTTCCTATTCGATGCGTGTTTTTTTTTTCCTTCTTCCGATTCCAGGCGAAGTTTATGTTCCTGATTTTGAAATATCTTCACTTGGGCTAACTGAAAGTCAACGAGATTGTTCTCATCTCTTTCTGTACATTTGAGATACGAAAATAGTGCAAGCCACCTATGACAAGATGATAGGCATGATATATCTGCTAACTATAAGTTTGAGCACCGATGGTCTTAAAGTCCTCATTCCTCATAAGGTGCAAGAAGACACAACCAAGCTTTTGAGAGAGGAACTTGTGAAAGCCAAATGAATTCCTACAATTTGAACTCAATGGACAAGTTCTGAGTACTAATGTTACCAATGATACTCGTATTATCAAAGAGATCTCAGTGTCCATTATTTTTGTTCATTATTCCTCTCTTTATTGACTTCTTTTTGGATAATTGTATTTTATTTTTTCTTTCTATTGTTTGATGATGAACAAAAGGCTTACAAATAAAACAAATGAATGAATGAATGAATGCATAAGTGAAGGAATAAATGAACTCATAAACCAAGAACAAACAAAGGCATATAAATATTGAATGCAATATGTATGTATACCTACATATACCCATTGTCCATATCCTTATAGTAAGTGTAGTATTTGTGTATGTGTGTTGTAGGTACTTTGTAAGAACAAGTGTTGTTAAATACACCAAAGAAGTGAAATGCAATGAAAAGAATAATAAAGATACACACACCGAAAGCCAGATGAACATACTATAGAATGAGGAGGAGGGACATATGGAGATGGAGAGAATAATGACACACAAAAGAAGCAACTGCAAGTATTTGCATTAAACAATGGCATACTTTTGGGCATGACAGCAACAACAGAATCAGCAACAGTAAAAGCAGTAGCAGTAGCAGCCCAAAACCCAATATGCTTTTATAAATAGAGAAAATTCTCGTACATACCACAGATGCACTATGATGATGCCAGGATAAAAGATGCATACACACGCACAAACTTATACAAATACTAACACACACACACACACACACACACATTCACATCTATGTATCTTTGTGTACACTCAGTGAGAATATAGTAAAACAATGCAATTAACTGCGTTTGTTGCAACACAACAGAAACTCAACACAGACTAGCGTAATTAACATTTACAATGGTAAGAAAATAAAACAAAAAGGAAAACTGAAAAACTGAAAAATGAAAGAAAGAAAGAAAGAAAGCTGTGATGCAAGTCTATCATCAGCAACTAGCACCACATAACCATAGGCGTATCAAAAGCAATAAGAGAGGGAGGAGCAAAGCAGCAGCAGCTTTAGTATCCCTGGACCGACCTGTAACTATAGTAATCACTAATTTAATTGTATGTTGACTTTCTAAGGGAAATTTCTGATTTGCCCCCATACGAAGGCTATAGGAAATTCATAATTTATCACCCACCCATGAATATTACCATAACCACAACCACTAATAATACTTATAACATCAACACTAAGTACTAAGTACACCAGAACAGCAACAAAACCAAAACCAAAGTCAAAAAAGAATAAAAGCATGACCCATAAGAAGAAAAGAGTTAGAAAAGGAGTCGTACAGTATACACAAGATGTAAAATATTAAAAAAAAAAACCAGAAAGAAGGCTTTCATTGGCTATGCCAAAGATGTAATACTCTTCACGCTCCTCCGAGTTGCATTCAAACTTCCTTTCTATACATCACATCAGTTTGCGTTTTATTGGACTTTTATTCTTTATAAGTTTCTCATTTAATTTGGGTTTGTATGGGAGGTACCCCTCCTGGTAACCCTAGGATTTACACGGTGGATGGATATAGATCAGAAACTTATTGTGTCCAAATATCAGTCCGATATGTTAAAACACAAAACACTTTTTCTAATAAGAACATAAATTTAAAGGGGGGTTTGTATTCGGCTGATTCCGACAAATGTACAGCGTATGGTAAAAAGAAACCTGAGCGACTAGTTTGCGGCCAGACGGACATGGCTAAATCAACTCGTCTCATCGAGCTGATCACAATTATATATACCTACTTTATGTGGTCTGCGATGGCTCCTTCTGTGTGTTACAAACTTTATGACAAACTTATAATACTATTCACTCCCGTGAAGAGTATCAAAAAAAAACATAGTAAGTGACACATTGTAGTGGGTGAGTAATTACATATGTGGGTATACTAAGAAAACATGAAATTGCACTATTACCATTACCATATGTTATAACCATGTACGTGTAACTAAATTAACAATCTGTCAGTCAAAGAAACCAACACGACAATCGGTTAATTTAAAATGACAGCAGTAACAAGACTAGAGATTCACATATGTGTATATATGTACCATATATGTAGGTAGCATATACCGTATAGCGATTGATACAATTGTTTTCTTATATCTTACATATAAAAATTAAGCACTAAGTACCTATATTTTTTAACAATGAGTCTGGGGGATGACAGTATGGCCATATCGAACATTATCGAATGGTCAGTTATGGTGGTAGATAGGTGGTATAGGTTAAGGGCGGTAATCAGTATACCTCCTTTCTGGAGAGACAAGTGGGCCTATTGTGACAAATCCCGTAAACACAGTTCCTCCGATAGTCTGGAATACAAAGAGATCATCCTCGGAGACAAATCTGCAATTTCAACTGGTTTTAAGTACACGTTTCCAAGATGGCGGAGTGTGGTCCAGATAAGGCTCTAGCAATGATATAGTAAGTGCTCTGACTGACGACTGATCCGCATGTTAAGTATATGTTTCATTACTCTGCAAATTCCTGTCAAGAAACCTGAGACTGTCCGTATCAGTCCCAGTAATTCCTGTGTTCTTTTGCAAGATCAAGTTGGCATGAAGATTTTAGCCACTCTAGTTCCATTCTTCGTATCTATCCAATGGTGATAGAATTTGTCATTCAGCCATTGCTGGAGTTTGGATTTCATCAAACTGCAAGGCAGTCCGCATAATGGCTCTAGTCCAATGAGGACGTAAACCCATCCTTTTGTATCGAGTTCAACTGCCTCTTCATTCCCTAGATATCCACTGTGTCCATGCAGCCAGATTAGGTTAACATGATTACTTGATGCCAGTCTTTTGACTAGCATCAAGCAATCTCAAACCAATTTCGAGTTGAACTCGAAAGCATTGACTGCCTTGCTTTTAGAGTGAATATATATGTGCTTATTAGCAGTAACACACTTAAATCTTCCCTGAGACATATTTCTATTGCATGGATATCTGCCTGGAAAACTGAGTTCACTTGGCCCTTGCTTCTGAATATAAGTTTTCTAGGGTTTTTCTCGTAGACACCTGCTCCAACGCCAGTGTCCGTTTTAGAACTATTCGTATACCACACATGAGAGTCATGGATGGGCTTTGCCTTATGTCTATTCCCATCTCTGTTTGTCTGGAAAGCTAACTACAAAATTATGGTAGTAATGGTATGCATGACTGGATGAGGCCTCATTTTTTAAGTACCTACTACCAGCGACAGCCCAACAATTGCCAACCATAATAGGTAGGCTTAATTACACTATTGTATAGTAGGTACTACATAGTTTCCTATTGGTTGTCAGCTAAGATCTGCTGTTAAGAAGTGAGTACAGCTGCTTAAATTTTAATGCAAGAAGTTCTTTCTTCTTCTGAATGTGATGTTGCCAAGTCAGAGGAAGAGGGAAGCATAGAGTGTTTACCTAGTTTGCAATCAATCCAATCATTATTTTGAATAGTTTTCTCTCTAATGGTAGAAAGGTAAATGCATCATTTTTCACAACAACTCGAGTAGACATAAAGATAGACAATACTATGAGGGCAAGCAAAAATAAAGATCATAAAACCATAGAAAGGATTTGCCATTACTGTGATGATTTTAGAATTCACTCTAAAACGGTGAGTGAGTGAGTGAATAATAAGATACATGATACTTGATAGAAGCAGCTCAATTAGACCAGATTTGGTTCGTGTTGTTCCTACTCTTCTGGGAACCAAGGCAATGCTTAACTTAAGCCCTTTATAAATCTTATAAAACACATATGTATGTAACTAACATTCATTCACTCATCGAGCTCACTTAATATAATTGAGATCCAAGTGTGTATTCAAGTATCTTAGTTGCCTAACTGCCCATAAGATCCTAGAAGTTTTGCACGATAGCACTTCAGCTCTTTTTTTTTGTTACCTGAGTTCACAAATCTCTCATGCAATTTGTAGGTCTTCATTGATCAATTGAATGAATAAATGAGTAGATAGATGATGATGAGTAAAGAAGAAGTTGAATGCGAATGAGTGAGTGAGTAAATGATTGAGTGTGTGATGATTGAAAACGTAAGCCAGTGAGTACACGTAAGTAAAGAAATGTGAGAAATTAGGGAAGTGAGTGAAATAGTATTGTAACTAGGGAAATGAATGTGTGTGCATTCCAAGTAACAGCAAAAAAAAACAAAAGTAGATTATAATCAATACATGCACGACAAAAACGGTACAAAATGAAAGGAAATAAACGATTGGAAATGAATGAACAACGAACATCTGCATTGAAATCTGCAAAATCTGGCAAGAGTACAACAAACAAAAAAAAAAGGAAAAGGCTATTGTCCAACTGACTGCATTCTATCCATTCTTGAAAAGTCCTTTATAATCTTCATATGTATGGGTGTATATGCATGTGTGTGTGCATGTGTGTGAATGAAAAATGGAAACCAAAGTTACACAGGCAACTGTTGCATAGTTTTAGGAAGCAGCATTTTAGTTTCTACTTTTTGTTGGTTTCTTTTTTTTGTGAATCCTTTTCATTGAATTCTTTTGTTTTTCTCTCGATTCTCTATCTTTCCTTTTTTAAAGGAATTTACTAATTGACATTTATTAAGCTTATTTGGCTTTATCCTTGAAAACATCTTCATATTCTTTTTATCTGAATTTTTCTTCCAAAATCCATGAGAATTCATCTCAATTTATTTGAGTTTTCTTTTCCTTTTCTTTTCTTTGCACTTAGTATTTTCCTTTGTGTTAAACTAACAAACAGAAGCTTTAAGAACTTTGTTCTTATATTGAATCATGAACATGAGAGAAACAGGGAGAGAGAGAGAGAGAGAGGGTAAATAAATATTTATATTTTTACCAAGACAAGAGTTTATCAGTATTGGTACTCATTGTTGATATCAGCAGCAAAGTTTCTTCATATCTTGTGATTTTTTTAAATGGCATCGAGCACTATGCGGCCCAAACTGGGGCCGCATAGAAGATTATAGCTTGGAAATCGTATCTGAAGAGGTAACTACATTTTGTTCTCAATATTCAAGGGTAAGTTTTTGTTGATGATGGGGTACAAAGTTCTAATGGAGACGTTAACTTTATTTATGATATAAGCGATGTGATCCTTGAAAATGGTTTTAGGATCTATGACAACTTCAAGATATCTTATGCTTTGTTCCCAGGGGATATCAGTGTTGTGAAAATTTATATGGCTAGTAAATTTAAATGTAGGTACAAATGTCAGATGCTAACAGCCCAGAGCAAAAAAAAAAAGCTGTATCATCCACGAAAATGATGGTAGAGCAACCAAGGAGAAGGGGTATAAATGTTATAAAGTAAAGGGGACAGGCACGACTCCTGAGGGCAGCCTGCATGCTCATTGTTGGTTGCAGAATGTTAATGGTCGCTCAAAAAGTTCTTTATCAATTCGGGCGGCAAATCATACCAGCGGAGTTCGCACATTGAAAGTTCTGTTTAATGATCTTCTTGATAAGGACGGACAGATGCACTGCGTAATGTTCCTTGCGAAATCCAAAGTGTTGATTAGGGAGAGTTTCGCTATTACTTACAAACCTGTTGAGCTTGTCTTTAATGACCTTTTCTAATATTTTGCTTACCGAGGAAAGTAGCCGCTTTACTGGCCGATAAGAGGATGGAAATTCAGGATGTCTCTGGGGTTTTTTTAGACGACCAAGTGAAAGAGGACACTCGTACAACAACTACCAAAGTCAAAAACATCCATGTCCATGTCATTGCAAACATAGGCACTTAATCGGAAGAATCATTCTATCTAATAAAGGGAAATTTATTGAAAAAAACTGAAGTCTTTTCCATTCAATAATCAAATCAAAATCGGACCAATAGATTGCCCATCCTTTGCTAAATTTAAATTATTTTCCAAAAACTAAGTACCTAATACTTACCGAATTAACTACTTAGTTTTGTTTTTGGAGGGGGAAAACCCTCGCAGGCCTGTGTAACCAATGGCCTATGATATTGAAATCATTCGTGGAGTCTTACAAATTAGTCCAAGTCCATCAAATACAATCTATCAATACCAATATTACAAAGAGATTATGTTTGTTCGTGTGTTAGACGTAATCTTCAAAACTACTGATCAGATTTTAAAAATTCTCTCACCAGTAGAATGCTACTATGTCACTAAGTGTCATAGGCTATACCCATATTAATAAAACTAAGTCCGGTTATTTTGAGGATTAAATGAAATACAATACTGTATAATGCCACTGAAACTGTGGTCACAGCTGATACTTAAACTGTGTTCTTTGTTGATAATCAAAATGTAACAGAGAGAATAGGGAAACATATCTGATTCGGTTGCATTCAACTCATGAGATGGTGGATCGAGTACGCTAGTAAGTGCATAAAAGCAGTTATATGGCAGTTTTCGTACTTCGGAAAATCACAAATGCACCTGTGTCAATGAAGTCGAACAAATGAATTTCTAATGGGAGATGATATTAGCAGAAATTGTATGTGCGAATTTTGGACTTCAACATTCATTCAAGAATGATTTTCGGTATCCAATTAAGCGGAATGTTGTGCAACGGAAAGCATGTGATTAAGGCATTGATAAAGGTAAATAATTCTCCAATGATTCTCACTCATTTTTCCATCACAATTAAGTGAGTACAGTTTCCTTTGCGATTTAACAATCAACAAAAACTCAAAGGCAGTTGCTAAGCGTTGCTGGATTAAATTTAAAAAAAAAATAAATTGTGATTTTCGCATGGTCAAAAACTATCTATATTAATACACCGATTCGTTAAACCAAAAATATTGTTTATTCACTTGTGTAATGCTAAAAAAAATCATGCATTTACATCATGTTGGGGGCATAGCAACGCTGGCTTAGCAACGCTAGTATGGTAGAAATAGTATATGGCATTGCATGTATTGAAAGTTAAGCAAATGAATCCTTATGAATTGACTTAACAAACATCAGATATATTTCAAGCAAAAATGTGAAACTTATCAAATCACATAGAAACTATAGAAATCCAGGGCTCTTAGAATATCTCTAAGTTGAAATGATTAACAATAAATATTTTACAATTTCTGTGAAATTTTCTATCTATGGGTGTGTTTGTGTGTTGGATTAATGTTCTATATCTTTATCCATTATACAGTAATAAAAAAAAAAAACTATTGTAAAAGTTTCGTTTATCATTTTAAATAATTTTCCCTGTTGCCATCGAAATAAATTCCATTTTAATTAACTGCAACAGAATACAAAGTTCTTTAGCAAAGGATAAGTCGAAGTCGAAGTCAAAGTGGAAGGCAGTATTGTAACACAAGGAATATGATGAAAATAAGGCTTATATATAACAAATCATGAAGGTGGAACAGCAACACCCAACACCAACATCAACAGCAGCAGCAATAGCAACAGCAACAGCAACTTGACTGTGGAAATATGGAAATATGAGAAGAGAAGTGAGAACTGAGCCAAGTAAATTGTGGATGGAAAAAGTTGGTTTGTTGTTATCGAGAGGAAGTTATGAAAATGAATTTGAGTCACCACCACCACCACCACCACCACCATCAGCAGCAACTCAAGCACCATAACCGCCATCGCCACTGCCATTGAATGAGTTTATGAGTAGAGTTGCTGTTGAATGCAATTGGAGTTTCAGGACAAGAAATTGCATATACACGTATGCATGTACGTATAGGAAAAGTCTATTAGCATAGCATGGCATAGCATAGGGTTATGTGTATGCCACATACCATGTTATGGTAGTATAGTAAAATAGTAAAATATAAAACTGGAAAGGAATTGAAATTTGAAGTAAAAAAAAAAAAGCAAAAAATTGTAGAAATATGTGTGTGTGTGTGTGCTTTGGTAATTTAATAATGTTTTCTAGTTTAGAATATTTCCTCCGCATGCAAACAACAGTTAAACTTACTTACACTCATACTCTTATACTCACAACACCCACTTATAGGTACTCGTGTGTAGTCATCTTGTTGGTATGCTAGAGATGCTTGCATGTTATTTGAGTAATTTTATGTTGCATACTTTTATGCTGACTTGTAAAAGTCAGCATTTCTTTTGCTTCTTATTTTGCTTTTATCGTGTACTCTTCCTTAATTAAATTTTAACTTTATTATGTAATTTGTCTTTGTACTATGCAAATGTATCTTTCTAAATGTATCTATACACACACATATGTGCACTACTACATCTAATTATGTATGCCAGTATGTGTGTGTGTGTGTGTGTGTGTATAAATTGAAAATTTCTTAGTTGACTAGAAAGGAAGATTACATATCATCAAAAGCAATGATGTAAGGAATTTTTATTAAATTTCTAGCAAACAACAACAAAATTACAAATACAATAAACTCAAGATACCAGATACTAGGATATATGTATGTATGTACTTATAAAAGAAATAAGTAAAAGACTTTCAAGACCTTCAAGTTATTAAAAGAAATTCTACCTGTAAGTATGCAATATTTTACTTTGTTTTAAACTTACACACACACACACACACACACACACACACACACACACGCACACACATACACTTACATATATGGTATACACAAAGAAAAGGATGAAGTACTTATAGTGAGTATTACTTTGAAAGTACTTAATTAAGTTGATTTGAGATTGAGAGGGTTTTTTTTTTTTTGTTGTGTAGAAATTTTATAAATTTCTGAAGTTGCAATTTTACTTTACTGTCTTTCTCTTACTCTCCCTCTCTCTCTCTCTCTCCCTCTCTATCACATGACCCTTCTATCTGTTTTCTTTTTTTTATCTTACATATTAAACATATTTCATCACTAAGATAAGAAAAAGTTCTTTTCAACTAATAAGACTTAAGAGTTTATAAAAGTACTAGAACAAAGAACTAATGTAGGTAGATCAGGAGCTTTTTTTATATCTGTTAATGGAAAGAAACTCTATCTTCAATTATTATACATATTTCGAATAAATTAATCACAAGATGTTAAACAAAAAGGGTGAGATAATGATTTGTGTGTATCAGTGTGTATCTTTTGGGATGGCAACTAAATTCCTCAAGTTTTTTTAAAGTTTTTTATTTTAACATTATACATGTACCTAATTATAAGTGTATGGAGAGAGTGCCATAACTGAAACTGAACTGAATAGATGCTCATGATTAGTAAATGGAAATTTTGATTAAACTCATACTGGCCCCATTGTAGTTGAATTCAATGAAAGAAGATTAAACCAACTTTTTTTTTTTCGCTTTGTCAATTTGCAGATGCATCTTCATGCAATTGTAAACATATGTATATCAATGAGCCACAATTGCCACTGGTATATTACGGCTGGTCACCCACCATTCAACGAAAGATTTAACAAACCTTTCATCTGAAGACGAAAAATGGGGCACGCTTCAAACAAGATCTTCATCTTAATAAAATGCACTAAATGTGTTGTGTGCATGGTGGGTGAATGGAACTAAATCATTGATGCCGAACTCTATGTTCAACAGATGAAGTGCCTTAATATGGCTATATATGGGTCAAAGATGGAATGTAGTGTAGGTGCAGGAGTCCCCCCTCGTAAAAGAATGCGGGTCGGCGATAAGCGAACTAAGACGTCGAGCTGATATCACTCTGTTAAGGGTTTCCAGCCATAGAAGCATAGAAGAGGGAAATGAGAAGGCTGACGAACTAGCTTGTTTTGGTGCATCCCTTGAGCGGAATAGAAAACACTCGAATATCACAAGGCTCACAGCATTTTTTACTGGTCACTGGTGTGTAGGAACTCACGCGAAAAGACTGGGTATTCCGTTTAGAAGCCATGGTAGAGGAAAAGGAGTCACTCGCTCACTTTCTATGTCAATGCCAAGCACCGGCAAAGACTAGAAATAAGTTTCTGGGCAAACACATCATCGACAACCTCTTTGGCTGTTCAGTCACATGTTCCGGTGATCTTCTAAAATACCTAATTTCGACGGGTTGGACTTAGTAATACTGGTTGCTTTCGGCGAGGAAGTGGTTTCAAAACGGCACTCTAGTGCTAATGGTGGCTTATAGTGGGCCATACGAGTCAGCCACGGTAACCAACCAACCATGGCTATTTAAGAGAAAAGAGCTAATCCGTCCTCATATGGCCAATATGACCAAGGAGGCCATTGAAAACCACCTTTTTGAATCTTTTTTCCGTGGAAACTTAGTTGCCAACCTAATATCCATCCTATCATTCTATCCTATTTGTATCCTATCATTCCTATCTATTCAATATATCTTTCCCATTCAATCTGTTCTTTATATCTATCCTATATCTATTGGTTTTCTTCTGCCTTCATCCAAGCATTGAAGAAAGTCCTCCATCAGGATATTTAACAACTAAAAATGGCAAAAGTTAATATCCCATTTTTGTTCAAAGTCCTTTAAAAATTACATAAAATTTAAGTGTTTCACATTGTTGTTCATGTCTTGTTGACACAAACGTATACATACATTGTTTTTTGGTATTGGTATTGTTATTGCTGGTGTTGCCATCGTGAGCACCATGACAACATTATTATTATATGTTCAAAACAGTTCAGCTCAGTTCAGTTCAGCTCAGCTCAGCTCAACTCATTTCATTTCAGTTTACTTTTAGTTCAACAAAATGAAAGAAATATAGGAACAATGTGTGGTATGGTGTGGTGTGGTGTGGTGCTGTGTGATATTGTGTTGTGTACTGTAGTATGACCAACAGTAATAACAAACAATGGATAATGGAAAATGGGAAATGGTAAAAACATGAAAGTAACACCGAACAGCAACAGCAAAATGTATAGCATACACAAAGGCGTTACTTTAGAAGTACGTGTGGAAAATGCGAAAATGAGACCACAAAATATTGTACAAAAAGGGAAGGTTCACAAACAGAGAGACAGAGAGACAGATAGAGAGAGAGAGAGAGAGAGGAGGGGAGAGAGTAAAGTATACTATGAAAGTCATGTATGCATGGCAACAACTAACAACAACAACAACAGCAACAAATGCACCAATTTAATGCGTCAGATTTACTATCTTTGCATTTTGCCTGACACCCTATACCCAATACCCCGCGCTCCTTTATTCCCCTAGCCCATTTCTTTCTCAACTTTTCTCTTCTACCATCATTTACAGTCATGTCACACTGTACACACACAGTTAACACATGCATACATACCTACATATACACAACGTTATAGAACACAACAAGTTTTTGTTTGGCGGCGATTTGTCACTTTTTGAGAGTAAAAATTTTATGTCTCCATTTTTCCCTGGGTTGTATTTTCTTTTTTCGGTTTACACATAGGTACATATATGTTTATACTCATAGTATACTACTCGTATATACGATATACGTAAGTACTATATCTAGTTTATAACAAGTGACCATGTAAGAAGCAGCAATTGTTTGTGACCCTTTTTGTCACTCTCTCACTTGGATATCTATCTTCATCTATCTTTATATCTCTTTTCCTGTTTAACACTCTGTTTCTCTTTATACTTTTTTTTTATATATGCTGCTTTCTGTTATATCAAAAATGCCTTGTCTAAGTGTTTACTGTGCATTGTTTGTGTCTTTTGTTTGTATATTGATGTTGCTATAACATATCATAATCACAAAATCATCAGTTTTGTATAACCTCAGCATTAAACTAAGTTAACTTTCTTCCTTCTTCCTTAGATGACACAACAATACATCATATCATATCAAAGAAATCATCAAAACATTAACATCTCTTGTGTTATCTTTGGAACACCATCACAACTACTTACTATCATCATCACCATCACCATCATATTCTCTATTAGCACTATCACTGTTTTCATTAACATTCTCTTATTTAGGGGTTAAATCTTATGTTGCATTCTCTTGTCATAGTAACAAGTCTTCATTATTATTATCAGCAACATTATCATTGTCATTATGAGTAGTTCAACATTATTGGAAATATGTTTTTACTATTTGTTGCATTTCATCTCTCATCTCATTTAGGATTCAAGTTATTAACTCATTTCTCTTGTCAACCATCAATTGGAAATCAAAATATCAAGGGTCATTACCATCCATATTGATCTTAAGATTATCACAAAAATAGTTTCAAACTGTCTAGCACTACTGAATACTGAAAGGATTCGTGACTTCCAAATCAATTGTAATTGCAAACTGATTGAATGATGTGCAATGATGAACAATGACGCACACTTGTGTACTATGTGTTTTGTATTGAGTTGCAAATTAATTACAATTAAATTAATGAAAGATTCTTCGTTCTGGATATGAATCCTTTAATATTAAACTAGTTTTCCATTCTCTCATTCAAATTTATTAACAAAATATTCTTTAGAAATTGTGAAATGTTTTACCAAAGTTCCAAAAGTTTCTTTCTTTTCCTTTTTAGTAGGTACACTTATTCAAATTACAAGAGAAGCAACTTCTTATTTTCATAAATCAAAAATATTTAGACACTTTTAATTTCCAGGTTTCCTAAAAATTCGAAATTCTTTGCACACTTTTAGGAGCTCAACATAAAATACTACAAATAAAAATCAACAACAAAATGGCGACAAGCATAATTATGCCATAGCAAATATTGTTGCACTAAAATGTATGTAATTAACATTATAATGAAGGAAATTTCCTGATCCTAATATACATACATATATGTAGGTATAAATAGTATAACATATAATTGTCATAAAATGTAATCAGAAAGACATTAACATTAACATGAAATGGAATGGAATGGAAATGAGAAAAACAAATTAACATCAAAATGTTGTCATGTTTTTAATGAGCAAAAAAGTATGCTATGAAAAAATTACAATCATAATAATAATAATAAGTATTATATAAAAAATATATTATTAATAATAATAATAATAATTAAAAATTAATTGAAACACATAATTTGACTGATTTTTATTGTAGTTTCAGTTATTCTAAAGGACAACACTCTACAATGTAGATGAAGATGAGATGTGAGAAACATTAGCAGACTATTTGACATTGGGAATCCAGTCCAGTTTTGGTTTTTATGTTAACATATATGTAGGTATACTTACATTAACATATGATATTGTTTCATATATTGTAAATTGTAGAATTAGAGCCGGAGTTCCCCAAGGAAGCGTTCTTGGGCCGTTTCTATATGTGTTGTACACATCCGACATACCAACATACTATCTACTTTTGCAGATATTAAGTAGATCTCTTTGTATGATGCATGCAACTTCAGTTTTGGCAAGCTATCTATCACACGTCGAAGAGTGGTTAACCAACTGGTGCATAAAAGCAAAAGAGCAAACATATTACCTTTACACTCAACAGAAGCACTTGCCCTCCGCTAACTCTAAACAATACTATGATTCCACAAGTAGATAACGTTGTGTACCTCGGAGTCCATCTTGACAGAAGACTTACTTGGCGAAAACACATTGATACCATTGAAACTTTCATTGCCTTATCAATTCAAGATCTCCACTAAATATTGAGTTCTCCTTCTCCTACAGCATCATAAAGCCAATCTGGACCTATGGTTCTCAGCTATGAGGTAATGCAACTGCTTCTAATCTGGACGTTATTCAAAGAGCGCAATCAAAAATATTAAGAACCATAACTGGAACCTGCTGGTTTTTTTTTAAAACTAGCGATTACATAAAGATCTAAGATATAGCAACAGTAAAAAATGAAATAGCCAAATTGAAACTTACTTATGCTGAGAAACTAAACACGCACCGGAATCCATTAGCAAAAGCACTCACTCGACTAAGGTCACAGACACACACGACTTAGAAGAAATGACCTACCAGCCCAACTTCAATTATAAGGGCACTTAGTACATACATTCCCTCCAACTGGTGGAGGTGAAGTAAAAGTTAAGATTCAATTACTTATTGTTAGTCTCTAAAGAAAGAGAAGAACATTGTATTTCTTACCTGTTCCCATGAAATTGCCAAAAGAAAATGTGACCAGAATTTCATTTTCATCATTTATTGAAATATTTGATTATAATACCAGACCGTTATACACATGTATTATACATATGTATATTAAATACTAACGTTATAAAAGCTTTCAAAATTAAGATTAACTTGAGGTAGCACTGGCTTCTATGACCTTCGAATTTAAAATAGTAGGTATTAATATTGAAGCTCACTGGGTAGAAGAAGGCACTTGCAGCGTTGCTAGGCAAACCTGTTCAAATATGAACAGAAAACGAACCGGCCAGTTGCTAGTTGTTCTCGGCATAACCTCAACAAGCAAGACTATAAACGTACCTATTAACAGTCCATTGCGTCATAGGCAAACATGCTGGCAGACTTGGGCTTCCTCACTACGATTTCTGCCGCAGCTGCGGCTCGGAAGAGGAGGAAGAGACTGTGCTTCACCTCATGTGCCAGTGTGCATTCCTCGCCAGAAGAAGATGAAACCCCACCTAAGCGCTGGATTTCTCTCCAGCTTAAACGAACTATCATTCCTATCAATCAGGGACATTGATAGGACATTCACTTCGGAATCCAAATGGGTCTCCGCATTGGACTAAGGGGGTGCCGTGTCAACTCTTTGCTGGTATCACAATGGGCCATACTCTTTTTTTTTTTTTGTACCTAAGTGAGCCTCTCATGCATTCTAGTAAACCTTTGCTGATTGACTTTTTCAGCAGCCTTCGAAAATAAACTTTCGGACAATAGTCCGATAATAGTATTTGAATGCAATTTTATACAGGTTAGGAAACTGAACTCTGAGATCAAAGGGTTGTATATTATTATGATGCAAATTACTTGGAAATAATTCTAACAAAAAGTCGACAACAGTACTCAAAATTTAATTAAACTTGTATTCAGATCTTTTGGCAAGCGCTATACTATGTTGCTACAATAAATCAGTGAAAACCGCATTCAAATCAGTGAAGCCGTTTCTGTGATTAGCGTGCGCAAATAAAAGGAAGTTTACGATTTTATATCTACCTATATAATATATAGATATAAAGAAGATATAGAAGTATCATTGGAACATCATAAGATATGCAAAAACTAATAAAAAAGTCAAGGGGACATGGGTCAAATATGAAAACATCAACATTAGTTATGTCATTAAACTTTAGTATTTTCAATACTAAGTTACAAAGTTTAGTTACGATGCTTTAACTGGGAAAATATGATAATATTAATGGTAGATAGAGATATACTACATATGTAGGTATGTGAATTGAAATTGTTTAATCTTTCAATAATCATACTCAGGTTGAGTATCAACAGAATGGAATGAAAAGGAATGTCTGTTCAATAGTTTGAAAATTGAAAGACCAACATGAGCATAGAAATCGATGACAAACAAACAGTAAGACAGGCAGATAAACTATGTGAAATCAAATGATTTTTTCCTTGTCACATTGAAATTTTCCTATAGTTGTATGTAGCATACTTTATGGGGTCTCTCTGTACGTATCCATAATACTATGGCAAAGGGATTTTTTTCCAATTTTTGGAATTTCTCGGAAATAAATACAAAAGACCAAAAGTAATACAAAACTTTTGAAAGAGTTTTTTTTGTAAGACTCAAACCCACATGCACACACACATACACATGTAAGTATTTGCATATATCATACATAGATACATGCTACCATAAACATGACGCGCCATAACATACTCGTATTATAATGCTGTTGCAGCAAAAAAGTATGATATGCTTTTTTTGTTTTACATTCCAAATTCTTGTTCCTTTTTTTGTGCTCTTGATGTTTGCTGTCTCTTTTTTTTTATGTGAAATGCATACGAATGAAATGCCCAACAAAAACAAGAGGCATGGAAAAATATTTCTATGACAGCACATAAAAGTATGCAACATAAGCAACCAAATGAAATACAATAGAATACAATAAAAGAAAAACAGAGTACTGATGTGTCTCATCAAAGAGGAAACGAACAAACAAAAACATTGGAATTTGTTGTAGCTGTTGTTTTCTTTAAGTATTCAGTAGTAAAAAGCATATGCGCGGAGCTTATTGGGACCAAGCAACCAAGTGGAGAGGACCAAACCTTAAAGTATGCAACGAAATGAAGTAAATGGGTAAGTGAGTAAGTGAAGGAGTGTGTCAAGCGGCCATTAGACACATGCAATACATACAATATTGTTGTGGTAAGTATCTGAATATTAGGTATTATTAAGCCCATGTATGAGGATGCTAAGCTCACTGTGCGTTTCAAGGGCAAAAATAGCACCGACTACAAAATAGAGAGAGGCGTCCTCTCACCACTTATGTTTATATTAGTCCTAGATAACATCTTAAAGCTCCGTCAGGCCTACAATAGATACTAAACCAAGAATTGAGCGATCTAGACATATGTTTGATGACACACACGTTAGCCGATGCCACAGCAAAACTACGTCAACTTGAGATCAATGCACGTGCAGCTGGTCTTAAGATAAACTATGGAAAAACCAAGTTAATGCGCATGCAGACAAACAACACCTTCGCCTCTAGAAATCCACACATATAACAGTAGCATTCAGATAGCTGATGTGGATGAATTTTGCTACCTCGGTAGTCAAATCACGAAGGATGGTGGTGCAGTGGCATATCATAAACTCTATAAAGTGTGGCGCTCCCGTACACTGTCGCTAAAAACAAAACTCAGAATTTTCAACATCAGCATAAAATCTGTATTATTATATGGTTCTGAGACATGGCTAGTATCCGAAGAACACATATGCCGAGCACTCCAAACCTTCGCTAACAAATGTTTACGGATTATATGCCCTGATTTTCTGGCCCAGAACGCTCTCAAATGAACAACTGCTGCTGCTAACCAACAGTCATCCAGTTAACGTCGAAATAAAAGAGCGGAAATGGAGCAAAGTTGGGCAACCGAAGTAGAGGTCGTCCTCGTCAAACATGGATACGCACCGTCCACAATGAGAGCAGAGCCATAGCAACTTGGAATGAGCTAAGATACTTAGCAACTGATAGAAACCGTTGGATAGCTTTTGGTTCCGCCCTATGCTCCGATTAGGAGCGATACGATCTTGTATTCGTACATTATATCAAGGAATTAAAAAAAAAAAATAAAGTATCTGAATACTAAAGAGTGGATCCTTAATCTATATTAATCAATCAATCTCATCTACTAACTAACATTTTACCACTATTGAGCAATAACAGTTGTACATACATATGTATCTATGTGCCGCTGGATGAGTGACTAACTATATACTTAAGTAAGGGTGACTACGGAAATAAACAAACAAGGGATGTAGTACTACTTGAATAAAATAATATTGTATTATTTTTTTCTAAACAGGAAACATGTTATTCTGGATGTGAATGACGATGACGTCGGCAACAAAAAACTACTAGAGACCAAGCGAGTGGAAGTTTGGAATTTGGGACTGGTAGGTTTATGGTGACTGTTACTATTATTATTCTTGTTGTTGTTGCAAAATAGTTTCATTGCCCTTTTTGGCATGCAACAGAAAATATTATTTATGATTTTTGATCATGTTTTCTTCACATTTGTTTCATTTTTCTTTCTTTTTCTGGTCACAATTAATTTTTTCTTTTGGCTTTTGGGTTTCTTTAGAATGCATAATATTTATTTAACATTATATTCTTGAGGACTTTTATAAATATTATGTAGATCTCTCGTTAAGCATTTTTCCCCTGTTCCTGTTTTTCTCTTCATGTCTTCTCTTCATTAATATAATCATAATAAACTTAAATATCCTTCCATTCTTATGAACCCGGTTTGCTTATCATACATGTATTTGTGTGAGCATGTCAGTATATATAGATACTAGACTCTCTCTCTCTCTCTCCTTCCCTTTCATCATTTTTATTGGTTTTTTTTTTCTTTGCCTTCTTCTAGTCGTATGTCACCAAATTGCTTTTTAGTTTCCTTTTTTTCTTTCTTCATTTTTATTAATTTTTCTTGTTGTGCCATGAATGACTCAGCATGACTCATGTATGAGTACAATAAAAGGCTTTTCACGTTATGTCTTTATATTTTTTATACCTACATATACTTGTACATGTTTTGCTCTCTCTCTCCCTCCTTAACAATCATCCAATTTCCCTTCTCCGGTTTGTTGACTCCTTGCCTCCTTGTTATCATGTCAATTTGTCTGCCTTTGGCTTGGCATACTACATTTTTTGTTTTTGCCTAAAACTATGCTATGCTTTATGTAGTCTTATCCTTTATCCTTCTAACACTATTCAAATCTATTGACAGCTATTTGTAAGGACATGTGTATGGGGGCTTAACTATAACAATATGAATGTATGTATGTATGTAAGTATTATTATTATCAATATGAAAACGAAAGAAAAGATAGATTTAGAGAACGACAGCCAGCAAATAATATAGAAATAATCAAAAAGTGTCAAAGGACACACAAGTAGAAGAATAAATAAAATAAAATAAAATGGATTTTTGTGTCAAGCGATGTCTTTATTATTGTACAATGAGAACTATTGTTATTATGTTACGTATAAAGACATAATATGTTAATAAAAACTTTATGTGTCTGCAAGGAAATTAAGAAATGAAAAATTTAAATATCTTAATAATTTTATACACACTTTCTCAGTTATTTGCATGTGACCAACTCTGTGAGTTTCAATATCTCACCCATCTTCTTCTAATACTTTACATATTGCACCCTCACAACTTTTGGTAACAATATTGCATGTACTCGTATCAAGTGTTTCCGTTTTCCAGATAAAGTGGTTTTAGAACTGATTAATCAATCCTGAAGAATGATTATCTTAACTGGCAAGTTACAGTGAATGTGCATGTAGTGGCAGCGGAGATGGCAGAGTTCTGACAAAGGCAGGTGGACCCATCGGCTCATTAATAATATCGAAGAATGGGTCGGAAGAAAGTTCTGCGCAGCTGTTGAGCGGTCACGGATGCTTTAAGGAGTACCTACATAAGCGAGGATATGATGATGATCCCTACTGCCCGGATTGTAGAGGCGTAAACGAAAATGCAGAACAAGTTTTTCTGCATTGCCCGAGATTTGTTGTTGCCAGCAGCGTTTGGATAGGAATCGACTGTGGCAAATTGTGTTCACCACATGTACCAATCGCTGCGGTACTGGGATGCGGTAAGTCAGGCGGCAGCTCAAATCATGACAGAGCTGCGCTGAATTGAACGGTTGCGACGAAAATTGAAGTAATAGGTCTTTAGTTTGATATCGACAAGAAGTTGTAACGTAAATTTCTCACTGATTTACATGGAGTAGAAGCAGACTTTGAGCAGAAATGCTCCCTTGACTTAGCGGTAGTGACAGGGGGACTGTACGTCTTGGGGCCATGGGATTTAGTGGGTGAGTGAAGTCCCACACTTCGAATCTATCTATCTATCTATCTATTTTTCCATCTATCTATCTACTAGTAAGTACTTTCATTAAAATTTTGATGCTTTTATTCTTTGCAGAGAATAATTTACTTCTTTTACTTTAATTTAATTGCGCATTTCTTATATCCATTCCCATACACACACACACACAACACATAATAACACTTAGATACAAAACACATGAACATAGTAGGAGTGTCTACAACAGAGAGACACGCATTTTAAATTGAAGCGCAACTAATTCCCACTAATTGGATACGCCACTGCGCGCCTCTAAGTGTGCAATAGAAACACGACACATTAACATGTTTTTCTCTCCTTTTTTGGTATTTTTCAGAACAAATAAAAAACACAAAAAGAAAATGGTAAATGGAAAATGGAAACCAAATACAGAAAACCAACAGAAGACAGAAGACAATGAAATGAGAGAAATTAAAAATAAAATAAAATAAAATGAAGAAATAAATTCAAATAAATTACTTTGGCTTAAATATACATATATCTGTGTCTATACATACATACATATGTGTGTGTGTGTGTATATGCGTATGTGTAACGGTAACTATGCATATGGCCACCGTCAAGGTAAACGCGCAATACGAACCGAACAACACAAACACTTTGCGTTTTGCGTCTTTCTAAGAAATCCCCATATCCATCCATTTCCATACTCATTCCCACTCGAATTCCTAAAACTTTCCATTAAACAAACAACAGACCCTAAAAAGCCTACCCAAAATCCACTCATCAAACCACTTACTCATACTTAGTTCTTTACCTTTTTATTTTTTCTTTTTTTTTTTTTTTTTCTTTTGAACCATAAAGATATATAAATTTGTATGTAGATACAAATAACAAGAAAGTTTATATAGAGTACAATATACTCGTACATGCGTGTATGTATATATGATATTCTATGGTTTGTTCTCCTTGTCGAGAAAAGAAAATAAAGAGAGACTAAATGAAACTCAATCTAAATGTCATAAATTTCTTGTCTTCTTCAATGAGTTAACGAGTAGAAAATGTCATTGATGACAAAGATGATGATGATGATGATGATGATGATGATGGCAACGAAGACGAGAACAGGGACAAAAAAGAAAAAACTTGGGGTGAAAAATATAGATAAAAATCATTGCTTGATTTTTTTTTAATACTAGAAACAAATAGAGATGTGCTTTGCTTTGCTTTACTTTACTTTACTTTTTTGTAAAAGATACTTAGACATACTACATCCATCCATCCATCCCTCCCTCCCCTTGCTGGATTGCCACCTTGTCATGGTAAGGATGCTCAGTAAGTACATGGTAGGTACTAGTAAGTATAAGGACCATGAAAGCGATACCAGTGATAGCCTTGGCTAGCGAACAATGCAGCTAAGAGCTTTGGATTGCAGGCTTCTGGACTACTTTCCATTCCACAGATTTTCCTGCTTTGACTATGTTCAAATTGATGAAAATTAAAAAATTGCCATAACAACCTACAAACACTTCAACCGGACACTTTTATCATTTTTCATTTTTTTTCCAATCAATCAATCAATTAATCACTCACCCACTCACTCACTAACTAACTGATTCACACTTGATAACTTTCTTTCCTTTATTTTCAATCATTTTTATTCTACGTTTTTTTTACCCATTTTCTTTTCCAATTACTCAGCCTCAGTTTAATTGCTTTATTGACTCTCGTTATACGAGAACTAAGTCAAATTTAACGAGGAAATCGAAATACTTGGTACTCGTAATAGGTACTAAATCCCCAACGAATAAGCGAATAAAAGCATAACAAAAAATCTAACTGGTCATAAAACTTGTAGTAAGTGAATGTGTGTGAATAAATGAAGGAATGTGGAATTGTAGTATGCGTGGATGAGTGGATGATTGAGTCAGTGAGTGGGTAAACAAACTACATAAATAAAAAAGGGAAAAAAATCAAAACTAAGCTGGACAGGGGTACTTAGACTTAAACTCATGGGCTGTCTCTTGAATAACATTCCAAATTTTTTAAATTCCTCTTATGCTTTCTTTTAGATTTGATTCACCTTGTGCAAATTGGCTTGGTATTTACTACATACATACACAAGGTTCAACTTTAGAGGATTTTACCATTAAAAAGCCTTGTCAATTTTTTCATTTATTCAACTATATATGTTTGTGTATAACAGTTACAAACAAAGTTCCCAAGTACCATTAGACCATTAAGCCTTGATGTACTTTAGAGATCAATAAATTAAGAATTGGTTGTTGTGCATCAGTCAGTTTAATTGGATCGAAATTAAGACAGAGAGATGAGAAAAAAGTAAAATAAAATCATTGTGACCCAACGATTCGTGAAATCCAGAAAATCTCCACTCAACACCGCAAGAAAATTACAATTTTCTGGGCTCCTTGTCATCAAGGAATAAATGGAAACGAATGCGCTGATATGATATGGCTGCACAGCATATTAGCAACGCCCCGTCTCACTACTTTACTCCGACCAACGCAAAGAATATAATGAACATCGTCGTCACATGTCACCTTCGATCGAAAAAGCTATCTGAATGGCATCTGTATTCTATCCATCAATACGTCGTGTTCAAAAATTACCCTACCCGCCAACTTAACGAGACGGGTATGTGGTACTTTTATTCGCCTGCGCATTGAACACTCGTAGGACACCCACAAACATCTTCTCAATGGAACAACCCGTCCACCATGCCCTTTCTGTGGACGCCTAACAGAACTTGGGGAGCATTAGGGTCTCCCTTTTTGGTTCTCAAATTCCTTCCCAATTATTCAAATTTTAAAATTTTTTTAAAGTTTTCAAATATTAATATTTAGGACATAGATATAATTCAATCACAAGTCGAAGGCCCCCGTAGCTAGTGCTCGTTAAACTTTATATTAAGTCACGTATTAAATGTTAGGTTTAATTTGTTAAATAAATAAATAATAATAATAAATTCTCTCTCTCTCTCTCTCTCTTCTTAAAGTTAAATTCTTTTTGTTTTCATACATGTGCCTGTTTATTTGCAACATTGTGCACGCTAATCTCAAAAACGGCTCAACTGATTTAAATGTGGGTTTCACTGATGATTCAATAGAAGCAAGCTTTAAGTAACATTTAGTTCAGTTCAGTTCAGTTCAGTTCAAGGAAAATACGTTTTGTTTTTGGGTTAAGATTTTTGCAAAAAACAAGCACTAAGATTTTCGTACGTTTTTTTCTTTGTTTATTTGTTTGCTGCTTCTGCAAAATTTGTATGTTGTTTACTCTCATTTACTAATAACTGAATATACACAAGAGTATTGCGCTCAACTTTTGCCAAAAGATAAAAGGCGATCTACATAGAAGGCAGGTCAACGTCAGCCCAGGTCAACTAGTCATAAATTATAATACCGATTACGATTTGTGTGCTCCTTTAGGTTTGATCTTTAAGAACCTCTGTATTCGAAAATTTGTTATGCCAACAAATGAATTGAATGAGTAGTTGAATAAAATTAAACAAAATCAATTCAATTGAAGAGTAAATTTAATACGAGTACCTACTATATATGTTACTACATAAATCTATTGTCACTTGTTACTTTTTTTTTTTTTTTTTTTTGTTATTCTTTGCTTTTTTATTCTATTTTAGTATTCTACTATTCTCGTTTTCTATTTACTATATATTTTTTGTATTCTTTTTGCTTTTTGTGAATTCATTTCATTTGTTTGCTATTTTATTCTATTTTTTTACTATTATTTTTCTTTTCATTTCATTTCCTTTCATTTATTTTTCATTTGTTTTCATTTCATTCATTTATCTCGATTACTTACCTACTACTCGTACAAAAAGATCTTTCCATTATATTCTACTTTCAATGGATTTTTCAATTTAACTTTGATTTTATCATTTATCGATTAGAATATTTTTGTTTGCTTTTTATCTGTTTTTGCCTTTATTCAATTTCAAATCATTTAACCAGAGGAAATTAATCGATTCTTTTTTTTTTCTTTTTTACACTTCACAGTCGATATGAATAAATGAAAAAATAAATGATTGAATGATTGAATGATTGATTGAATGAATGAATGCATAAATGAATTAATCAACTGTATATCACTTTAATTGAATGTTTGCTAGAACTAGAACCATCATCAGTCCAGTCTGGATATCAATTTCTGGACAAACAACTATTCCCTTAAGCATTTGATGTAAAGCGAACCGCAAACCAAACCGAAAACTTCGAAAAAATAAAAGAAAAGTCTCAAAGGTATGACACCAATTTGTATTAATTTATAAACAATTTTGGGGTCCTTCAAAAGTAGGTACTGATATTTTCAAAATTGTTTTAATTATTTGAATTTAGATGTTCCGAAATTTTGTTTCGCCTGTCACATCATCATCAAACTGAACACTATGTATGCACGGACGGCATGGAAACTCCTAGAATAGTTGCTGAAATCTAGCATCTCTCTGCGGCCAGAAACTGTGGATTCTGAAGAAAGATAATTTGATAAACGCAACAAGACAAGCAAGCGGTCAGAGCGCAATACATACGGTGGGCTGCTGCAACGAAAGGCACATGGACAGCTCAACTTATACCAGATGTTAATCCGCCATGGATAAGAAGACAGTGGGAAGATGTCAAATTTTACATCACACAACAGCTAAGGGGGCAAGGCTACTTCCAAAAATATCTCACAATATAAGGAAAGCGGCAAATGCTAATTGCATTTATGGGAAAGCAAATCAAATCACAAGTTTCTCTAAAAGTTTCTTTAAATGTGACAAATGGCAACAAGAGCGTAAGGTGCTGGGAAACAGTGTGGGACCCACACAACACAGTAAATATACAATAGTAGACAAGATGCACAACTGAGTACAAGTAGCTCACTACATACATTGCAAAGTTACTAAAATGCAAGAATCGGACCTGGACATGGGTAGGTACTACAGTTAACATATGAACACAGAATACCTACCACCTTAAAGTAATGCGAAAGCTGTTCCAGGGTGGACACTTTTTCTATGGGGGAGATGTTTTTTTAGTGGCACACCACATACCAGGGGTGTGACAGCACCCTTGACAATGCGAAGGCATCTTTGACCCTTCACTTGCCAAAAAGAAAAAAATCTGTTTTGCCACCATAAGTCGATAATATTATAAAATTGTTAAGGCTTCGACTAGTTCATACCAAACTATTGTAAGTATCGGTATGCAGAAGACTTGTGTTTCGCATCACCACTGGACCCTTTTTTGTATGTGCATCAATTCTCAATCATCATTTGGTAGTTTATGCATCTCAAACGCAGATACTTAAATACTTAAACTGCTTTTGCATCTTTTGTAATTTGTAATTTTTTTCATAAACATCTTTTTGATGTGAAGAAGGCCTTTGTTGCTATTGCTCATAAATTCATTTAAATCGAAATCGTCCCAGGAGACAATATGGAACTCAGATGCAGAATAGAATTAGACATGATAGAATTACCTCTTTGCTTCACATATACCATACCATATTGCTATATCTTATAACAACTGCAGATTGTGCACCAATTAGTTATATATTTTTTTTTAATTAATTAAATTGGAAATGCTTTTTATGTGAATATTTTTATTTTTAAACTTTTTCTCCCCCCTCTCTCTCTCTTTCTTTCTCTTTCTCTCTGCCTCCTTGTGTTTCTCTGCTGACTCTTCCATCTATGGTAAGACATATTTTTTAATTCAATAATAAATTTTTACATAAAGTAGTAGAAAACTTCTAACTGAAAAGTTGAAAAACTTTCTTCTTATTGAACTTAATTTAAAGTACTTAACTCAAGATACTTTCTGAATATAGGTACATACATTCTCATTCTTCCTTCATTCATGCCATTCTCTTCCCTACACCAAACTACCATACATACTATTCAATTTCTCTTTTCTCCATTTTTATTCATTCTAACACTTTTCAGTTACTCATCATCATAATAAACTAAGTAGAAACTAATTTTATTTTGAACTTTACTTTGGCACACATACTCGTACTTATTACAATATAAAGAGTACGTACGTACATAAGGAAAGTTTGTAAGAAAATCTTTAGACACTTATGAAAATGAATGAAAAACAATCAAGAAAAAAATAGAAAATAAACGGAAAGAAAAGAAAAGAAAAGAAAGATAGTTTTTCCTTATTTCGATATGATTTTCAATAATTGAAAATTAATAGCAAAAAGCAAGTTAATTGACTCACAATACACAATAAATTCAAGACTCAATTCAAAACAAGGAATGACAGAAGAAAATAAAGGCCTACGAAATATGTCTTAGAAATATGTTAGCAAGTAGATCAAGACAAAGTTATACCTAGATAGATAAGATATGCTTATTGCAAAAGGAGATACACACAGCACAAGCAAATTTTTCAGAGAGCATATCTTTATGACTGGAAACATTGCTTGGGGTAATGCTGGTCCTAAATACTTTTTTACTATCCCCATTTGAAGAATATAATTTAAGATCACACAGTTCACAACTGGTGATAACTGGTGCTTGAGGCAGTGCATTGCACAGATTTCGGCATATGCTGAAGTCCATTTAGTATGACATTTGTAGTGGTAGCAAAGACTTTAAGTGAGGTCGCATCCAAAGTAGAGAGGACTGTTGCAGCGTCAAGGTGATTCACCTTAGTCTGGCGGAACATAAGACCGAGCTGGTTCTTATGAGCTTCAGGGAAAAGGTGATAGCACTCTCAGTGAGAGTTGAATCGAGGCCTTGCATCAAATATCTGGGTGTACTCTTGGACCACCGACTATGCTTTAAGTTTCACTTGAACGATGTAGCCAAAACAGCAGCTGACATCACCCAAAAACTGACTAGGATTCTCCCAAACCTAGCGGGACCCAGACAACAAGCTCGGGTTCTATTAGGTATCCATACTGCTGTCATGGAGGATCCAGAACATCTTGTTCATGAGTGCCCCCGTTTCGAAGTGGAGCGACAAAGAATGTATGGTCGGCTCGGATCTCCTTGCAGCTCCTAGCATCGGTTGACGATTGGGCATTCTTCTCTGCAGAAGTTGCCAACATCATGAGTGGCGCTCGTATGTACGACAAACAATGGCGTCTGCTTAAGGTAGCTTATTATCCCACCCCACGAAAGAATGCTTTGGCGGTGCCGTAGGGATTAATGGGTTCTGAGGCGATAGCGGATTTTTTAGTCGGTAGGTTAATGAGTGGCACGGTTTATGAGTATCTTTGGAAGATTTTTACTTCCTTGCTCGCATAACAAAAAAAAAAATTAGTATGACATGGAGAATCCAAAAGATTACCAAACCAATAAGTACCATCGTTTCAAAGAAAACCGAAGAATGTAAGAATGTGTGCCTTAGTTCGAGTCAAAAATCACTTTCATTAAAGAAACCACTACGATTGATTGGTCACAAGTTTAACTAGGGATCGATGCTACTCCCAATAAAGGAATGCTTTCAAATTCTATGAGTCAATTTTTGGGAAGTTAGAAAAATATCAAATAATGGGCTATCTACTACTATATAGATGATGATGTGATAGAATGACATGAACTGCCTGCAATAGTTTTCTGTCCTATTGGAAAGTTTTTCTTTTCTGCACCATAAAACCATCCATTCTCAATCTCTAATTCTCCCTTTCTTTAATTTTTTTTTCACTCTCTCTCTCACTCTTTCTTTCCCTTTCTCTACCTCTTATTTATTTTTCCTATTCATGTTATTACTGTTCTTTTTCATTCACTCTGTCATACTTACTATTCATAGGTACCTACTATTGTGAATCTGTTCCACTGTTATTCTTTTCTAACTGTCATTCTTTCTCTTTCTTTCTATCTATCTATCTCTCTCTCTCTCTCTCTATGTTTGTTATTTGGTTATTTGTCTCTATCTCTCTCTGTCTTGGTCTTTATCTATTTTTGAGTTGTTTGTTTAAAAGCTTTTCCTGCAGTTTCCTGTTTCAATTTATTTTACGTTAGTCGACATTAAAAACTTATACGCCAAAATATGCAAAATCCATACACACATAAGGATGTACACACACACACACACACACACACACATGTGTGTGTATATATGTATGTATGTTTCATATGCAAATATAGCGCAATTTGCAATAAAAGCAATTCCGGCATAAAGCCGCCGCCATTGCCTTATAGTGCAATTCAATGTAAATGTGCCACCAAGAGTTGATGCAAGGACTCATCTTGTCCTTACATACATACGTGTATATTTATACGCATATATGTAGGTATGTGTATGGTGTATGTATGTTGTATGTTGATTTCATCGAGTATGACGCAAAGCAGCTTTTATGACCAAACATTTAACTTAGTTAGTCAAGCTTTATGCATCCTCATCAACCACATCATCACATTCATCGTGATCATCATTATCATCATTACAGTCACCATCAGCATTGCCATTAGCAACCACAAAAAAAAAAAAGGAATTAAACAGAATTGGAAGTAGAAGAAGTTTACCATCAACATTATCGGTAAAATAATAACAACAGCAACATCATCATACTTGTTATGTGGTAGTCTCTCATATTCATGTGTCCAGTTCACTGGACAAGTAAAGTATTTGTGTTGAACTTATTTTTTGTTCGGTCCTGGTCGTGTTACTGGGTCCTGGTCTTTGTTCACATACATTCAATTTGGTTTAGTTTGGCATTTCATTTCATTGCGTTGCGTGGCATGGCATGGCGTGGCGTTGTTTTGCCTTAGGTTGACTGACTTCCTGCTGTTGATGATGTTGATGTTCATGTTGATGATATTGAATGCTCCCGAATGCTTGTGACTGCTAACAAAATGTTGCCTGTTGGCTGATGGTTCTTACTGGTCTTTTGTTTGCCTGTTAGCAGTTGTTGAACATGATACTGATGATGATGATGATGATGCTGATGCTGTTAGTGTTGCTGTTGCCAATGATGATAATGATGATGATGGCCTAAAAGCCTGCCATGTAGAGTCACTTAATTAGTTTTTACAGTTAATTGAATTGCAATGCTTCGTCATGGACGCATGCTGCTGATGCTACTGACCATAAACCGCCTACCCAAAATCTCACATTTCATTCAAGTATGCTCCTTTACCTCCATTTACCTGCTCAACTAACAAGCAACACCGAACAACCAACACACAAAAGCCCAAACCGAAAATCCCACTCAAAACTCTCAAAGCTCCAGTACATTCGACTATGACTCAGCATAATAGCACTTTTAGTTTTGGGGATTTTCATCTGTTGTTCCTTTTTTATGTACTATTTCATTTTAATTTTCTCACTTTTCATCCTGTTACTCTATTATTTTCTATTTTTATTTTCTATTTTTATTTTCTATTTTTATTTTTAATGACTTAATGACTGTGAAACAAATTTCCCCCAAAAATGATTTCTAATAACACAGATACATTTACATACATACACTACATACGTACCTACATATGTACGTGTATATGTATATATATCTAAATATATATATTTTTTATCTATACAAACTGAATCTGAAAATGAACTGAATACTATATTGTAGTATGTTCGTTCAGTGTCTGATGTAATGACCGCATTATTTTGAGCTCAACTTTAAGGCTTCGTTGTTGTTGGAGTTGTTGTTCATCAAACTGAAGTTTGAAGCTCTAACCATAACTACTTTAATTATATTGTATAATAGAGATTATTTAGTCAAAATTGTAACTTCCCTAACTTCACCCTCACATTGTTATCGTATCAATCTACAATTTGCCAATTTTAGGCGTTATTAAATTCTACAGTTTTTGAAAATTCTATTTTAGTTTTATTATTATAAATTTCATTTAATTACAATATTTTGTATTGTCAGTTCATAAATTAATTTCTGTATGATTCAACATTTTTGTTACACAGAATTTTACATTTTTTAAATATAGTAGAGTATGAAATTTTGATGGTGTTGATGATGATTGCTAGTCCTCGCATAAATTTAACTAAACAAAGCTATTGGAAACATATTTATCATATAGTCCTGTAAAATCTATTACACAATTTTAATTACTTATTTTAAGAAAAGAGACAATTTACATATATTATATAATGAATATTTTAAGTGAGATGAAGTATCTACTACAGTGATTTTTTTCTATTTTAACTGGGTCCATTCAAAACCATGATAAGTCATCAAATTATCACTAAAGCACTGTCGCAATCCCAAAATGTTAGCACTTGCCAAGAAAGACTTCGACACCATGCTTAAATTCGGTATTCACCAACCAAGCAGTAGCAATTGGGCGCATGTCCGTACCAAAAAACACGGCACCTACCATGACCATTGTTATCCGATACTACACATACAAGATTTTGCAACAACACTAAGAGGAAAAAGGATCTTTTCAGTATTGGATCTCGAACGAGCTTACAACCAGATACCTATCGACACCGAAGGCTGTCAAAAAAACAGTGCTTATCACCCCTTGTGTCGAATTCAACACCTTCGGACTTCGTAACGCAGCTCAAACATTTCAAAGATTCATGAACCAGGTATTTCACGATTTTGCTTTGTTGTTTGCATGACATCCGAGAACCTCAAATAACACAAAAGGCATCTCCGTATGGTTTTATATTTTTATTCTAATATTATCGCAAAAATAGCATAAAATATTGCTGTGGCTATTTAGAATGGTCACGTGGGCCGATTATATCGCAGTGTACATTTATCTAGGTGGCAACCTTCCATTTAGAAGGTCATTAGAATGAAGCCTCTTTAAACGACGTCGCCTGATCCCATGGGTTAATGCCACCGCAAGGCTGTTTGGGTGGTTTTGTAGCATCTTTTGTGGTTTTAAAACGCCTAAGGCTATACGGCATCAAAATCAACAAGGCCAAAAGCAACAGTCCTTTCAAGTTGACTATTATATATCTACGTATTATACTTTTGTCTGATATTTCTAACTAAGAAATTTGAATAAGCATCATCTTAGCTTAGACAGAAATCAAGAATCAACCCATTGTTCATAACTTTCTATAATTCCAAGGGTATTTATTGTTCATAAGGAATTAATTGCAGAAGATGAAACTATCAATGCAGAATACTATTTACAAGATTTACATCGTTTTGTGGTTGAGTGTTTGTTTGTTTGTTTTAGACTCGAATATCCCAAAGGAAAACAACTGCTTTCACAAGACTAAAAAACTTAACGAATTTATGAAATCAGCACTTATGTACCTACATATGTCTATACTTTGGCAGAACTTGTCGATCGCTACGTTTTGATTTGTTATAACAATAAATTTTAGAATCAGTAAACACTTTTGTAATTTTCAGACATAACAAGAATATATACAACTAGAAACCCGCGCTGCTTTTCACGGGTGCATTTTACAATTTTATTTAAAAAATTTACAAAATACCACTTTGATCGTATTGATGGCAAGAAATTGTAATGTCTTTGTACACACTTTCTCTCTTGCTATGCTCTCATTGAATATCATCATCGTAATACCGACAGAAAAGAGCGAATAGCGTAATGCTCTTCTTGTGCGCTCACTCAGTTATCAATAAATGATAGGAATAAATACAATAATTACAACAACACACAAAATTCAAGAAAAAACATAAGCAATCTTTTGTGAGTGGTTTTGCAAAAACTTATATGATGTATGTTGACTGAAAATGAATAAAATATTTTCATTGTTGAATCAATTCTTTATGTACCTATGTATATGAAAACCTTCCTACGAAAATTTTTTAAATGACATTGAAAATCGTATAAAAATCTGTTGCGGGGTTTAGAAGTAATCAGTACACAAACTTCTTGAAATTTCAACTTTTATTTATACCTACTATGTATGATGATGACGATCATGATTATGATATGATGTATGCAATGATAATCATTCGATCAGTTGGTTTTGTGAAGTTAATTTCTTTATTAGAGCTAAGCTTTTTTATACATGTTGTGGGGTAGTAAAATTTTGAAAATCGTAACACTAAAATCATCAGATCTCACGTTTGTTTGTTTTGAGATCACCCAAATGAAGCAATGTGTAACTATTCGGATAGGTTGGGGATACCGAGAGAGAGAGTATATCGTAACATTTCTGTTTTTAACATTCTGTGTGTTCCTCGAAAATATATTAAAAAATAGTCTTAGTCAAATGCTTCATCATTTGGTTCGTGTCCTGTTAAGTATCGACTCGCAGTGCATGCATCAAAGGTTCAACCCAAGTTCAGGGTCAGTCTTTTATTATTTCTCAAAAATTATTTTGTGTCGTTACCAGCGTTTTACTGGATAAAAGAAGTCGAACAAACGTAATCGAGAGTACAGCGCAAGATATATCGAGGCCTATTGAAATCAGAAAAAGAAAGAAAAGATCTGGAAATGAAGTAAAAATTTTAAGCACCTAGTAGCATCTTGATAAGAAATAAAGTTCAATTCGACAGTTTGTTATTTAAGCAAGGATCCTAAAACTCTATCACAAAAACAGGACAGATTATTTTGTAAATTTTATCTTATAAATTTATTTTTATAAATTAGATGAGTTTTATTGCCTCATCTATCAGGTCATAATACTCTTTATCTGCGGTACTACTTACAAAATTTGCAGTAACATTATTGTTGTCTTTTGGATCAAAGGACAGATCCGGACCGGAAAAAAGACTAAAATAGCATCACTGGTCTGCATCAATCGTGTAACAAGTGTTCAAAGTCCAGAAAGGGTTTAGATGCACTAATGTTCCTCAAACTTCTTTATTCCCAATTATGTTGACCCAACGAAAGATGTTAGCTGTACACTCATGTGTTGTCCCATAAACCATCTAATCTTTTTTTGTCTATATCTAAAGATTTGTAAAAAACAATACAATATTTCATCATAAACTTGACAACCAAAAGATTTAATTCATTTCATTGCATTATGGTACCTACATTTAATCAATTATTCTTTTCTTCTCTCATAAGTAGGTACTACCATATTCTTCATTTCAATTTTGTAAGTTGATACTAGTTCGCATGCTTATAGTACCTACGAGTATTCTACAATATTTGTTGGTTCCATTTGCCTCAAGTTGGCCTTTGAAAGTCTTTTTAATTAAATTCACCTGGATTCATTGAACAAAAACAAAAGAAAACATTATAGTATAGAGAATACCTTGCATAATTCACAGCAGCTGACACTGCAGATATTTTTCTACGAGTTCATACATATACAAGAGTATACCCATAGTAAAGTATAGTACAATAGTACGAGTATAAGGAACCATGAGTGGCATATTCAATTAAACTTCTTAAGAAAGTTGACGCCTTTCCAACACTTTTATTCATCTCACTTAAGCTTCAAGTAATTACACTTCATCATATTGATTTTTTTGCTTTTTCCTATCTTTTTAACTAACTTTAACCTTATCCTTATCCTTCGAACTTGGCTTCAAAGAGCATCTAGTATCCTTAGGTTTTGCTTTTGCTTTTTCTTTTGTCGTTTTCTTGTTTCTTCCTGTTAGTTTCGTGTTATTTTTTTTTTTATTTATTTTTGTTTTTCTTTCTTTTTCTCTAATATTTTTACACTTAATTAAGGCGTCTGGGAGTTCTGATCCTTTGTCATTATCATGCTACTATGGATTGCATTATGATGTCATGTCATGGCATCATCTTCTTCTACTACTTCACTTCGATTTCATAATTTCAATGGCATAAGTTTTGCATTTTGCATTTGCTTTTAATTGAAAGGATAAAATAAATAACCAGAATGAAAGAAAGAAACATAGAGAAACTATGCGTAAATGGTGAAAATTCAAGATCCACCAGTTCGTTCTTCTTTAGGATTTAGTGCAGCTGCAGATGACTTCCTTTGACCCTCGTATATGTTATTCTTTATCTATTTTTGCAGTCATTTATTCATTCTGGAATTCATTCATTTGGTATTTTTTCTTCCTTTTATGTTTTTTGGTATTTTCGTACTTTTTCATATCCTGTGAACTGTGAGTGGGTGTTTTTTTATTCTATCTTTTTTTCAGTTCATTTTATATTATTTCTTGGTTGTTTTCTTATTTTTTCAAGTTCTTTTTCTGTTTTCTACTACATGATGAACAGAACGCAACAAAATAGGGATAACATTAGATTGGATAGGATAGAATATAATAGATAAGAGATAGATTGAATAGATTGAATATTGCTTAAGATTGGATAAATAGGATAGACAGGAGGAGGAAAGGATAGACAGTTTGCTAGCCACAGAGGCAAGTACACCCTGATGCTTGAACATCCATTATGATGCCTGAAAGAAATGGTGGTTGGCGGTAGCTTACCTTTTTATAGTTCCCTACCCAAAAAGTACCAAAGCATTCCAATTACTAAAGCTACGCTGTCCATCCGTCCGTCCATCCGTCCGTCAGTGAGCTATATCTCATGATCCGTAAAAGGTAGACATTTAAAATTTGCACAGAGTGTGTTTCTACTGCTGCTATAACAACAAATAATTAAATTTTCCGGAAAAGTGGCGAATTCCCATCATTTTTTCACAGTGAATTACTGTCACCTTGCTTTCTGTTGTCTACGACATTTTGTGTGTGGCTGAGAATGCAGTGTGATTGTGTGGCAAAGCAGTTCTCATATTGAAATGGTTTGAATTTGTAAATTTTGTCTAATTTTTTTGTAGTATGCTTTTAGGTGTTGTTATTTTAAAATTAAAGAGGTACAAGCTTTAAGTCCCAACGAATTTGCCTACGTATTGTGTTAAATCTTATGCGATGATACGGAACCTTTTGTGTGCAGGTCCGACGCACAGTTGACCTGTTTTTTTTTTTTTTGGTAAGCGTCAAGTTTATCAGGCCTCCCAGGGTTTCCCAAGAATAAGTATTCGAATTTCACGGAAATTGCTTAGGAAATGTTGGATGAATCTGTGTTTCTAAGTAACATAGATCAAAATAAAGTGAGATAGTGACAATGATACCAGCTTATTTGTTTCACACATTTGCACTTTCTTTCTTTTTATTGTATTATACAATATTTGTAATTTATGCAGAGAAAGTCGTTCCAGCCAACTACAAGTTCGTTTGTTTCATTCGTTCATTCATTCATTCATTCACTTCAGCATTCTAAGCTGTTACCTCCTCTTGGTTTCCATAGTTTTAAATCGCATCACTGTAATTCATTGATTTCCACTAGAGATAATGAAAAACAGACCGAGCACCAAAACGTTTGAAGTCTCCAATAACCAACACCAAGGGAAAAATGAATAAAAAGCATTCGTAAAGGAGGAGAAATAGTATTGCAGAAGACAAGTATGGTTAGGAAGGACGGGAATGCAGGAAGAAACCATGAAAGCATGAAAGCAAAGATGTGATGAACAAACGGCGAACGAACGAAAGAACACATTGCAATTTGAATGAACGTAGAGCGGATTTAATGAACTACTACTTTATAGACTTAAAATACACACAGCATTCGCACTGACAAAACGAAGTTAGCTCAAAAAATAAGAGCATTTGTATGCATATCGTAGTAGTATGTAAGTAGTATGCACCGCCCTTTGGCATTAAACACTCTCTCTCTCATCATCAACATCATCATCATCATCATCACTATTCTAAGGATCTCTAAAAAGGACACAAAATGAAATGAGAAATATTCCATTGTAGATACTCGTAGTACTATAGAGGAGTGTAAATGCATAGACAAACTACTTGGTAGAATGATAGTATACTATATAACAAAATAGAATGGAATACATATATACCTACAATGTATACCTACACATAATTGTGTGAGTGTGAGTATGAGTAAGAGTGTGTGAGTGTGAGTGTCTTACGTATCTCATTGCGTTGCGTAAAATAGACAGATTAAAACTGGCAAACGTTTGGCATTCGTTAACATTTTCACTTTAAGTATTGTAGTATATCACTCTCACTACTACAACAAATACTACTACTTAACACTCAGTTATACACACACACAGACACACAATCTTATATTATAAATCTCTATGTATGTATACTAAGTATATTGTATATTTGTATTGTAATTTTGTGTGTGTGTGTGTGTGTATAGAAATCTTTTCCATATTAAATTCCATCATTTAACTTGCACTTCATGCTTTTGTATTAATCAAGTAAGTGAACTGAACTACTATATGTAGGTATGTGTTTCTATCACTTAATGGTGATGGTGACGGTGATGATGATGATGTGGATGATAATAGTGATAATGAGAATTATGATAATAATGGCATCACCTATTTCACACACACACACACACACACACTGTGTGTTCATTGTTGTGCAGGTTTCCCATTACTAATGCCAAGAATTGTTTCATAATCTGTTTTCATATAGCATTAGAAAGCAAAGGTAATCAATGTTAATTCTACTTGTGATAGTATATTGTGCATATGTATGTATGTAAGTAGGTATGTATTTGTATAAACACTCTTGTATCTACTGCATTATATTAGCTGTTTAAGTTGTTATTTGGTATTTGTGTGTTCTACTATCATCATTATCACACACACGAACTTAATAGTTCCGTCCTAATCACATTCAATTCCGCTGAATTGAAATTCAATATTAATCAATCAATCAGTTTGAAGTGGATAGGTATTAATATTGCTCATCTAAAAGCTTAACCTACCAGTTAATTATGATATTATTACTTATCACTAGGCAAATGGGTAATCTTATTACTAAGTCTTATATTTAAATTGTTCGGAAATATGAATCGGTGACTCAATAATGCAAAAAGGGGTTGGTCCCACATGTACCTACTTAGGACCAAATCAGGCATGGGGAGACTCTTAGCTAATAATATTTGCTATCAAGATTCCAGACAATGACAAGGCCAGCCACATCGATTCGATTTAGTAAAATTGATAATATATATAGGATTCCAAGTAACAATCCTCTATCAGCTATGAGAAAGAACACTAAGTTGTATATTATGTCGCACTTTTTGTTTTTGCTCAGCATTATAAGAAGCTCTTTGGAGAGACAAAAGTATATAGGACTCCAACTAAGATCTACATGTCGGAATTGGGTTAGGTTATGTTAAACAGACTGATCGGGTTTTGAGCGAGTTCACCACGAGAAGTCTTAAGGCTCATTGAGATGACTAAAAAAATGTTCATTGGGGGATTGTCCAGAGATCACACTCTGCCTCCAAAAACCAACATGAGGAGTCCTCCACATACACAGCCACGACATTGTGGCAAACTACCCAACCCCTCGAAGAACGGTTTCCCGAGAAAACGGGTCTAACTATCAAGATGAGCGGGGCTGTCACAGAGTTGATAGTTGGATGCTATCCCCTTCCTCTTCACCTTCATCTTCACAGCTACTACAAAAGTCATGATGCGGAACATGCCCCTTAATAATTTCCGCCATAATACGAATTCTTTTCTTGTAAATAAGTAGGAGCTTGGAGATTCTTTTTGGTTGGTAGCAAGACCAGAGACAGTGCACCCAGGCTTATTTGCCACTTCATTCCTGCTAGATCAGTAGTTTTCATTTCCAATCCTTTAATGGTCGATGAATACCGGTAACTACTTGAGCCACAGGCTTTGCCGAGCGTTTCCTGGCACACTCGGCTGCCATTTCATTACCCAGGATATCGGAATGACCAGGCATTGACCCCGATTAGCGTGATTGAGTGCTGCAGAGCCTGATTGCTCCTGATGCTGTTGGGCCGACAAAGCCTTCATACTCAGATGAAAGTTTGGGTTTCATTTTAATCTTTCTTTCATCATTCATTCATTCAATTCTATATCTTCTCTTCTCAGTATACAAAAGATTAAACTAAATTTAAATAAATTAAAATTGTTAACTCACAATGACCTTCTCAAGAATGTTTCAAAAGTTATTGTTAAATTTTTTGTCACGTTGCCTCCAGTGAAGGGGAGTGGATGAAAAAATACAGAAAAAATGAAATTATGAAAAGAAATCTTAAAGGAAAAGCCATGTCATGTCAAGTCAAGTCGTTTAGTTTGCTAAGTTTTCTTACACTTACTGAACTGATGTTATTACATAGGTACATATATTGTTGTTTTGCTTTGCTTTGCTTTTCTTCGTAATTTTCTCTCATTTTTTCTTTTCATTTTTTCATCCATTCAAAGGTCATTCAAAAAACTTTAACAATCTCAACAAATTTCTACAAACTTCATTATCATTATTATTAATAAAGTATATTATCAAGAGAAAAACAAAACTGCAAGGGCCTCGATTCTATGCTAGAATGACAAATTTTTTTTTTTTTTTTGTGTATATCTCAGTATTTCGAATAAGCGAATACTCAACTTAGAAAGAGTGAAAGAAAGACACAGAAAGTCACAGTAAATAGTAGGTATAGTATTAAGTAGTCTAAGACTTGATTACCTTGATGTGCAAATGACAGTAAGACGGGGTGGTGTGGCTAGACCGAGAAGGTAAAACAAAATTTAAGTAGCGAAAAATTGGAAGATGCTTTTATTTCTAAAATTTTTCCAAGTGTAAATAGGCAAAAAGAAAGATTCGCTTAGTTAACGTTTATAGTGTTTAAAGGACAAAAAGAAATTTGTAGAATGATAGAAAGAAAATTGAAAGAGGGTTGGTTGTTTATATACGAGACGAGAAACATGGGCGTACTCAAGGAATAAATCAAGAATTTTCTGTATATCATCAGTTCAAATTTATTACTTGTGGTCATTGCATTAAATGAAGGAGATGTCAGAGAGTCTTAAATATTATTATTATTATTTGTCTGTTCCAATATAAAAAATGCTTAACAAAAATTTCCCTACTCAAATGAGTTCAAGAGAAAGTCCTGCACAACTCGCATACTAATTATGAATTTCACTCAAAGTGCATTTTACTTTGATTGGATTCCAAGAATTCTTTATATTGTAGGTATGCCTGCCATATACAAAAAGCAAAATTTCAGTTTCATTATAATTTTCTAATTATATTTTCCATGTACAATTCCATGCAATTTGTTGTCTCTTTATTGATAGAGAGAGGAAGAGAGAGAGAGAGAGAACTGCGCCTTGAAATATGCTATTAAAACTGAACTGTGAACAAAATGTTCACTGAGGGGAGAGATAGATTTGAATGAATGAGGATATGAGGAAAATATGATGTCGTTTTTCTAAACACATAAAAGCGAAAAATAAAGAAGAACACAAAGCACGCACTTTGTAAAGGAAGATAAGAAAGAAAAAAGCCATAAAAGCAGCAGCATCATTGATGTCAGTTAAAGATGAGCAAGGATGAAAAGTAAAAAAGTGTAGTTGGGGTGCTGATGGCGTTGAAACGGTGGCGGCAGCCAAACAAAGAAGTTCAAAAGAATCAGAATCAGCGAAAGAACATAACAAAAACTTGACAAAACATAAAGACACAAAAATAGAAAATCGAAAAGAAAAAGAAAATATCAAAACTAAAGCACAAAAAAAAAAAAAAGCGTGAAGCCCATTCAGAGAAGTGAATGCTGCTGTACCACGAAAGATGATTATGTTAACAAGGAGTAGTAGTAGTAGATGAAGATGAAGATGAAGATGACTATGACGATTAAACTGAGTGTGGGGCTGGTGGATGAATGACGGATGGTGTGAGTAAGTGTACACAATGAATGCGCAAGGACAATAAAGAAAGCTGACTAAACACAATGCACAGTCAAAGAAGATGAGCATCCCATTCAAATGAGACGAAAAAAAAAAACCAAGAAGAAAGTACAATAAAAAAAGGAGACATACTACGACATAAGAACGAGAAGGAAGTTAGAAGAAAAAAACAATCACAAAAGTTAAGGAAAAAGCAAAAAAAAAAGAAAACAATTCATTGGTTGAAAGTTCATGGTGGCATTAACTTTTGACTGGTTCTACAAGGTAGTAAATTATTCTACTTAAACTTAAAGAACCATAATGATGATAATGATGATGATGATGATGGCGATGATCTTTACAATACACAAATACAATAAAAATAAAAATAGAAAATCGCATTAAGAATTATGATTTACAACAACAAAACAAACATTTGAAGCATTCCAAAATGAATGATACAATCGGGTATGTACCTACTAGAAACCGCTTTCTTCTCAATATTGAGGCGATTTCCAAGCCTAAATATATGCAATTCAAGTTTTCTTAATTTTAGTTTAGTTAGAGGCGAACGCGATTTCTGTGACACCCCTGATACTTTAGTTATTGAGTAAATAAATACTAAAATACTAAACTAAACTTATGAAAATTTTTAAATGCATATTTTTAGGCTTTGAAATCGCCTCAATATTGAAACGTCGGCGTTTTCTAGCACATACCCGAATAATAGAAATGAAACTGCTTAAAAACAGAATGAGAAAGGTTTAGTGTGAGAGGCATAAGGAGACAGAGAGGGAGAGAGAGAGAGAGAGAGAGTGAGAGAGAGAAAGAAATACAACAATGCAAATGCAAAATTTACATACAAAATATTCTGTTGTTTCATCAATATTTACTTTTTTGGACATTTTTGACAGAAACAGAGGAGCAGTTGACAACATCACTTTAATGGAGGTTGAAAGTACTATCCGTTGCCTCAAAAGAAACAAAGCTCCAAGTACCGATAGAATATGTAATAACACCATTAAGGCGCTGCCAAAGAGAGTTACCCTTTTTTTGGTGTTGATTTTCAACGCCATTGCTAAACACTTTGCTTAGCAATAGTAGTTTAACCATAGTAACTATGATTCATAAGACTGGCAAGCCGAACTACGACCCAAAGTCTTAATGGCCGGTCAGTCTCCTTCCATCAATCTCATAAGTATGGGAAAGACTGAATGCCACCAGGATTAGTAGAATTGTGGTCTCCCGGGGCACCATCCCGGATAATCAATTCAGGTTCAGAGCTGGTCATGGCACCACTGAAAAGCTTCATAGAGTGGTTAACCATATTCTTGAGGCCTTTGACTCAAAAGAGTACTGAAAAGTGTTGTTCATCAATATTCAATAGGCATTTGACCGCGTTTGGCATACCGGTCTGTTGTCCAAGATAAAAGAAGCGCCACTCTACCTATTTGGGGTAGTGTCCTGGGACCCATCCTTAATAATATATTCACTGCAGATCTTCCCATCCCGGTTGTAGATGAAATGGACATCACTTCAGAGAAAATGCTTCTTGAGTCATTCGCCTATGATTTAAGTTTTTTTTTTTTTTTGCACTATAAGTTGCAAATACGAGGCAGTGAACAGTCTGCAGGAATACCTTCTCACATTTGAAAAATGGGCCACAAAATGGAACATTAAACTAAATGGGTACAAAATGTACCAATGTAACTTAAACAACGACCTGCCATATTAGACCTTGTTTTCTGTTGTGGTAGCGCAATTCGTTGTTCGCACTCAGCATTAGAACCCTAGCAACTATTTTCACATTCCTATTTATTATTGATTTTTGTGAAGGTGTGCCTTCTATCGTAATTTTCATTTCGCATGCATTTGCATGTATCCTCACTCTACGCAAGCCCAAAAAGTTATGAACAAACACGAAAGATGCGAAAGAAGACAGAACTGCGAGCTGCTGCTGGTACAAGCAGCTTGGCTACCTCGTCGGCATCTTCTTCCTCTTATCAACAAACAAAAGTTGCGAAAGAGAATGCATTCGCAGAAAGCCTGAGTGAAAACAAAGTCTAAGCAGTACAGCGATACGTCAATGCACCAAGGCGAGATATCTAGCATATCAACACGAAAGTTGGAACCTGTAGATCTAGATTAAGAAAGTTTTTCTGGCTTCTCAACAGCAGAATCAAATTAAAGCTATGCAACAAGCGAACTGTATACCTACTAGCAATCCTGGTAATATGTGACACAAATCTAGGGTATAGCAGCAAAGTCGAATCGGAAACGGGTCCAGACCCTGCTTAAGCTTACTCACTGGCTACGAATGGTATGTTCGTAACGCCACCCTACATTGTGACCTTAACCTGGCTAATGTTGAAGATCAGTTCGGCTTTTTTCGATCAGGCTGACATTACTATTTGTCGTTATAGCGGCACTAGAAATACATACTCTGTGATTCATTAGCCTTAATCACTTTCCATTTATGCCTCACTTTAAACACCAATTTCAAATCCTACATAATCTCATCTCTCAATGGGGGAAGATTCTTATTATTGTACCTACTTACAATGATTTTGCCTTAGTGAATTTTCAATGTTACTCGTAGTAACCATAGATTAAAATTTCCCTTAAGCATAATTACTTGGCATAATTAAAATTAAAATATTCTATTGGAAAAATAGGGAACTACACCGATTCGTTGATTTTGACTTAAACCTGACTTAGATTTTAGTGATGCAATACTTGTTACTTAGCAACTTTCTGGACTTTTGTTTGCATATTCTGTTCTTCTGTTAAGATGAAATAAGAAGATTATATTGAAAATATGCATGAGAGAGAGAGAGAGAGAGAGAGAGAGTCTTATAAATTCTTGTGAATCATTTATAGTGCAAGTTGAAACCAAAGGATTTTTGTTTGCATTTTCTTCATTGTTAAAATGAAATAAGAAGATTATAAATACTAGTACGTATAGTGGAAAATAACTTAGAGATTCAGGAGCATATTCTAGTAGTAGATCACTTAGAAACGAACGAATTCCTTACAATATATACGAGTATAGTATTTTGTAGAATATTTCTTATTATTTTTGTTCTACGCTAAGAAGACAAAAGTTGTCAAGGCAACAACAAAGAAATTTATGTTTTTTTTTTTGTCTTCCAATAAAATCATGAAACAAGTACACAACTGCAAAACAAATTAAATGTCCTCAATAAACAATATACTACCTACATAGTATTTTCTATGTTTTGCATTCAAAAATACATAAACCAACAATTTACCAGAATAACCTCATAACCAAACGAAACCCATGAAACCCATAACAACCAAGACAAATCAAAGCCAAAGAAAAGTACCAAAAACCAAGAGTCACAAATTGAAAGCGTTTTTCCCTTAAATACACTTACTTGGTTAGTTGGATGCAAGGATGGGTAGATGGGTAGGTAGGTGGTTGGTTGGGTTATACAAGTATTTTAAATAAAGTACAACCCCATAAGTTGTGGGAGCGTGTAGTAAAAACTTCAATAAGTAACTGTCAGCAAAGTGTCTCAGAACGTTTACAAATACAAATGATTGTATTACCTTGGCAACAATGATGATGACGATGGTGGGTGGATGTACAAGAAGTTTTAAAATGAGTAGAAATACATGCATCTACATATGTGGGTGGGTAGATATGAAAATAATATTCAAGGCGACACCAAATAACAACAAAAGTAACAACTTTTAAAAGTCACAAAAATAAAGTGGAAATTGTAAAACATTTTCTCCAAACCCAACCGAATCATATCCTTTACACAATTACCGCACTTGAGCCAAGCATTCAGCGGGGGGTGTATAGTGTGTGATGTGGGATGATTGCTTTTTGGGCATAGGGTGGTGGAGTGAAACTAAATTGTAGAATTTCCTTTTTACGAAGGCGATAAATTTTTCAAGAAACCACAACACATTCACACACACACATATAAATTTGTCAAAGAAGTGGGGCCCAAAAACTAATATTAAAGGGTATCGCATTTTTACAGTAGGGAATTTTGACCAGGGTTGGTGTGTTGTAGTACCTACTCGTACTGAATATAAGTGAGAGAAACATTTTTAGTTTGAAATTTGGATTTCGGAAAAAAAAAAAGAAAAACTACTAAGTACGTGCACCAAATATTTTACCCATTTCTAACTCACTCACTCACTCACTCCCTACCTCCCTCAAGCATTTGCTGAACAATAAACATGCTTCATGCTGCGTTTTGGGGCACAACCTACCACAATTTCCATTTCTCACTTCTCACTTTAGTGAAATTCTTTCTTTCTTTCTTTTTTCTATCTTTGTTTTTGCCATTCCTTTCTTTGTTTTTTCTATTTTTAGGCATCTGTCTCAACGATTCCCGGCACAGGTGCACAAAAGTATGCAATGAAAAGAAAGAAATGAGAACTCAAAAAAACAAGAAACATGAAAATACTATGGTTGTTTGGAGAATAGTACCTAGTACAAGAAGAAAATGTAGTAAATGCTTATAAAAAAAAAACTGCGCTCAAGTTAGGCAACATTATTCGAGTATTTTTCGAACTTTAGTCTTACCATAGTCGAAGACGAAGACGAAAATGAGAACAAAACCAAACCAAAGAATAATAAGAATAAGTAGTACATACATAGTACGTACATACGAATACCTACTATTGTAGTAGTTTCCAAGAAAGTAAGTTTGTAAGTTTAAAATGGAATGGAATGGATTGGATTGGAATGTTTGTGCTTGTTTTTGTTTTTAGTTGCTAAGTGAGAGCGAATGCAATTTGAAATCAACTCAAAATCAACCAACTCAGTTCAGCTAAACTCAATCCAAACACAAGACACACACAGCCACAATTCTAAGACCAAACCCAGGTCCAGGCCCATACCAACCCAGACCCAGACCAAGGCCCAGCCCAATCCAAACAAACCAAAGTCGAGCCAAGTTAAATGCAAGATTGCCTGTCGCCATTTGTTTCAATATGAGTATGCTGCCATATTGTGACGCCTTTTAATAAGCCATATACAACATCCGGGCACCTCTAACAAAAAAACCCAAAAAGAACCAAATGCCTCTACTTCTACCAAACCACTTCACTTTACTTTATTTTACTTCTTTCATTTGCTACATATACAGATCGAGGGAAACCGAGAGGTAGGTAAGAAATCAGGTAGATACTTAGGATAGGAGGGAAGGTAGTAGGTATGTGTAAATGTAGGTGAATGAGTTTGGGAGACTTATAAGCTCGCATTTGCGCACGATTGCCTCTAGGCAAAAAACCAAGCAAACGAATTGTGAATGACTAAAGGAATGAACAAATGAGCGAACGAACGAAAGAAAGAATAAAGAAACGAATGAGCCTACATACAATAAGTAGATAAAAATTGAAGAAGAAAGAAGCAACGTTTGTTTTACTACTATAAAGAGAAGAAGAACAAAACCCAAAATAAAACAAAAAACCAAAAAAAAAAAAAAACTTGGTAAAATATTTATTTTGACATATTTTTAATTTAAAATGCTTCTTTCATTTCCATTTTATTTTAACCTTCATGACTGCGCTCCTCTTTCTTTCCTCCTCTTCATCCCCACATCTTTCTTCCTTTATACGTTTTCATCTTTTGCCTTTGGCAAATTTAGGCATTCTTCTTCTTCATTTTCGTCCTGTTCCTTTAGCATGTTTCTCATTTCATCTCCTTTCATTTCATTTCGTTTTATTCTATTCTGTTCTATTCTTTGGCTTTCATTGTTTGTGCGGAAGCTAAAGAAACTTTGTCTTACTTAGTTATTCTTATTGACTTCGGAAATTACCAAGCGAAAATTATCACAAAAACAGAACACACACAAATGTATTTAAGAATATTTAATGGCACAAGTTGTACTCCTTCTTTTTAGTTCTTTCCTGTGTGTGTGTGTGTGCGTGTCTCCTGTGAGTATTTCAAAATTGAAATTTTAATAAAATATTAATATCCAAGATATACAAACAAAATGGGGTTTGAGTCAGTGAAGACATTCAAAAATTAAAAAAAAAATAGATATATAGGTTTAGTATAGTATTTCTGGATCTATTCATATCAAAGTGATTCAACTTACCAATGGTACTAAGAATTTCTGAGTAATTTAGTCATAAGAACTATTCAGGGGTGCCACAGTAATCGAAAAGAATTGAAATTGAGGCGAAAACGATGAAAATTTGAATTGCATATTTTTTGGCTTTGAAATCGCCTCAATATCAATTCTTTTAAATTTCTGTGACACCCCTGATGAACAAAAATGTCTTAGATTGTTAGTATCAATAGCATAGTTATTCCATATATTATTGTATCTAAGAATATAAAATTTGTAGTTGTAGCACTGTGGGAAAACAGTGGTGAGTGCAGTAGTAGATTTTCTAGAAATTCTTAAAAGTTTCATTATATCGAAAACTAAAACACTTTTACTGAGGTTATGTATAGTTATTCTGGCTCAACACTCATCAACTAGATCAATTGGAACACAGCACTATCACTAATCATTACCACATGTTGAACTAACGCCAAGTGCTTGGACATTAATTTCCTGTTAATCTTGCTCAGCAATTCTTTATCAGCCCTGCAAGGCATATGGTTGACTTTTGAGATACCCTCCTATATCAATAACAAAATTTTTGCTTTGTAGACTTTCTTCATCCACATGCAGTCAGCAGATCTATTCAACCTTATGTTGCTAAAGTATAGTGTGATACGCTCTTTGATGAGGTGGATAAACTGCAAAGATATTTCTGAGAATAAGCAGAGGGAAATAAAAACCGAAAGAAAGTGTTTTTGGTTGAGCGTTAACAGAAAAAATAGAAATCAATGTCCAATTGGTCTTTGTTAACAGTTATGCATTGTGTCCGTATTTAACATTTGGTGAATACGAACCAGAAGTCTACATAGCAAAGCATCATGTGGCCATTGTAGTGCCTTTTCATGACAGATACATCCCTCTGATGAAACAGAACATCACATATCGCATCTTTATTGTGGAACACACAAATGGTAAACCCATCGGGTTGCTTTAATGAATATGGGATTTTTAGATGCCTTAAAAACATACAATTGAGATTGTTTTATATTTCACGACGTTGATCTCCTGCCGTCAGATGATCGCAACAATCACGACACATGTCTGTCGCCATTGATACTCTAAATTATAAATTGCCTTATCGCTCAATTTTTGTCAGCGTTTCTGCCATGACACGAGAACAAATGCAAAAAGTCAACGGCTTTTGCAATTCGTTTTTTTGGATGGGGTGGAGAAAAAGATGACATGTCCAATAGATTAAAAAATATCTAAATTAACAAATCGACAAACTGTTAACATGGACAGACGACTGTATGTACAAAAGACATTTACTTTCCACAGCATTAGGAGATATTCAGGTGTGTCACAGAAATCGAGAGAAATTGAAATTGAATTGATTTTAAAGCCTAAAAATATGCAGTTAAAATTTTCATTATTTTCATTATGGATATTTTATAAACAGAATACTGAGTGCTGCCAAGCTTTACACCAACCACTACTTATATATTAGAAATGGATAATGAAAATTACCAGTTTTAAATGGTAGATTTGCACTTGCAAGATATGTTATATACTATGAAGACTTAGATTTAGTTAGTACTCCATCCAAAGATTGCCAATTGAATAAACATACTAGCAACTGATAGACAAAAATATTTTGCATGGAAAAATTATAATTAGGTGAGTTAAAGATAAGAAGACAGTTGGGATATTTATGGAATAAATTTAAATTGCATATTCATATGCTTTGAAATCAATTCAATTTCAATTCCTCTCGATTTCTGTGACACGCCTGAATAAGTGCCAATACTTTTAAAAGCAATATTGACGTAAAAAACTTATAGTAGTATGTTCAATCTGTAATCTGACAGAGCAAGAAAACTTATATCATTTTATAAGAAAAGGTGCTCGGTTTGGAATGAATTAAGGCATGCATACATGTAGGTACTTATTTTGGAAAGGAATCCACCTGGATGAACACATAGTTATTTATATCTTAAACTTTTTCATATTGCATGCATGCGAGTTCACCCAGAAGCCTTGCGGCGGCCCCTTGTGGTGATTGATTGTAGTTGAAGAAAGGAAATGGGAGTTTGGGGATTGTGTTAATCAAGTTTTATCCATAATTAAAGCTCTAAAATCAGCCAACCAAACCGAAGTATACACAAACAAAGTGAATATTTTACCAAAGTGTTTTAAATTAACATCCATTTAAACATTTAAATTAACAGTAATCCAAAACACTTCTGGAACTCGATCCTTAGACTAATAAATATTTGACTTAATCTTTTTTATAACTTAATGTGACTTTAGAAGAGTAAAGATCTGTTAAAAGAGTTAAGTTGAGCATACTTCGTATCCGGGATACTGCTGCTGCCTGAATTTCCTTCTCCTCCACTTTTAGTAAGAGTCTTTCAAATAAAATCAAATAGAATGCATTCAGCATTTAGTATTCTATTGATTTCATATCACAAGCACATGACAACACATCCAGCTTTTAAATCATATGTGATTTTGCTACTGAGTAGTTGAGTGAGTAACCAAGCAACCGAGGAAGAAAATAAGAGAAAATATTGTACGAATATTAACTCAAAGTTTCATTTCTTATTAAATATTTCTTGAGTTTTTGTATCTTTTGCAATACAATTTTTATATTTTCTACATTTTCTTTAATGGAAACAATTATCATCATCATCATGGGGATAATAATGTTGTTGTGGTTGTTGTTGTTGTTGTTGTTGTTGTAAACATTGTTCCAGATTCCACATTTGAGTTCGAGTTAAGTTGAGTATAAGTAGTACAAGAATAGAGTATGGTGGAGTAGAGTGAGTATAGTAGTTTGATGCTCTTGTTGAACTAAGTTGAGGCTACTTGTTAAATAGTTTTCCATAGTTTTACTCGTATTTTCCCATTCTGTTCCTCCGGTTTTTTTCTTTTATATTATTATACTAAGTATATGAGTGCGTAAAGCCTTAGTTTGTATTATTTGCATGTCTGTCTGTCTAACTGACTGTCTATCCATTTGTCGTAGTGTATAGTAGTTCATAGTAGTATACATAGCAGATGATGGGTACATGAGTAGAGTTGGTAAGTACGTAGAATTTTTGTACTGTGTACTCGGAGGTTATGGTACTGTAAACGCATAACTCGTTTGCTGGTTCGTTGGGTTTTGTTGAATTTTCTTTCCACCCATCCCATCGCATCACATTGCTCTAACCAATTTAGCATTTGTAAGGCTTATTTTTAGAAGATTTTTTTTTTTAATATTATTTTATTTTATTTTGGTTTTTATATTTTTCAATAGTAAAAGTGGCTCAACTCGACTCGATTCAACTTGCCTTTATTGAAGATTCAATTCGTATAATTTTAACTAAAATTATTCACTCACTCACTCACTCACTCATTGGCTAGCCAGCCTTACTACTACAAACTTTTGGTCCTTATTTAACAACCCGATGTGAGCCTATTCTACTGTGTGTTATACTTATATATAATTTTCTATTTTTATTTTTTTTTTTTTAATGTAAAAAAATAAAAGAAATAAAAATAAAAATAACAAATTGAAAATGATGAAGGAAATGGGTCAAATTTATGTATGCAGAAGTGTGAGTCAGGTATAAGTATATATGTATATATGCCATATACCAAATAGTATGTATATGTGTATGTATATATTGGCATTATTAAATTTTACAAAAACTGTATAAATTTATTTATGTGAGTTCTGCCGAACCAGTGGCGTATTCAATTTATTTTAAAGAATAAAGTGAAATTTTGTCCCTCAGGTTTCTTGATAGGACATTGTAGAGTAATGAAACAGCTACATAACGTACAGATCAATCGCAGCGATCTGTGTAGACGAGGAGTTAGCAGAACACGTGCTATATCACTGCGAGGGACCAGACTCCGCCACCGTGGAAACCGATACTTGGATCCAATTGAAATTGCTGGTTTGTTATCGAAGAGGATCTTGGAATTCTTGATGAATAACATAATTTCAGAGGAACAGTGATAATGGGGTTTGTACTGGTTACCGCCCTTCCCCTTATCTAATCTAAGCCCTGGATTATCCAATTGGTTTGACATTCCTTAATATGCATAGAACCATGTGTCTGAGAGCTCATACAGTGCATAAGAAAATAGTCATTTTATTTATCATATATTGTATAGCTTAGCTTGTATAGTCAAGATTACTGGTACAGGTAGTCCCCATTTAAAATTCACTTAAAAAATCATAAATCTTCATATATCAAAGAAATGCATAAGGAAATCATAAGCAGACACTAAAATCATGAAGAAACGGGAAAATTCTTGAAAGGAGTGAAAGAAGTGAATGGATAACCGAAGTTTTTATATTCTGTCCTAATTTTTTTTTTTTCCAAGTAACCAAAGATCAATACAAAATGTCAATTGCTTTTTAATCTTAAATAAATATCCTTCTTTTGAATGAACACGACATCTCTGCCCTTTTTTTTTTTTTTCTTTGGTAGTAGAAAAAATTGTGTTATATTTTTTAGTTTTATTTATTTATTTATTTATTGATTTTATTTTGTTATTATGGGTCTTGTTGGTGTTGTTGGTGGTTGGTTGGTTGGTGGGTTTATTTCGAAATGCGGTTTTATTGGGTAGCCAACATTAGCATTCACTAAGAAGCCTATAAAACCGACAAACGATGCGATTCCAATCATCCTAGAAAGGCAAGCAGCCAGGCAGGCAGGGTGGCAGTGACTCTTGGATTGGTTTTACACAAATTTTAGCTATTTTGTGGTATTTACAGTATTTTCGAGTTTATAAAATTAAATGCTGCAATGCCTCTTTCTCAACATTCATTTAGGACCAACATTGGCATTGGGTACAGTTTTGCTTAGTTCAGCACTTCGCTCAGTTGATTTTAGTTTTGTATTTATTTTATTTTTGTATGTCATTTTATTTTATTTTAAATCATAGAATGCCACACACACACACACCCCACATTGTAGAACGTTGGGATGAATACTCACAGGGAGTCATAAAATTTTTGCAATTTTTACCATTCATTTAGTTTTATACATTGTATGTATATGGTAAATTTATCTATCTGAGTGTGGTTTAGAAAATTCATTTAATGCCCGAAAGCGACATAAAATCCAATTAGTCAAAAATGCATTTTAATGCAATCAATTCAAAACTAAATCATGTATTGTATCTAAAAGCAAGAAAAGAAAGAAATAAACCAAAAAGAAATGTTTAGCATACCATAGCAAATGTCACCATTTACTATACTATACTCGTAGCATTTATTATACTATATGATATGGTAAATTGGATAACCATTTTGACTGTTCTTAGTTTGTTAATACAAGAATGTTCTTCTCTTTAAACCATTTACCATTTTCAACTGCTAAGGCATCAGTGGCATCAGTTGAGTTACCGAAATATCATCTGATTGAAAACTTTTCTCTGATTTACCGCAACCAAAAAATCTATAAAAATACCATACCTTAAAGTAGGTATACTTTCCTTTTTTATTTATTGAGACTTTTATATGCAAAAAATTCAAATTTCCATCTTGTCCGGTGGATTATCAGTCGGTCAAGCTGTTCTCAAGAAACACGCTTACAAAGAACAGCATTTTCGTAATTTTTTTTTAATCACTTTCATCATCACACTCCCTCACTTGGTGACGTAAGCGCGCAATGGTAAAAATGCTGTTGAGGCAGCCAACACTTCGCTATTTTCAGAATAAAAGGAACACTTTTTTTGTCATCCCTTTTACTATAAAACTATTTAATCGATTTTGATCAAAAATATACCATTCGATGGCTTTTCATTCGTAGATGTGCAGAAAAGTTTCCAAAATTTTTTTCATGACACATCTGCATACTACATACTACAAAAACACATAACCTTCTTATCTATCTATCTATTTACCTATCTATCTATCTATCTATTTATCTATCTATCTATCTATCTATCTATCTATCTATCTATCTATCTATCTATCTATCTATCTATCTATCTATCTATCTATTTATCTATCTCTCTCTCGCAGTAAACATCTATCTATATAATTAAACGGCAAACATTGAATTTGTGAACCCTTTCCTGCTTACACCACTGAACCGATTTTGAAAAAAAAAATACCAATTGAAAGGTATTCTTCGCAAGATGTGTATAATATATCTAAATTGGTTTAATGGTTTAGGTAAGAATAGGTGTTCAAGATAACCGCATTCCAACAACAACAACAACACACAGCCATTGATATTGTGAATGCAGTAGAATGTGAGAATAAAGAGATTTGTGTGCCTTTCTCTTCTGCTCGATTGCTGCACGCCGTATTATAGAGTTTTCGCAAAGAACACATAGAGAAGTTATTGAATTAGCACTTTAAAAAATAAATACTTTTCTAGAATGCTGTCGATTGCGTCGACCGGGGGTTCCTCTAGTATAAATAATAAGGAGAATACCTTCTAAACACTTGAAGAGACACACAAACAGTTTACTTTTAAAATATTTACAAATTTCAGATAATATCTTCAAATTTCAGATACGATGTTAAAAGAAATCTATATCTTTCAGTGATATAAATATTGACGGGAATAATTGCTTATTTCTTTTGAGTCACGAGATATGTATATGAAAAGTACAGGACAGTTAGATTTTGACATGACATGGAACCCTTTTCAAAAATCTTTTCATGTTAAAAGAATTTTAACCCATAACTAAACAGTTTTCAGCAACGCCCCTCTCACTACTTTACATCGGCCAACTCCAAGGATTTAAAGAACCTTCGATCAAAAAAGCTGTCCGAATAGGCACAATCGGTATTCTGCCATCAACCCGACTTGTTCTAAAATGGTCTTACCCGCCAACTTTACGAGACAAGTATTCGGTATATTTATTCGCCTGCACATTGGACAATCAAAGGACACCCACAAACATCTTCTTAGCGGAACAGTCCACCCACCATACCCTCTCTATGGAGGTGATCTGACCATAGACCATCTTATGGACTCCTGCCAGAACTTGAAGAGCAGCAGGGCCTCCCTTTTTGGTTCCCAAATTGTATCCCAACTATAGAAAAATCCTGCATTCCTTAATATTTCCAAATTTTATAATCTTTCTAAGTACTCTAACATAAATATTTAGGCCATAGATGTAATTAAATCAGATTTGTATATCATTTGGAACCACTATAAAAAAATGTAAGGGCTTTTCCATTGCTCCAGCGGATCATAGGGCGTTTTTTTTTAAGAATATCTAGGATCTGAACTTTACTTTACTTAACACAGTTAAACACAAAAGAACATATGCTACTCAATGACTGAAAGTTTGTGAACTATTGCAGAGGACTATATGTAGGTATATATAAAGTATGTAATAGTAAAAAATAGGAAAATTTTTGCATTAATCCTTGTCATTTGCATGAGCACACTTTAATCATACTTAGGTATGTAATATTTCCTACTTATATTTATGGACATATTATGATTTATAAGTAAAATATTACAATTACAATAATATTGTAAAAAATGTTAAACTTAGAGAGAGAGACGTAAGGATCTAAGGACTATTATAATAAGTTATACCCAATTACTCTCCCTCTCTCTCTCTCTCTCTCTCACACACACACACATACACACAATACTTATACAAACATGTGTGTTTGTACTATGTATTAAGTACACGTATTTACTGATTTATTTGCTGATTTTATTCTTTGCAGTATCCATACACTTGGTGGTCTTTAGCTCATATCAAAAAGTCATTATTCTTAGTAGGTCTGGACACACCAGGAGTGTATCCAGCTACAAAGTCGTTAGTTGTTGCTATGGTGACTTTACAAATACTCCTACTCCTTCTGCTACTCAATGCTTGACATCCTTTAACTCGACGTATGGCATACTGACTACACAGGACACAGTTAGTGAGACCGAGAGACAGACAGGACTTGGAAACACATTAGGCTTGCCATGTCGCCAACAAATAATAATAATGTCGCATATAACACAACTTGGGATATTTAATGGTTAAGTGTGTTCACATATACAAGTATGTGCGTGCGTATGTGTTTGTGTTTGTGCCTAATAGAACCCATATGACTATAAAAGTGTATACTACTTGATGGGGTGTACGAGTAAGTAAGTAAATTTGATATGAGAGAAGTACTTGGAGTGTTTAGCGGCGCATAATCTCACTTTGGCTTCAACAACAATTGCACTTGGCGTTAACATTATTTTCAATGGAAGAAGAGTGAAAGGGACTAAGGACTACACACACAGATGGTGATGATGATAATACAGATTATGATGATGATGATGATAATGATGATGATGTTGAACAATTGTAAGTAGAATGGCTATGTCAACTACAAGTATTAAAGTATTGTAGTCTTGTATAAAACATCAAGGGAATAAGATGATGTTGTTGCTGTTGTTTCTGTTGATGATGGCGTTTAGGTGTGCGTATCATTTGTCTTTGTCCTCATTGTAAATACAACCACAATGACAAAACAACACTAACAACAAATAAGGAGCACTTTGCAATTTATACCTCAAACAGCAATTTTAATAGAGCAACTTAAAATGCACACACATACCTACATTTGTAAGTAGTATGTACAAGATACAAATATTGTATACTATCATACTACATACTAGTAGGTATAACCATAAAAGTATTGTAGATGACACTTTTATACCTACTATACACCACCACAACCACACATAAGATAGAAAAAGAATAAATACCTACAAGATATGACAAATGCAATTATCTAATAATAGTGAAAGAGATAAAGAATAAGTGAATGAAATACATATTTTTAGAAGCATTGAATAGACAAAAAGACAACAAAATGAATGTCTTAATCATACAATTTTTACCACATTTACTAATGTCATTAGCATCATCACCATCATCACCATCATTATTATCATCATTAACCATAACATTAGTAGTATCTTCATTTATAACATCATTTTTAGTCTGCGTGCATTTGACATAAATACCTACTATAAAGAAAACCAAATCTACACTTCTTACTTATGATATGATAACATACAATACACAACCCTACAAACTAATTACTTAATTTGTTTATTCAAAATATACCTAGAAATATATGTAGGTATATACCATTGAAATTTTCACTGAAAGAAAGGCAAAGAGAAATGTTTCTCGTAAATAAATTACACTCACTCCACTCACTTGAAGTTAACTCTCATAAGCTCATCTCAATTTTGAATCATAATATCTTTGATATTTTATGTACAAGGCAACTGATGCCTTTTGTAGGTTCTAGAAACTATGCTAATGTGGTATTGCTCACAACTTAAGAAATCTGGGTACCACCAACTGGAATAGCTATACATATTAGGTACATTAATAATCGAATCGGAATAAGTTCAATATTATTATTTTGGATTTAAAATATATTATAAAATATTAGCTTTACCCGAAATAATGGTAATGCGTGATTTTTGTAGTCATTGTTCTTATTATAATAGTTTGCCACAAACATTTAATCGGTTCTTTCTCCTGAATGAATGAAACGTGATCTATTGGTATCAAATCGTTCGATGCGTTATTCGGGTGTTTGTGCTATAAAGCTATACTATATCATTATCGGTTTAACCGTGTAGAAGAAGGTGACAAAGTGGATAGTATAAAAACCTATTCTTTCAAAAAATAGATAAACATATGTGCTTAGTTTCATGGTGATCGGTAAAATGTTGTCAGAATTTATCGACAAAAAAGTTATTTGGACATCTATACTAAGGGCACCCTATTGCTAAGCCTACAATTTCTGTCCATCCGTCCGTCCATCAGAAATAGGTAGGCACTTAAACAGAGTGCGTTATTCAACTGTATGTATAACAAAAAATAATAAAAAATAAAATAAAGTTAAAATATTAGAGGGGTTCCCTTACAAACCCAAATTGAAATCAATGTGCTTATTTGGAAAACTTTTTTATTTTCTGTTTTATCGAACTGAAATTTGGACACTATTAGTGTGTGTGACCCATATTCACCAACCATGTAAATTACAAGATTCAAGAAATCCTAAGAAAGATACCTCCCATCCAAACCCAAATTCAAATCAAGGTTCTTATTAGAAAAGCTTTTTTGTTCTTTGTCTTAACGAACTGAAATTTGGACACTATTAGTGTGTGATCGATATGCACCAACCATGGAAATTTCAAGATCCTCGAATTCCTAGGAAAGGTACCTTCTTCCATCCGAACCCAAAATTTAAATCAATCTGCTTATTGGAAAAACTTTTCTGTTTTTTGTCTTATCGAACTGGAATTTGGAGAGTATTAGTGTGTGATCCATATTCACCAACTGTGTAAATTCTAATTATATCTCATTTGTCATTTTGGTTAATTTATTTGTAGCTTACTTTTAGGCAATGTTAATTTGCATACATAGTGTTAAAACCTTGTGCGGTGGCACGGAACCCTTCGTGTGCGAGTCCGACTCCCACTTGACCAATTTTTATATACGAGTAACAGATACGAATCACTAGATTTGAGACACTTAGACAACGAATTAGATTAGATGATGTTCCACATATTTTATTAAAATTCCTCTATTTTGCTCTAATCTAATCTAATAAATGGATAAGATGTGAAAGACAAATAAATTTTTAGTCATTCAAATCATTCGATTGAGATTCATTTCATACAATTTTTGAAATTTTATCTTAGAATTTGAATAAGTTCAAATGAAATAATTTGAATGTATACAGTCATTCACTCGAAGTAGTACCTATAAATTCTCAGATATATTTCTAAGACTATAATGATCAATCTCAAATCTCAATCTCTTTTTTCTGATAAGACCACAATAAGAACCATACGAATAATAACGGTATCGGTAATCCCTCTTTTAATTAAGTCCCTAGATTAATCTTAACATAACATCATGATGAATGGTCTAAAACCATCATAGTCCTCTTTCCACTTGTATGTAGTAGGTACGTGTATGTTAAAGAAAATTATGAAATTGTATTCATTGATTTTTGATCTTTCAAAACATCCTAGAAACCCACTCCCAAAGAATTGACCAAACGGATAGCTTTTTAGAAGACACTCTAGATATTTCTATATAGTATGTATAGCCCTACTGGGCTGCATCTAATCTGAATGCTTGACTGTTCAATACACAGATGTCTCCAATTCTAGTATGTCGTTCATTCGCTTTTCAATTCACCATGTCCTAGAATCACTACTACTTACTATTATATCATACGATACATGAAGTTCATTATATTGTACAATACTACCTACATATATTGGTCGGATTGTAGATTCTTGTACATACAATACATACTACTAAGTATATATTCATAATAGCATTAGATCAGATACTGATTTGTTATACTAAAAGTATTAAGTTTTCTAGTTTGTGCAACAGTTTTTTATTCTTTTGATTTTCACTGTAGATGAAAGCTTAACGAATACATAAGAGTACCTACTACATACATTAGTCACTATCCATACCATACCATACTCATTTCTTTCTTCTTACTTCCCTTAGCTTAACTTGTATGTATGTATGCATGTGTATACGTAGGTATATGTGTCGACTTAATACCTTTTTCCTTTTATGTCACAAGGAAATACAATATTTGTGTTCTTCTTTTTCGATTGCTTTTATTTTTTTTATTTATATCTTTTACAATACTCGTACTAGTATTCCCCATAGCTTAGTAATTTCTGCATCTTGGATCCCCTTTACTTATGTTTCCCTCCATACACACATGTATTTAGGATAAGGGACAGAGTATGTGTACTCTATCTTTTATCCATATTTTCCTAAGGGTGCGAAACAAAATCCAAGAAAAGTGGGGAATATTTTGAATGAAAATATAACACAAAATTTAACTTCAACTTGAAACTTGGTTTCATTTTCATTTCAATCTAAGTAATTTCCTTTACTTCTTCACATTCACATTTATTTCATGAGCATTGCTGGTTGTTATGTTTTTTTTTTTTGCAGATCTCTATTCCCTGATCCAAGTTCCCTGTTCCCAGTAACATCCATGACTATGAGTTTGTCATTTACCATGTGCTTTTCTTCTACTTAATTCTTGTTGGTATTTAGGTGCGCTTTTCACTCATTCAATGCGACTCAACTCCGATAACCGACTCTTGTCAGGCCTTGTTCAGTCTGCCAGTCCATCAGTTCGTCAGTCCACACACCCGCGTACCATCCGAGTTTGTTGTCTCTCATAACATAAATTTTATACTAGTTAAGTTGATTCCTTTCTTTACTCTGTCGTTCGTCCGTTCGTTGGTTCGTTCATTCGCATATTCCCCAAATCCCATTTGACTATCAGCAGAGCAGAGCCTTTATGGCAAACACCAAGTCAAACCAACCCAAACTAAGCTAAAACGAACTGAGTTTAACAGAGTTGAGTTCAGTTGAATTGAATTGAGTAAAGTTGAATAAAGTGTTGTCGTTGTCGTTGTCGTTGTCATTGTTGGAGGAGTTGATGGAAGAAATGGTGGGTTGAGAAATACATTGTCAAACGGATATGAATGCGTCTAAACCAAGTGATGTGCCTCTGGTAGTGGTGGCGAGCGGTTGTTGGAATAAATACCTACTCTTTTGTTGTTGTTGTCTGACATCCTCTATGGCACATCATCACAGTTAACCGTTTACAAGTGATAAAGGCCTCAAGTGTTGGTGAGTTGAAGTTGAGCATAACACACACACACAGGCAGATACTCTCTCACACCATGTGTCAGGCGCAATATTTGACATAAAATTTGCTATTAAATTAAATTTTATTTGCACATTCATTCAACAAACATGACAACAAAATACTTTCATTTTGCTCATTGTTTGTCAGTTTTATCCTTTTGTTTTTTCTCTGTCCCATTTTTCATTAAACTTTTCATTTGATTTTATTCTCTTCTGGGCCCAAATATCCAACCTCCGCCTTCACCCAAATCTCTCTCATTCTCAAACCCTTTAAATGTATGTACATATGGATATACGAGTATGTATCTCGAACATTACCGCCGTACGTCGGTCATTCGTTACAAAAATTGACTTGACGTCAAATTTTATGACCGAACATTTTTGCAGATAATAAAATTTTTTAACCACAACATGCAGAAAGGAAAAAATTGATACAAAAAATTGGAATTATAAAAAAATATATACCTACATATATTCAACTAAAATGTATTTAATGCATGTCTGCATTTGAAATATATTTATATTTATTGCTACTCGTATGTTGAAAAAAAAAAAACACCACCCCAGGAGTATTAAACTAATTCAGAAGAGAGAAAATATGTAAGCATCATCAATATTTTTCATATGATATTACTTATTTTGCAATTTTTTCATGTCAATTCTACGCTCTATGATATTTTTATAGTATTTATGAATTTAATATATGTGTGAGTGTGAGTGTGTGTGTGTATCTGAAACTTTGAACAGAAAACTTGTTTTTTCAGCCTTTCAAATATCCAGAATTATTGGACAATGATTGCAATATTAGATACATACATACATCAAATACTCTTGATCGGAGAATTCAACTTATCACATTGGCTGATAAGTTCCCAGTCTGACACTCATCAGATGTAGGTAGCTGTAATAATTTCATGTCACTCTGGCATTCATTTATATTCAGTTATACGTAGATATTTAAGCCTGCAGGAGGGAAAATTCAAAAGCTGGTCCTAATACCGAAAGGAAATAAGCCACCTGAGGAACCTTCTTCATATGGGCCCTTATGTATGTTGGAAAAATATTTGAACGAATTGTACGAAATTGATTGGAAACGGCACCTCTCAGGAGGTGTACCACAGGGTTCAGTTTTGGTCCCCCTGCTATGGAATTCTTTGTATGATGGCGTCCTAAATATTGATATACCCAACAATGTAAGGGTGGTGGCCTATGCCGATGATTTGGTTATTGTGGTGGTGGCTAAGTTCATCGATGAACTTGGGTTTATCTGCTAGGAATGTTGGTGTTCGGCTGAGCCAAAAGGGTCTGCGCCTTGCCGAACACAAAACAGAAGTACTGCTTGTCAGCAAACGCAGACTGAGGGAACACCTTAGCGTAACGGTTGGAGACCTCGAGATTGTGTCACAGCCATCTTTGAGGTATTTGGGAGTGGAATTGGACTCAAAGATGACGTTCAAGGAACATTTGGCGCAAACAGCTGCTAAAACATCAAAAGTAGCTAGTGCTGTCCTCAGGCTGATGCCGAACTATGGAGGACAATGAGAGCGCAAGCGACGGTTATTGGCAAATGTCGTAACGTCGGTGCTAGTCTATGCTGCTCTGATCTGGAAGAAGGCTAATAGAATAAAGTCATACATGAGAGAAATGAATGCAGTCTACAGATCACCGTGTCTGTGCTGCATTTCGAACGGTATCCAGCGATGCAATCCTGGTATTGGCGAGTATTATGCCTGTAGACTTAGTGGTTGCAGTGATAAGTCGACTGTTTGTCGCTAAGAGGAGCATGGGCGAAGACTAGATGAAAGAGCCCTCAGTATGATGGAGTGGCAGCGGAAATGGTAGAGTTCTGACAAAGACAAGTGGACCCATCGGCTCATTAATAATGTCGAAGAATGGGTCGGAAAAAAGTTCGGCGAGGTCAATCATTACCTTGCACAGCTCTTGTGCGTTCACGGATGCTTTAGTAACTACATAAGCGGGGATGTGAAGAGGATCCCTACTGCCCGGATTGTAGTGGCGTAAACGCAAATGCAGAACACGTCTTTCGGCATTGCCCGAGATTTGTTGTTGCCAGGTCAATGGTCGCAGCAACGTTTGGAGAGGAACCGACAGTGGTGAATTGCGTTCACCACATGTAGGTATCAATCGCAACGGAACTGGGATGCGGTAAGTCAAAGAGATTGTGACTCCTTGGATCTGTGCAACACAAAGCTTCTTGTTTTTAATTATCAGAAGCGCCGAGAACCTCTGTTCGCATAGATATATCGATAAAAACAAAGTAAGGTTATCGTATAGTAATTTCTAGAATGTTTCGCAAAGAAATTGCATTTTGGCTCCAAAAATCTTGGATTTTAATTGATGTTTCATATATATATCTTTCAAGTAACTGTCGTGTTGCATTTCAATCACTTCTTCTTGAATAGCAACATGCTGCCATCTCAGAAACGTCAACAATGAACGGATTGTGGAACAGTTTTCAATTACGTTCGTCCTTTTGCTGTCAGGAAAATAGCGATTGAATTCTCTTTTTGAGTTTCAAAGCAGTTGAATGTTGCGCGAAAAAATCTACCAAATAAGCAAAATGTTTTTTGAAATTTGGACCTACAGAACAGATCAAACAACTCTTTGTTCCTTGGAAAGCAAACGAACTTCTGTGTGGAAAAGCAGAGTTTCGTGTTCAGAGTGGCTTTGCGAACCACTTTGGGTGCTTTCATTAAAAACATTCCAGCAAGAAAGAAGAGATACTATAATGTTATATAATAAATAGTAGGTACTTATAATTTTTAATAAGTTCTTATTTTTTCCTCTATAAGTAAGACTATAAACGTACTAACTTGGGCTTCCTCACTACGATTTCTGCCGTAGAATATGCCAGTGTCCATCCCTCGCCAGAAGTAGATGGAACCACCTAGGCGCTGGGAATCTCTCTAGCTTAACCGAACTATCATTCCTACCAAACAGGGACATGCCTTGCCTTTCTTTGGTCATATGTCTCTGAATCGTTTTTTTTCATTGAGAAATCATATTCATCTCGTGGAAGTGACTCTTGTATCGAATCAGTTGGATAGACTCTGCAAAGTGAGACCAGCAATTGAATTTTTCAGACGTCATACACAAAACTTGGCTTTAGAAGAAAATTTATGCATTGATGAACAGATGATTCCATTTAAGGGCAAGTTTTTTGCAAAGCAGTATATAAAAGGCAAGCCGTGTCCTTGGGGCATAAAGGTATATTTTATTGTCTATCAAAGCTCAACAACTAATTTAGATCACATATTGTGTAACACTATTGGATCGGCATCAACAATTGTATGTGAATTAGCAAAATGTATTCCAGAAGGTAAAGGATACAAGTTATATTTTGATAACTACTTTCCTTACTTTCAACTTTTCGAGATACTTTTATATAAACGTATTCTAGCAGCAGGAACTGTACGAGTAAACAGATTTGGAACTCCCCCATTGCCTGAGCAAAAAATAATGGCTAAAAGAGGACAAGGATCATCTGCGCAATGTTTTAGTGACAATGGGAAAGTCATACTTACTATGGTATGGTATGACAACAACATAGTCAATCTTGCATTCAAATTTGGACAAAGCCATGGATGGGATAAAACATTGCATCAGTTTATTGAAGTAGACAGACCAGAAATTGTTCGCTTCTAGACCAAATGTTACAGTACTACAGAATAAATATACCTATAAATATTCGAACTAAAAAGTGTACTCTTCGGGTAATACAGCACTTTGTTGATCTTGCTTTGGTTTCAGCTTGGATGAAATACAGGAAAGATTGTATTGAGTTAAAGATCCAACCAAAAGATATTTTAGATTCTTTAAACTTTCGAGCAGATGTATCGAATTCTTTGACTAAGATTGAAACAAGTAAAGTCCTTGCAAACGAAACACCGAAATCTCGTGGAAGACCTCGTTTGCCTAGATCGATCGTTCCGTAAACTTAGTAGAATCGCAATCATAATTTTTCCCTAAAGAAAGATATTTTTCTAAAATTTCAAAAAATTCATGTCAAAATACTCAGAGTAATTTTCACACCACCTGTAGGCCAGGTGAAAAGAGCTACCTGAAATCTGATTGCATTTTTGTGATCAGCGTTGTCATATTAGTTTGTTTGCATCATACCCTGAATTAAAGTACTGAAAGAGTTTATACATTTCATTGTATTTATTGGTAGGTATTTTATTTGAGTTTCTTTTCTATTCAATCAAATTGATTTTAATTTTAATAAAAATTTTTGTTTTGTTGTTTTATTGTTGTTGCCTTGGAAATTTTCTTTTCTTTTTTAATTAATTTGTAAAATGCAAGCAACTGTAATCAAATACAAATTGAATTTTTATTTCTATTTTCCATGAAAATGAAAAATTGTATAAATTTTTTTGCAAACATGTAATTGTGATATTTGAATCATATGAAAATCCATAAAAAAAAGAATTGTATTTTTTTCCCTCCGACAAAAATTGCAAAATACAAAACCAGATAAATAATGATAATCAATCATTTGATATCATTGCGCATATGTATGTATATTAATTTTCATGATGACAGCATTCGTGTGTAACTTCTATATACCATATAAGATATAAGTAGTAGTATTCTGCATTTGGCATTTAAATTTTGTAAAACAAAAAAAAAAAACAGAAATAACATGAGACAATGGAAATAATTAGGAAAAATTTTTATTTGGAAAACACTAAAATGCAAATGAAATCGCGTATTCGTGGAATGAAATTCATGATTATAAAATATAACGAAATTATAAAATCAAATTTCATGCTGCACTCGTATATCTAATCCTTTTTATTATAACCTGCAGTCATCAGAGTGAGCATTGCATACTACATACCTACTACTTTGATGGTATTTTAATATGCTCATAATGTTTGTTGATTAATTGATCGATCGATCGAAGAGCATGTATGATTACAAATTCTTTTCATCAGTATCAGCATAATGAGAGGAAACTAATTCAAATCTATCATTTCATCACATAGTATAAAATGAAAAGTCGAAATTCCAGAAAGTTTAGATACTAATTACTTCAAATTCACTCAGCGAATGTTGAAACGGTTTTTACTGTCATTTAAATAATGTTTTCCGAAAGGTAAAAGTTCATGTACCATACATTTTAATTAATTCTCATTAAGACTTTGTAAATTGGTTATATGGTAGCTTAGATACATTTTTTAAAATCAATCAGTCAAAAGTCGTCTTTGATAAACATATCTTTTTGTTAATTCTTTGTGCATCAATAGTAAATTTATATATTTCTTATATATTTAGGTCGTAATAGAAATGCAAATGAGGAATGAATGTCTAATGCATCCATGCAAAGCAGGGACGGTTGTCTAGTATACCATAAACTAGGTAAGTTTTTCTATTTTAAACTTAGTACTACAAAGTACTAAGTAGGTACTACTAAGTATAATTGCTGACTACTGTTGTTGACTGATGACTGATGACTTTTGCTTTGGAAATTTTATAATATACCTATTGTAATATAAGAGCTTAAAATCTAACCTATCCAATCAATTGGATCAATATTTTCTTCATTTCACAAATTTCTCTATACTATATAGCGCATTACAAGTTCAAAATTAATCATGAGATAAAGACTTACTACAGTAGGTACAATATATGTATCTTACTCAACTACAATATTTTCCAAAATTGAATCAATTTGATCATTCAATAAGATTCTCATTTATGTTAGAGTGTGCATGGCATATTATGCATATGCAGATTCTGTGTAACCAGAATTATTTAATTATTGTTATTTTGTGTTATTTTTTTTTTTTTTTTTTGGAAAAATTGCAAAATAAAGTTAGGCAAAAAATTACTAATCAAATGTATGCAAATATTATTCACTAATTTGTAATATGATGAGTAAAAATTTACCAAAATATGAAATGTGAAAATTCAGCAAAATTATACAAAATTGTTATTCATAATTCCTAATTAAAATGTATCATTATTTGATGAAAAAAAAAAGAAAAAAAGAAAAAAGGACCGTGCCTAAGGTAAGTAAAATTTTGTGTGTTGTTATGCATAATAATGTATTTAATTTCTAATGATTGAGCTTTGTACCTCACATACACTTTATTTGAATAATTACATTTGAATATCATACCAAGCATCATCATCATCATCATGAAGACATCATCATCATCATACCACTATGTACATGTGTTTTGATTAAATTAATTCAATATTACAAATTTATTTACAATTTGTTAAGTTTAGAATTACTGCTACTAATTAGTAACAAAAAGATAGAAAAAAATTTATATTATTTATTATACAATAACATAAGAATAAATTATACCATATACTAGGTATTATTGACAACTGATATTTTAGTTAAGATTTATGCATTGCATTTATTATTGAGTTTAATTTGAATTTAATTAGTTTTAATTATCATAATAAGTTATTATTGTTAAAATAATCATACATACAATAGTAGCGAAAGTAGTAGGTAAAAGTAGTACTTCTATTTATTCATTTTTTCGTATATACATAGGTACCTACAGATTAAAATAAACTTAATTTATAGGTACATTTTTGTAAAACAGAAAAAAAGAACAAGGAGTGATTTTACAGCAAAGCTGTTAGCCGTTAGCGGAATTCTGATATTAGAAATTTTCTATAATACGAGGGTG